>OZ012660.1:87986751-88264056 GCA_963942545.1 Oxycera nigricornis | reverse complement strand
CAGCTTGCTCGATCTCAAGATTAGATCAGTCGATGAGCTGCTCACAAGAGAATTGAGCAGCATGTAGCTACCTGGAAACTGAAAGTATTATAGAATGCCCAATTTTACATGATTATTTTAAATGAAGACAACATTTAGTAGATTACTCCTCAGATGCTGAAGTTTTCTTCAGTTCAGTTCAATGGTACAGGCATATATATATATATATATGGCATTCTTTGAACACATAATATTCCCAGAGATCGTCGGCTTTGCTGGGCTTCGCTCGCATGGCGGCCGACGCAAGTAATTGAAGACGATAAAGACTAGTTTCCAGTTGCTTACGTACGGATAATGCGATCATGTTTCGATAAAGCATTCTACGTTTTCTTTGTTTTTATGTTCGAATTTCGCTTGGCAGCTTTTATTTTTCTCTAATTAACTTCAAGTTGGCGTTTCACTCGCAAATAAGATTGGAATGTTTGTAGTTGCATGATAACATCTTTCGTAATTGTATATTTCTGGTTTCATTAAAATTTCTTGTTATTTTGCAGCCTCCATGCAACGTACCTATAGTAGCTTCATTAAGAACACATAAGAAGATGTGGAAGTATTTGGAACTTACTTTAATTTGAATTCAGTCCTGTTAAATTTTTTGGAGTCATAACTAAAACAGTATCCCATTTTTCACTTTGGAACTTGAATTTGTTTATTGACGAAACACGATAAATTAATGCTTTTCATTTCGAAAATCTACATTTCATTTCGAAAATCTGTTTGTTTCTTCCTCAAGGTACATTTATATATATATATACATATACATATACACACACATATATATATATATATATGTATATATTATCCCAATATTGTTTTTATGTGACAAAAGGCTGAGTGCTTTAAAATAATAACAAGCAGGTACAATTTTTTCATAGATAGTCATCAAGAAGACATATAATTGATGTATGATTATGTTTAGTTTTGTTTGGCGAAATTTCAACAAGAATAACAAACCTCGACTTTGCTAAATGTACTGTAGCTTGTGATGTAATGATTTCAAAATGCCCTAATTACAGCCTACTTTCCGAAAATTCACTTTCATTATTTAATTTTACTTAAACTTTATTCAAAATGTGGAGTTTGCGTTAAAAGAATTCCCCTAGTAACAATAAAGAAATGATTATTTTAGCTATGTCAATCACTCGTCTCAAGCTATTTTAAATATTTCATTGTGCTTCGCATCGCATACAAAAGTGCAATATCCAAAATAATCACATTTTCCTAAATCAATATTTGGAACAAAAGAATTTCTTCCCAAATGAAGGATTGAAATGGAGAAGGTAACGGTGAAACTCTAGTAAAATGCGGAATTACTATGCTATGTTCGGTGTGCAAATAATTCTACTATTCAAGATATGCCATGCGCCATTTAAAACTAGACGGAATAAAGGGAAAGAAGATGACGGCAAGAAGCGAATGCTGTCTATAGACAAGCAGGGAAAAAAACAGAGCATTATCTATTGTGGGGGTGAAAAATAGCATAAAGGAATAACGGAACGGAGTTTTCTTGAAGGAAAACTTAACCCTTGGGGGCTGACATGAATACCATATCAATTTTTTGTATCTCTGTATCATGTTTTCTTTTCTCAGTTTGTGTTGCATTATTGCGAGATTTTCATTGTGTTGCCACTACTAGTGAACGAAATGGTTGGTTGCAGTTTCCATTATTCGTTTGCCTAACCATTGTTCGTCGATACATCGTGCAAGCTATCGATTGAGGGCATCATACGAAGGGAAAGTACATTTAGGACGATCGTAAGATATGGCGAAAAGCTAAAGGATTATTCCATATTGTGCAATGCAAGAACAGCGAGTTATTTATGACAGAAATTTGAAAAGTCACTTTAAGTAAAGACTTTGATTATTACGAAGATGTATTGTTTGTTTTGACTGGGGCTGATTTTTTAAAATTCCAAGGCGTCTATTTGCATTCGTACCGAAGATTCGCACGGTGAATAAAAAACGAAATTTATATTTTATAGCGTCTAATTATAGAACTACATGTAGTCTTGTGCATAAATAAAGACATGTAAGGCTATATTATAATCAATACAGTCATATGACTTGGTTGGTTAAATAAATCATCAAACGAAATTTATCTGTAAACAGGGTATCTACTGGTAGTGAGTTTTTATCTAATTTGACACCAATGCCAAGCGTTGCTTAACAAAAATTCCGGGAATATGACCTGCTATGATACCCACCCACTTCCCCGTGAAAATGAAAATACAAATAATATGATACAATATCAATGCGGAACTTCATGACGCTCAGACAGAGGTCACCGTATTGATTACAAGAGAGAAATGTGGCTGATTAGCCAGAAACTCGAGTATTTTCTTTATCCTATGTTCCAGTGATCGTCGGAAAAATGTTTCCAATGGTTGAAACTTTCGCATTATATAATGTATATATAAATTGTCGTCCACACTGCTCATTTCTTTTTAAGCAACTGGTTAGATACAATAAGGCATTTGACTTGTTAACTTGTTTAATATTATGATGATAAATATTTCGCTTAACCAAAGAAACAAACGAAAGAAAAATGTAACCCCAGACAAAACTGAAAATGGAGCGCTTTTAAAAGAACTAATTCGAGTCAAAAACTTCTGAATGCATATGAAAAAAATAGTTAGACATGTTTTCTGCTTATTTAAATTGTCTTTCTATAAATCAACATTGCAAACCATTCTGGCTGCTCTTCCATGAGATACACCGATCATGAATAATTTAGCTTCCGCGATTAAGACCTTATGGTTATTGCAAGATTGCTGGATTAAGGACATGATACCCAATATACAATTGAGATGTTCAAAAGGAAACCACATGTTCTAGACGCACTTGTAACGATTCAAAGGTGTCTGCGCCATAAGTATGGTTCTATATCGCCATAAATTTGTTGCTCTCATGGAGAAACCCTCATTTCCATAATTTCTAAGAAGATGAACATATTATTGAAGATGTGGCACTAATGGCTTATATCCATTTTTTCGTATTTTTATGGTTTCTACGCGTTTTGTATTTATAATTCGACTTTTGTGCTCGTCAAAGATACGTTGACATTGAAAAATACGAGAGTATCGTGTTCTTCTGATGTTTGGAATTTAAGTCTGATAAAATATGGAGGACGCTTCGGAGAATATAAGCATCACATTTGGCTCATGTAGTCTGCTGATCGAACAGGTGAAGAGCCTATTGATTTCTCTACCTGTTAGCAAAGTACATTGGCTTTACGAAATATGCACATAATCATTTGCTGGAAGATTGGTGGCGTCGTTTTCATAAATGCAGATACACAATTGTTGAAGTGTAGAGACGCAAATGAATACGATTAGTTATTGCAAAAGAAAACAGCTACCATGCAAGTTTCTTCAAAGTTGGAATGTTAGCACATTTATAGGCACTCGCCATTAAATTCGGCTTTATACAATAATAATTTCACGTGTAATGAATTCACTTGTTCAACAAAATGTTGTTGGTTAAATTGGGAATCGTTTGAAATTTTCAATACAATTGTGAAAAACTTCCAGTTAAACTTTCAATACCTACTTGAAACGCTTGTTTATCGGAATAGAATATTCAGCAATGTTCGATTCGTAGCTGTCGGTAAAGTGCGTTGTAACAATAAAATTAAACAGTTTGCTTGCAATTTGTTGATTTCATTTTCTTTCACCTGCATCCGATGCAATGCTTCTTTCAATTCAAGTTGAGCTCGTGATCAAATATATGACAAGTGAGCATTTTCGTCGTCTAGCCTCCAACTCATGGAAATTGCGAACCCACCCAGTCCTACAAAACGGCATAAGTTTATAACAAAAGACGACACGTTAACGTTGTATTTATGAACACACCGTGGAGAAAATCAAAAACACCTATTCAAATCCGCCTCCGCATAACAATCGCAAGTCCCGAATCCCAAATCCATAAATTCATAAAGACCAAGAACTCGAAAACATGGAGGTTCACATGAGCGGAGAAGGTATAATAACGATGTACAGCGTGTAGTTATAAACATATGTATGCAGGTTATATGAAAAAAATGTTTGAGGAAGAAGTAAGAGACTTCGCGCCGCATAAACATACATCAGAAATCTTAGAACATTGAGCTGCTGACTGCCATTCATGCCACCATTTATTGGCCATATAAAAGTTTGACGATCATTTGAAAGTGAGAGTAAATAAAGTGAAATTTCTGCTACACTTTTTGACATTTTGTAATCAGTTAATGGCTCTGTTCTCCCGTTTAATGGGCCAAACAATAACAAGGCAAATAAATGTTAGACTTAATTGTTCGGCGGCAATTCGACCCGCTACCTTGTATACTTCGCACCTCCTTGCCGAGCAATTGTGTATGTTTGATTATTTATTTTGCTGGGGTAATATTTCCCAGGCAATAATTGATCAGTATACAAAACGAAGACAAGAGGTCAATGATTTCAACACTAAAAGTAATCTCAAACGTGATAGGTTTTTAAGAAGCATTTCATTTTCTAATGAGAGTTCAGTTGGTGTGTGTGTAGTTTTTATGAGCGTGCATTAACAATCTGTGTATGAGTGGATTAAATGAGTCGACAAAGTGATTGGGCGGTTTATATTTGTTGGACCATTATTGTTTAAAGCAAATAAAAGTCAATTGGAAATTTTAATTGCAGTTTAAGCATGCAATCAGTATCATGCTGTGTAAATCTTGGGTGGATGCTCATTTTGGTGTTTCATTAATGAAATTTTAGTTTTTATGAATGAAAATTCCAAGTCTAAGTAAATTTTAGCAGTAGTTTCGTGGAAGCAATTTCGAATTGAGAACTAAATATGAATTTTATGAAGCATTTATACCGGTTAAAATTAATGACCGTTTGATGAGACCGTTTTGATGTTATCAATCAATCGATGCGGTCAAATCAAAATCGCACCTTTTGGTTAAATCAACCTGTAACTGTTAATTGTTTTGATAAAATAGTGATTCAGAACGAGCCATGATGCGAGGAACTTTCTTCTTACTTACACTAGCTATTCTACATCAAATTAAATTCCATATTATAGCTGTAACTTTTAAGTTACAGAAACCTAATTATCCTCAAGTCCTTAGCAAACTCTAATGGACAAGTAAGGATATTGCTTAAAGGCCGTCCGCTACAGATGATGAACTTTCAATGGTTGTAGGTGAAGAAGATTGAAGAGAAAAGGATTCGGATAATTGTAGAAAACTCTGGCGAGGTTCCAATTGGGAATAAATTTTATTGAACGAAAACCTGCATATATACGAACATTTACAAAACACTGACTGGGCCGATTAAACATTTTTACAATTCTTTGAAGTAAGCAAAATTTTGGTGACTTGAAATACGTAAGTACATTGAACTTAGTGCATTGGAGAAAAAATAGTTGTCATCATAAATGCATTATTTTAGCAAAGCAATGACTGCAATTAGCTCAGTTCAATGTACGTGATATAATTGTTAACTTAATCAAATTATGTACATTTAACCACAATGTTTGAGTTCAATGTACATACAATATTCGATCATATATTTTTCTAGTGACAAGTTTAAAGTTTATTTTGACAATATTTTCATTTGGGGAAACATTCGTGAAAATTGTGTGCCAAAGGCATCGCTAATAATTTTGTAGATACTCGATTAAACTAAAATACCAGACATTTGCTCGTTATGCTTGTTTTTTGTCCTTTTATTCACCAAAATTCATTGATCTGTAATTATCGTCATTTTTTCTAACAGAAAACACACTATCAATTCCACTTTGTCTTTGCAACAAAAAATCGGAATGCATTTGCCTTCTGGTTTTATGGCCACGAATAAGTGCTTTAAAGATAAACAGGGCAGTGTAAAAAATTGAACTCATGTGTGGGTGTGGAAAGATCTATAAGTTCCAAAGGGTATCTGTTAGTATCATGCCAAGGGTGGAATGAAAAGTTGGCTCGGACTAGGAAGAACAAAGTTCCAACCCCTTTCATGTTTGTTTTGTTCACGACTCAGCTTTTTCTTTTCGCCTTGAGGAATCAACGAGTCAAAGTATCGGTTGAAAGTTAAAAGATGCCGTTCCCAGCAAGCAACGCCAATGGCTTGAGTTGCTTTGTAAGCCAATGACATAAATTAAATTATTTTCATATAATTTGCCATGTGAGTGCGTCCGAAGTACGCAAGTAATACCAGGTAGATTTGTGATTAGCAGTAGATTGGGTCGAGGACAAGGGTGATATATGGGTAAGAGAACTGAAATGTGTTTGCTTGGCCTGTTTACATTGGGTCGACAGGCATGACAGGGGATGAAGCTGCAGGATATCTCAGTGCATGGGTATAATTATCACTTAAGTGGAAAATTGTTTGCAACACAGGAGAAGAGCAATAAACATGCAGATGATCGTTTTATGGCTTTTTTGTTTGCCGTTTTGTTCGCGTCGCGCACCACGAACTGGCTTTCTCTGAGCTGTTACTTTTTATTGGAGCCAGCCGAAGGACCCTGCTGCCATAGCAAGGATTCTTTAAGCAGCGGTGTTGGTTCGAAATCTCATCACCAGATGGAGAGTGCTCGCTTTTCTCCACTGGCTCTAACAACGCATGCTCCGCACTTGGGTCTGGATGTGTGTATCTGAATCGAGTCACGGTCGCTCTTCAGATACGGTTCGAAAAAGCTGAGCTGCGAGTGTGTTGCCTGACGTGTAGTTAAGATTGTGAACACAGTGAAAGGCGGAAAGGCAGAAATAGTAGTTTGCTAGTGGTGGTATCGAATTGGAACTTCTCTTCGGATTCAAATTTCAAATAGCGAGTATACCGACAGCGCTGCTCGTGTGCCAAAGGCAACTTAAGCGACTTTGAGGTCGAGAAGAAAACAAGCAACGACTGCAGGTTGAGGTAAAGAGTGTCTCTGCGGCTTTCCTTGCTTCGAGTCGAACGCCATCCAGTCCAAGATACTGTCGAGCTTTGAATTGACACATGTAGGAATAGGAAGAAATACGAATTACGAGAAATCTGTTTTCAGTGTAAAGCAAGATTTCGCGGAATACGGACGTGCGGGATGATAGCCGGTTCCTTTCGAGGGAACAGAACTTCTGTTAATTAAGGTTGAATGCATGTCTCATAGAACATTCACCTGTCGGGGCGGCCAGAGCGTAAACGAAATTGTTTTCCGTTAAATTGCGTACAATTCAATCGACACGTACGAGCGCGAAATGACCGGTTTAAGTTAGTCGTTTGATAAAGAAATCAGTCGTGAACGTATCGAGTTGGTTAGGGGCATTCGAATATTCATACTGCTTTCTTAAACGAAAAAAATCCGGTGCTGCCAGTTGATCCAGTATTAAAATACTACGCTGTATACTGGCCAGTTGGATTGTTGTTGATATGTCTCTCATGTTGTTCAGTTGATACTGTGTGGTATCGTGATTCTTCTAGTGAACCCAATCAACTCTCTTAGTGACATCAGACCTAGTTGCCAATATGAACAGTTGCGAATTTCGTCGCGAAAACGTCTTAGCACGGTGTCGCAATATTTGTTATAAGATGCAAATTCAAATATGGTGAACTACATTCATATACCTACTTGTTGTATGCAGATTGAAGACAGCATTGCTTTGTACAGTTCGAAAATATCTCTCGTCCAGTCGTGCAACAAATTGAAATGCAAATATCTAAAGTGTTTCTTTTTTATTGTTTTCTCCTCATGAAATTATAAAATACCTCATCTGAACATTCAACTCGCTGTTAAAATGGACTTGCGACAAAAATTAAAATTGGTATTTGAAAAACTGCCTGGTGACTGACTCGTCAACAATCAACAACACCACTTATCATCCCCAATTACTGCGGGCACCAATGATAAACTGGACCCGTGGCTATGGCAAATGAAAATTAAATGCAAACTAAAACCAAACGTCGTCGCTTAAAATCTTTGAATCGTGTGCTTAAACTGTGAAACTGTGATTCTAATCAATCGGAAAAATAACATTCTGCATACCAATAAACGCGGCCACATAAAAATCGCGCGCTCTTTGATTTCATTGACATGGTGTCGTCATCATCGCCATGGTGTTTTTCCACATGTATGTGCGGCGTTTTTTTTATGATGCGATGAATATACGTGAATTGTTCGATTAAACTACATGCTTAACTTCTGCACTTGGAACGACTTCTGCGTACCCTCCTACGCCCGGGGGCTGTTGGTTCTACGCCACTGTGCATGTGTTGACTCGCCGCACGCCTTCGTATTGTGCTTGTGTGTTTTTCGCGTTCATACATACATTTGCCTGCCACCGATTCCGGTACATCGTGAATTTTTCTGATATATTTTCTATGGAAATATTTCGCCGGGGCTTATGGGTCTTGGGTTTTTAAAACTTGTAACTTGCTGATTTATTGCCGCATTATGCACTCGGTGCAATAATAACTTGAAACGAACCAATTAAATGCTCTATTCAACACTGACTTTTCTGCTAATACCCCTTTGTTCGGCGTGTTCGTGGTCGGAATCAATAATATCACTGTCAAAAATATTACATATAATTCGGGGGCTGCTGTAATATTAATTTAAAACTAATTAAAAAAAAATCGATCGATTGCTGTAACGATCGAATTTCTACGATCCGATCGATAATCGGCGTGCGCGTGTATTTTGTTGTTTGCATCAATTTTATAATATTTTTCGATACGCGTGTCGATAAAAATCAATCAAAATAACCGTGACTATACCGCCCCACCCCCAAACAACCATCCCGCTGGCGTGCGCTCTTTACGACCCCCACGATGTCTCGGCAGGGTCGCACGCCACTGCCGGGGCCTGGTGGGGGCAACATCATCATACGCAACTTACTACGCAACAAACTACACCTACACATTCCGCATCTGTTATGTACGAAGACGCTGCAATCGTGCACCAGCAACAACAACAACAGCAACAAACAGTTCCAGGAGGCCACAGTCCACCTACGATCCAACAGCAGCAACAATCCGCCAATAGTCACGTCGTTACGCAGCAGCAAACAAACGGTCCAGCTACAGCGAATAGCGTGCAGCAGCAGCAACAAAACACAGTGGCGTCCGCTCAAACGCAGATTGTGGCGCCGTCGACGGCGAGCGAGTCACCGGCCAGTGTTAGTTCGCAACCAACAGGTAATTTTCCTTAAATGCCCTCTAGTCCGGATAGAATCGCTGGCTACCCGAATAACATGCACTACACCTAAAATTAATCCGAAGAAATGTCGCTCATTGCAGGTCCGCTGCACATACCAGCTAAACGACCTGGCTTCGACACAGATCCTTCTGTAATACGCCATCCCCATCCGTGGGGATACGAAACGGGCTTTGAATCGCAATATCACCCCCATTCACAATACTACCTGGAAAGGGATCGAAAGCCTGTCTACTATGGCTATCCGGAAGCGCAGTTTCCACAGGTAAGAGCCTTTAATGTCAATCATAAGCAAATCATGCTTTAAAAAAATTAAAATAATTAAAATTTAACAATTTTAAGAAGAAAAAAAAGTAAATAAAAAGAAGGTGTAAGGTAGAATTTAATTACATCGAATAGCAATACGGAAAATGATTTAACACAAACGATATCATTTGTAAATCTAACATAACACAGCTTCAAATTGTAGGTATATAGTAAAATAGTGTGATCGAACGGGAAGATAATTTTAGAATCCGATCGGCCAAGCCAAATGACTGAAATTTCCTCAGCTTAACTATATATACTTTTTTTATCTTATCTATTTTTTTTTACAAAATGCGTTTGCAAAAAATTTTGTTTATCAAAAGCACTTCGTTTTCATATAATTTTTTTATAATGCTAATAAATCAAAACCAGTCGGTCATTAATTTTATAATTTAGTTAGGCGTATGAATAGGATCAACAATCGAGAAACCGTACAGCCAATTCCGTCTTTACCATAAGGGCACACGGGACCCGTGCCCAGGGTCTCCATCCTCAGGGGGCCCCGAAGGATCGACAATTATTTCTCTCACACATTTATTCTCAAAACATTTTTGTCTGGCACATTACACTTTTTTCAGAAAAAAGTTACAGCTCAATATGAAATAATCGAAATAATTCCTAAGCTTAGGTACTTCGTATTTTTACGGTTGAAAAATGAAAACGTGAAGCGTTGTTTGTGAGCGATTTTCGCGCAGCACCGATAACAGTAACAGCGAGCAGTGATAAAATAAGCCAACGACATCAATGATATTTTTGAACGACATTGTTAAATTTGACAGAATGTTTTCCTTTAAGCCAATATTTAAAAAATATAGCAAAGCAATCAGAGGATTTGAATATCTCAACCTTACATAACAGAATAAAGTCAGATAAATTAGAACAAACTTTTCCAAATGTTGAAGTTGCTACAAGAATATTCCTTTGCCATGGTTACCAACTGTAGTAGAAAGTGGTCATTTTCGCCGCTTAAGAGAATAAAAAATGAATTGCGAACAACAAAACATTGATGTTCGTAATTCATTTTTTGAGGACGACTAAGTGATTTGTCAATTATGTGTATAGAAAGTGAATCCTTCAAAAAATTGACTTTGAGGGTATAATAGAAAATTTTGCTCAACAGAAATCCCGTATAGCAGAATGCTGATATCATTAATGACATATTATATTATATATTTGATTACCCATAATAAATAATCATAGTAGAAAAAATGTTAGTATAATTCGCTTTCTTCACTTTCCAAAAGGGCTCCAAATTCTTGTGTGCCCAAGGGCCCCAGCATAGTTTAAGACGGCCCTGCGTACAGCAATGCATTCGAAACCACTAACATTTTTGAATTGTTTACTGTCACTACAGAACGAGAATACATTAGGCTCTAAAGGCATTCTCAAAAAATATTTCGTACCTACGATCAACGATTACTTATGCGAACCAATTTCGCTATCAATGTTTTCTCGATATTTCGTGCGAAGAATCTTTCTGTATCTAAAGCATTCGGCATGTATGTACAACAATTTCAAATGGTTTCATTGATGGTCAGATGAATTGGTATTTTGTTGTTAATTTTGAACTTTTATAACCTCTCCTCAATACCGATAGAAATAGATTGTTTTTATTCAGGAATTGCAATTATTCTCTCATTGTACTGAATAGAGTGCAATGCGCCTAGGCATGTATTACTTACGGTACTAGAACTAGCCAGAGGTGTGCAAAGTAGACAGTTTTATAAATAATTTTTCAAATTGTTTTGTGATGATTTTTATATTCTGTGTAATACCACTTATGTATATTTACTCTATATCTTCAGTAACTTTCACGAAAATTTCAAATAAAAACATCTAGACTCAGTTGTAAGTTCAATTGTCGACCTCTCTTTTGAAAATAATGCCTCTCGGTGACCATTAGTACTTCTGAGTGGCTTATCCAAAATGAATGAAATAGAAAGATTTTATTAGTTGACTAGTTGTTTAGAGCTTAACCGAAATTCCAGCTTGTTTTTTGAGTCAAACTTTTTCTGTTTTATTGGTTTTGAATAAACCACTAAGAAGTACTGATGGTCACTACGAATGCAAGAGTACAGTCAACAAAAGAATTGGTAATGGGCCAGAATAAATATTTTCGTGAAAGCTATATAAAATATATTTTACAAAATCTTGGTTGAATATGCAAAATATGAAACATTACACAACAGTCCAGCGATAACTGAAATTAAACTAGCAGTGAAAGTCCTTCAAGATTAGCAATTATATTTTGCATATTTAGGAAAAATTATTTAGTATTTCGTAGTTATAACAGCCTGAAAAATGAAGATTATTAGCAAAATGCTTATTTAGTTGGAAATGAATTGGTTGGACTATTTTCTCGCTAAAATAAATTGTTCAAGTCCCACTACTAGGCATTATCCAAAGTAATGTTTCACTAATTGAAGAATAAAATCCTACAAAAATTGTAGTGTTTATTTTAGTGTAGAAATTTATTTTGTATAATAAATTTACATACATTTCCGTTCCTGCTCTGATCTTACTATTTCGCCGTTAATATACAAGAAAATTATTCCGATTTAAAGAAAATTTCAATTATCTGAAATGATAAGCTTCGATTAGTGTTAAAGTTTCAATATTTTCATATAAGGATTCTAATGTCATCGTTTCTGTTTACACATATCATAAATTTTCACCATTAAGAAACGTATCCTATTTTTTTGAAACTAGTACAGTATTGCGTAAGAATCACTCAAGTTTGAATAAGATCGTTTTAACGGAACACACTAAATTCTAGTCTAGAATATGACAAAAAACTTATAATGCATATAGGTACATTTTATTCAATGATTAACCAATTCAATTCAATATCAAAAAAATTTCCCAAAGCATACTCTTCGTTAATCCTTTTACTTTTTGACCAAGTCTCATGTAACGATGTTAAAAATCTTTTTTCACTTGGAATTGGGGAAAATGATTGATACTTTATTGTCGATTTTTTATATCCAAAGAGTAATACTTGGGTGGATAGATATATCCAAAAGAAAAGAATAGTAGCATAGTCTATGCAATATCTAAGTAGATACAAACCTATTTGTTTCATTGAGTGCTGGTGATGCTGTTATATCTGACTTTTCAGCACGACCAACATACTTTATTTGAATAAATTCTTTAGAAAAGTCGCATCTGCTCAGAATTTAAAGATAATAATGTGTTTTGCTTAAACTTACTCCAATTTATTCACTTTCCTAGCACAAATAATAACTTATAGTTTGATTTATTAACTTCCCAGTATATAAGAAGTTCTTGTAATCGTCCCGAAAATTGAAACTCAAATCTTCACCATATGTTTATGTGTTAAGGTTTTAAGGGTATATTTAAAGTGTGTTTGGAAAGAAGACTGGATGTGTGTATGTGTGTACGTACGTGCGTAGTGGTTTTTATCTACAACCATAACCCTCCAAGAAAAAATCGAATTGGCTCTGAGGTGGTGTCTATCGAAGCAAATTTTGATAAAATTCGCAGGAGCCGTTTTTTAATTTAATAAAAAAAGTCCAAAAAAGTAGGCGGTTTTCTAAAAAAATCATTCTCGTGTACCCTTTAAGCATTTAATGCTAATAAAAATCAGACGCTCTAAGCACCTTTTGTCAAAAAATTACTAATTTTTTTTATGATTACATAACAAAAACCATTGATAGTTACTATGAATAAGGGGTTGATATGAATAATAGTACTTAATTTCTCTTGTATTAAAAGCGTTATTGTCGTTTCAATCAAGGTGTATTAATATTTATATGATTTAAGCAGATTTTCAATAATTTTAGAGCAGCTGTTTCTTATTTTAGTGAACAAATTATTTATAGTTTATAAAAAATAAACTTTTTGCAATCAAATTTGTACTTGTGTTAGTTAATGCTTTGAAAGGCGAGATGTTTTGAAATTTGTTATTTAACAGAAATCATTGTTTCCATGATTGCAGCATATATTCACACAAAAACAATAAACAAATAATATTTATAATGAATAAGTGGTTGATGCGAATAACATTATCTAATTTCACTTTTTGTAATGACTGGGTTGTGATGTCGATGAACGCGTATTATTATTCGTATGTTTTGATATAATTTGCAATAAATTTGGTGTAGCTGTTTTTCAATTTACTACAACAAAAATCCAAAAAAAAATATTTTCAACAACAAATCCTATTTAATTGCGTTCTGCCAATTAATTCTTTTTAACTTCCCAGTATATGGGAAGTTCTTGTAATCGCCTCGAAAATCGAAATTGAAATTTCCAACATATCTTTACGTTTTGAGGTTTTTAGAGTATATTTTAAGTGTTTTTAGACAGAAGTATGTATGTGTGTGTGTGTGTATGTACGTACGTACGTGCGTTCGCGGACAGTTTTTCTACGAGCATAACTCACGTAAACAAAGTCGTATCGACTTCGTTAAGGTGTCAATCGAAGGGTCTTTGCAATTTTAAGAGGTGATTAGTTTTTGGGATACTTCGGCCGAGGGGGGGGGGTTGTTGTTTTGCCCACTTGAAGATCATTTCTGTCATGCGTTATATCTCGTGAACCAAACATACGATTTACATGATTAAAGTCTCAATCGACGCGTATTAACAATTTTGTGAATCTGTCAAATTTTGAAAAAAATCGTTGGAGCCGTTTTTTAATTTAAGGAAAAAAGTGAAAAAAATTAGGTTTTCTTCCATAAACAATAAAGTTTTAACCTGATTTACGAGACACAGTACTCAATGTTTAGAAAATTTATACACTCCAAACAGTTTTTGTAAAAAAACTAGCAAAACTTTTTCTCATTATTACAAAAAAAAATCAAATCAAAAATCAAAAATCATTAAAAGTCATCATGATTTTTAAGGTCATTTGTGTCATGCACTATATCTCACGAACCAAACATACGATATGCTTTGCTAAGGTGTCAATCGACGCATATTAACATTTGTATGATTGTATCAAGTTTTGAAAAAAACTATTGGAGCCGTTTTTTAATTTAAGGAAAAAAGTGTAAAAAATTAGAATTTTTTTTCATAAACAATAAATTTTTAACCTAATTTACGAAACACTTTTTAATTACTGCCTCCATCATCATTCATGAGGCTATTTAGTTTTAACATACAATTAAACCGATTATTGACTTCACATTCAACCACCACCACGCGACAAAATCTCTTCAGTGGGCGTAATAACAAAAATTGCATTAATTTTTGCTAGCGCTCTTTTTTCCTTCAAGAATTGAAATGAAAATAAAAAATAATGTAGAAAAGGCTTCTTAACCCACCCCCCTCCCTCTCCGATTAATCTGCGTGAATAATCAATCATCCCCCTTACCTACGTAATCAATGGACGCTCCCGTAGATGATACGATTAATATGAAGTCATTCTAATTACTGTTATGAGAGGTACATTTTTATTATTTAAAGTAGTAGTATTTTCAAAATTATTATTGTGTTTAATTTTTTAATGTTTATGTAGATATTACTGGAAAGTTGACCGTGTGGACCTTAAGGGTCGCATCTCGCAGCTTGTTTAAAGAGTTTCCATCCATCAAATTAAAAATTAAAGTTTTTTTTTGCTATAAAAAGATATCTATATCATTGTTTATAATGAATAAGGGATCTGTCAATTACGTGTTTATAAGATAAAATGGCGAAATAGTACACGTATGATTTGGTCGCAACTAACGTAAATGGTTATCTCGTGACAAAATTCAGTTCAGTTAACGTAGAAAAAAATTGCATTCTCATTTTCGCCAAAATTTTCGTTACCGCCTTTTCAGCGTCGATATGAATATATCCACTTACATAAAAAAGGCTTTGTAACCAGTCACTGTTTCCAATTACTGCGTTCAAAAATTCAATCTGACCCCCACCCACCAACAACCATACGTAATTAATAAACAATTCCTAAGATGATACGATTAATGAGTTATTGTCATTATATTATTTATTATTTAGAGTATGATCATTTTCATTATTCTTATTATTTTTGATATATCTTATATTTATGTAGATATTACTGTGGATCTCAAGAGTTGCACATTGCGGCTTGTTTTATATTTCATTTCCAATTTAGTGTAGCAATATTATCAACAAATATAAAAAAAATGGGAAAAAACTTCAAATGGTTCATTGTAATATCAGGAAAGTGATTTTTCTATAAAAAAATTACAAAAAATATTGCTATTCCATTTGAAACGCAAAATTCACCAAACAATCATTTGAACCTCCAGTCGTTTTTGATAATAATCTTGAAGCTGCGAAAAGGAGACAGGTAGACTTTATTAAGTATGGATTCTGTTAAATTCAATTTTCATGTTTTCGTGGACGGAACTGCATCAGTCTGTAGTAATTGATTTCTAATAAGAGATTTTATTCAGAGGTGATTTTGAGTTCAACCATATCGTTTTTAGGATGCCAACTAAATTTAATTTTTGTTTGACTAAATTTAATTTAGTCTAGAGTAGCTTGAGTAGTGAAGAAGGGAGTAAGTGAAAAAAATTTCCACAATCTATTCGCTACTCGATTGGAACCAAGGGCGAATTTAAGCAGCAGATTTTAAGAAAAACATGCATATTTTTTCGCTGTGTGTTTATTGCTGAAGGATTTCACTACACTAGCTTGGTTACATGCATCACATTTGTTTTGATCTTAAAACCTTCATGAAATGTAGCCAACTTTTTTGAAGACAAACGAACAACGAACCTGTCCAACAAATGCTGTAAGTTATTTAACAACATAAGTAAATGTTACTCTCCTCCATAGTAAAATTATTCTTCAAATCCGTTCTCAAAAAACTGTAATGTAACTTGTTACAAAATAAACATGAGATCCACTGGCAACAACAGAGTTTTACAGGATAAATTATTTACCAAAATAGGAACATTATTAAGTTCTAAGAAAGTCGGTTCGAATGCATTGAGTCCATTGAATTTTGAAAATCAAATGAATGCTTAATTTACTGCAAATTCAACTTTAAATATAAAAGTATGATCAATTCTAAGAATCAAAATTAATAATTTGTAGTGTACGTTTGATCCATCTTAAAGGTCAACACTAACTTAAAATCAATTTAATTCATAAACTTTGAAAGTGTAATACACCAATATCGGTATAAATTATCTTCATAAATGTCGCAATATAAAAAAATTATACAGAAGTAATAGTGCAAGTTTTCTATTGTCTCATAGGTAGGATAGTGATGTGCCACCAAGAATTTTCAACCCAGTGTATACAAAAATTCTCCATCTAAGCAATATTGTAGTTAGCTAGATTTCCCTGCGTTTGAGGTTGGTGAGTAAACGTTCCAGTTATTGGAGTGAACCATACCCCTGTTTGGTCGCGACTTTGCAAACAGACAGGACTAGAATCTGGTAAATCTTATTAATGGTAGTGGTTTCAAAAAGTCAACTTTTTGTAAACAAACTGCAAAGTTATTTCATGTGTAAAGAAGTTAAAAGTGTGATGTAAATGTAAAAAAGTCAATGACGCCCCCCGAGGCCCTACTACTTTTTTTTTATGTAATTGAAAAGTGTTTGGGTAACTATTTCTGAGCGTTACAAAAACTACTTCTTTGTCTATAGATATATACGCTTTTACGTTAAAATCAGTTTAAGTCAAGGAATATTTTGAATTTTATTACGGTATCAAGAAGGACTGTCAAAAAGTTGATACAGGGAATTTATTAAACATTGTCTTGTTTGCAAGATGCGGCATTAATGTTTTCATGTAAAATTTATACTGGAAGAATAATTGCTAAGAATAGGTATAATTTGTTTCTATGTTATTAACCAGAGATTCCATTTATTTTTAATAAAATTGTTCGCAATGTTTTTAACATTGCATTTTTGATGTCCAGAAACGAGAACAAAGAAACTGATACGTTTTCGATGATACAATAAATGTGATAACATAATTAAAAGTTAATGCATTTGTAACCGAAATTTGCGTAGCTGGGATGACTAACACAATATAATAACATTTGAAATTTCAAAAATACTCTATTTCATGATCGCTTGGCTTGAGTTTATCCATGCGAACCTGATTGTGCACCGCAGCAAAATTATCAGAACTGCGCAAATACTTACTAATTTTGCTAGCACACTTTAAAAACAAGCAAATCATGTACCTGGTGAAGCAATGGCTACGTTTTTTCTTTAAAATTTGATTGTTGTTCCAATATTATCGTGGCACGGAAGCACGATCTCGAGTAGGCGTGAGACACATGCGAATTTATATTGTTCATGCTTTTACACGAATGCTATTTAAAATGGACGGCCGTGTGAGGTTTAGAGTTTTTTTTTCTTTGTGGGTAAAACGTTAATGCCTACTCTTCCAGCACCATATTAAAAATTGATTAATTCTGGATTGAAGATCGGCGATGACCCTTTGTCATTGATGAAGTAAGTAGTATAAGTTTTTATTAGCTACGTCATCTCCCTTTTAAACAGTTGTGAACGTTTATATTTTCATAAAGTCACTAAGTGTCTCTCGTGTCGTATGAAAATACTCAAACGATTTTGCAAAAAACCAAGACCAAGATCATACCTTCCCAATGAGTATCTTAAAAGAGAGTCACCAAATTTAAAAATATATATTAAACACGGGGATGATGATCAGCTCTTTATTAAATTTTAGTAAACATTTATTGATCTTAATTTCACTTTTACTTTGAATTTGAAAAAGCGTTGTTCTTAAATGTTTGAGATTTCGTAATTCAAAATTTGAGTTTTATACACGGGGTTTGGTTAAATGTAACAAAATAACATTACAGCAAAATCATTGAAAAGTAGAGCACAGGTGCGATTAGTACTGAGAAAAATCAGCTCCGATCTGTTTGAGATTACGCCGCAAATTTTATACGATTTTTCAAAAACATAGGCTTAGCTAACATTACTAAGTACCCTCGATGTGAACCTTAATTTGTCTGATAGTTTCCAAAAACAACAATCTTTTCATTATCATATACACAAAATATTTTTTCAAACATGTTTTAAAATATTAACATAGACTTACCGTCAAACAGTTGCAATTATAAGTAAATAAATTTCTCAACAAACTCCGATATCTACTGGAAAATGTGCAATTTCATTACTTTTGTGAAACGAAAGATTACTGATTACTATGACTTAAGTATCCGGTATTTAGCACTTGATGGAAGAATGCGAACTTGTATTGATTACTTACTTAAATGGCATTCACGTGGACGAATTAAAATACTAGTTTTGTCGAAAAAGCCGAAATGAAACTGTTTGTACCAAAATTCTCGACTTGACCGTCACTAGGGAACTAAACATTTCTAAATAAAACCTAAAACGTCTGTACCCCACAGTCATATCATCATCATGTTATCATAACCGAATGTTGCCGTGTGTGACTGATAAATTGAGTATTCAAAATGTCTATTCGTTTCAAGTAACGAATACAAAATACTTAATGATTACTTTTTACACATGAGTATCGAATACATTTTGAAATGAGTATTTGATACTTCCATTCATTTGAACCTATTGTAATGGATAACCGATGTTTTCTTCAACGTATCAAAGTTCAAATTTGGCTTATACGTCTAACCCCACAGCACGTAAAATAGAGCGACAATTCAAAGATATTTGATAATAATACTATGTTCAAAATTATTTTCAGTATTGCATTATAAATAAAAATAAGCCGCAGAGTGTGACCCTTGAGGTCCACACGGTCAACTTCCCAGTAATATTTAGATCAACATTAAAAATATTAAACACAATAATAATTTTTAAAATAATACCACTTTAAATAATAATAATGAGAGGTATTCATAGTAGTAACAGGAATGAGTTAATATTAATCATATAATAATAATGAAAATGAAATAAAAGTGATTACGTAAGGCTTTTGGTGGATGGGAGTAGATTGATTTGATCAATCAATCGGTGAGGACCTTTTCTACGTTATTTGTTATTTTCACATCGATGATTGAAGGACAAAAGAGACATCCAAATAGGGGGTGACATCTTTCGAGCGCCACAAATCCATTGTTTTCACTTTAACCCCAAAACACATAGAGAATAACTTTAAGGCAATTTTGTCGCAAGTCGTTTGCGGTATTGATCGTTTTGATCGCTGTACACTGGCGGGTGTTATTGTGTCTCGAAGGGGGACAAGTCTTAGGAAAAAAGCATATTAGGACCAGATAGACAGGTGTTAGAATGGTTCTTTCCTATGACTTGCCCCTTTTGGGACACAATAACACCCGACATGGTACAGTGATCGAAACAAGCAATACAGCAAACGTTTGGTGATAAAACTGCCTAAAAGTTATTTTCGGACGAATTTCGCCGGAATAGGGGAAACCAAGAAGTTGTGGCGCGCGAAAAATGATCCCCCTTTTTCAACGTCGCTTTTGGCGTGTAACTCTTTTAATATTGACATCACGTGAAAATGACGTATCCACAACTTACTGCAAATTGAATTTTACACAAGTTTGTCATATTCAACTTTTTTGTGGGAGCGGTGCTTTCCAAGATATGGGGCTGTCCCACTTTTTTTTTTCTCAAGATGGCGCCAAGGGGATTGGAGCTGCCACCCCAGAAACTTCAATTTAAGCTCACATAAAGGCATACTACTCATTGCAATTAAAAAATTTCTGCCCACTAAATTGCTCCGTGAGCTTTGCGATGGGGGGTTTGCCATCGAAATCCGATTTTTTGGCCTAAAAATGCATTTTTCACATGAGTTTCCCCCTTTGGGATGCAATAACACCCGCCAGTGTACAGCGATCAAAACGATCAATACCGCAAACGACTTGCGACAAAATTGCCTTAAAGTTATTCTGTGTTTTGGGGTTAAAGTGAAAACAATGGATTTGTGGCGCTCGAAAGATGTCCCCCCCCCCTATTTGGATGTCGTTTTAGGCCTATAACTTTTTAATTATTGATGCCATGTGAAATTGATGTATGGACAACTTGCTAAAAATTTAATTCTACGCAAGTTTGCCATACACATTTTTCTTGTGGGGGTCATGGTTCCGGAGATATGAGGGTGCCCCACTTTTTGTTTGTTTTCAAGATGGAGCGCAGAGGATTGGGGCTGCGTCCCCAGAAACTTGGATTTAAGCTGCCAGTAAGGCATACCACACAGTGCACCAAAAATTTGCTTGCCTACCAAAATGCTCCGCGAGTTTCGCAACGGGGGTTTGCCATCAAAAGCCGATTATTTGGCCCAAAAACGGGTTTTCCACGCGACTTTCTCCCCTTTGGGATGAAATAACTCCCGTTAATATGCAGTGATTGCAACAATCAATACCGCAAACGATTTGTGACAAAATTATCTTGGAATAGTACCTCAACGTGTTTCGCGTTAAACGTGAAATTAAAAAAGTTATGGCGCCCGAAAGATGTTCCCCCCTTTTTGTGTGTGGTTTTTGGCTTGTAACTTTTTTATTATTGACCCAACGTAAAAGGGATGTATGAACGACTTGCTAAACATTTTATTTTACGCAAGTTTGCCATACGCAACTTTCTTGTGGGAGCCATGGTTCCGGAGATATGAGGGCGCCCCAACTTCTTTTGTTTTGAAGATGGAGCCCAAAGGACAGGAGCTGCGACCCCAGAAACTTGAACTTAAGCTTTCTATACCATTGCCCACGCATTGCATTAAAAAAATTTCTGCCTACCCAAAATGCACGGTCAAACTCCCAATTGACTGGACTAAAACGCTTCCACCACTTGATTGGAAGTATTATAAACGGCAAAATTATGATGTTTATTGTAGTATTTTCACATAGAAACAGGTTTCCAAATATTCAAAAAATACTAATTAAAGATTATTTCCTCTCTGAGTAAATTATTTTTGAGGTGTGACACCTGCCAAAGAACAATTATTTAGTAGTATTTAATAAAAGTAGTCTGTAATTAAAGAAGAATAAGGAAACACTCAATTTTGGTTTTTGAACTGCTAAAGTGAATTTAATTATTGATGATTAGCTTAACACGAACTTTTTTTGAAAATTATTTAACAAACGAAAGAATTGTAATCTTCATATTTATTTACATTTTCTTAAATTGGACATTCTTTAGAGCCCAATACCATATTTCGCTCAAGTTTTAACTTCTTTAGAAAAGCGTATAGTGTTTCAAAGTCCAAGCCGCCTGTTGCTGGAAATAAAACAAGCTCAATTTTGAATTTAGATATTTTATGACTAAATCAATTTTTTCACCATTGATCATAAGAAGAGCACATATTTTTTTATGTGGTGATTGTTTTCAATATGTGTGTAGTATTTGCATTTTTAATTTGCCAACGAACTCGTTTTGGAAAGTGAGTTTATTTTTCGTTTAGATTCATTACGATATACATACCTATAATTCCACTTATTTTTCAACTACAGATAATTGTACAGTTTTGAAAAGTTGCAAATAATTTTTTGCCATTCATTTTCTGCATTTATCGCCGGTTTCATTCTGCGTCAACTCGAAAAAGAGACGGACATTGAAATTTGTTCGAATTTATTCGTGCAGTCAAAACATGCTAATAAAAATTATTTACTTTGAGCTGAATGTTTTAAATTTTGAATGGGAGATATTCGGGAATCGCTGTGTACAGTAAGAAAGATTTCATAAAAGACACTCACTGATCAATTCCAGTTACTAATCATGACGGTGAAATACTGGAAATTACTGTACACTCTGCTCTAACGTACTGATGTGAACAAATTGGTGGATGGTTTCATTAGTTAGGAGTAAAAGAGTATTCAAAAATCTTTAATGTGTGTAAACGACAAACAACTCGGGATGATTTATCAAAATGTTCGTTAAGTTCATCCAAAGTGGAACATACTCGTATGTACACTTATATGTGTTTCAGATGAATTCAAGACTTCAGTACATTATGACAAAATAAACTGCCTCTTTGGCCGAAAATGAATATATATATATAGTTGTAAGGTTTTACTGATTTTCAGTTTAAATAAATTTTGATATGATTCTATGATCTGTGTTCCTCATCTGCGGTTAATATTTTCAGTTTTTACTAGCTTTCATTCGCAAAATCGATAATTATGCTTATTAATAGAAATGCAAAACAAGCAGCTTTGCTTGATATGCAAACGTTTTCCTTATTGGCGTCATCTATTTGATAAGCAAATTCAGACAAATTATTCAGTCGGGCATTTGTTCGGTTTAGTCATGTCCAAAAAAATAGAGTTTAGTAATGAATGCAAATGGAGTTTGTTGTAAATCAATGATAAGATTGGCATCACATTCCTGGCAATTTATGATACTGGCATTGTGAAGAAAATGTTTTCTCTGAGATTCAGTAAGTTTTATCTACACATATATAGGTATAGGTAGTCAAAAAGCTAACTCACAATCAAGGAAAGAGATTGCCGTGAGAAATTAAGTATTTGTAAGCATAAAATCAGGTCAATTTGAAGAAATCAGAAATTGAAACTATATAACTATAACTTCAATCAATCGGTACATGTTAAAAAGTAACTTCCTTTTTTTAAATATTTCAAAAGATGATATATCGGTAGGTCCATCCAAAGTTGAGTAGCAAAACAGAAAGAGCACAGTATGAAACGGTTTAGAGAAAGTCATTTGAAATTTAATTGATGTTAACTTCAGCAGTTAGACCGTCGAAAATTTTGTATGGAAAATACTATCTTACATTGATAATTTTTGTTGTCGAAATTTCATTTTTGAAATACATAATACCTAACATACTGAAAATTAATGCAAAAATTTATGAAGCCAAATTTTATCATATGGAAAGGAATTAGAGTAAGAAGAATTTTAATTACGTTTTCATGTTTTCATTAAGTTTTCCTGAATCCTAATTCTTAGATAATACAAATATTTCTTCGTTTGCTTTTCAGCCTCCGTATTGGAACTATCGAGAACAATCTTCTTATTTGACAGACGACCGACATGCTGCTCGTCAGTCAGTTGAAGGAGCATCGCAATCAAGCTACGAAACTACCGGCTATACTTCCTCAGGGTTGCGGTCCTACACAACAGAAGCTTACTCCACTCCAGGTGCGTAGATAAAGATAATGGATTCTGGTTGTTTACCTCTATGCAAAGTCATTTTTTCTCTCGTAGTAATTTAACGAACAAAACTCATAATTAATTTTTTGTTGGGCCACTTAAGCTTGGAAAGAGCCCAACAATGTTTTCTGCCCGGTTCACACATTTTTTAGCGCTTCCATTAATTGTGGGTGGTCTGAGCTAATTATTATGTAAAAGGCCATTCAGGCGTGATTTGACGTTTTATAGATACTTCGAAAGGTGTTAGTGTGACTTATAAAGCCAAACTAGCGGCGTGAAACGCTTCTTGAAATATTGCTAACAAAATTAAGTTTTATTCGATGCTTAAGCATTCATAAAATTAATGGTCCATTTTATTGTATGTGAAGTGTGCTTTTTATATTTATTTCTAAGATAGCATAAAGTAATTTAGAATGCCGTTGTTTAAAATATTAAAACGTCAAATCTTGGTTTCATATGAGTTGAGGGTTTTTGTGATAAAACTGGTAAAATGTTAATAATATGTTATGCGAAAAACATGCTTTATGAAAAGTGTATTTAAATATCAGAATTTTGCAAAAAGGGGTTTTTTTTGGAAAAAAACACATCAGCTGCAAACAAAGATTCTTATGCCATTTTGAAGACCAATAAAGTAATGAAAAAGTTTCTTGGCATAATCGCAATAATATCTGTGATTCTGTTTTTCTTCTGATTTTTTTTGGTTTCGTTTGCAATGCAAAACATATTTTAACTTCAAAGAGGTCAACAGCATTTGATTCTTAATACTGCTCGTGCAACAGCACAGCTGTTAGTTTCGGTTGAAAATTATAAACTAGTGGCAAATTGAAATTAAAATTACCAAGCTTGATCGCCTTGAATAATTTCTTTGCATTTCCAACAGATTCAGACTGTAATTGACTCTGGCAAAATGTTATTCGTGTATGATTTATGCATTTTTTTATGTTGAATTGTATGACACCGTTAAACTTAACAGCGGTGCGTCTGGTTTTTGGGATTTCGCTAGGCTTCTCCGAAGGTGGAAGGTAGCAGCTGTTTTATTCAAAGAAAAATTATTTTTCTCGTTCTTTTGGTGCCATTCTTGAAAAGGTTTCGATATGTTTTTAGTATTTTGAATGATTTCATGTGAATCGGTTCGATAAATTTTCATAGATACTAATTTAGTCATAATTTTCAATTACCTGGCAGTTGTTGATTTGCTCACGCTTGCTTTGATATAAAGTATGCGCAGAATTTATCTCAACTAGCTATTCGATAGCGTTAAACTCTTCAGGACACAGTACTTACTTACTTTTTCCGAACAGTTTTATGAATGAAATATTTTTTTATAGATATTTTACAGTTAGTAGGTCTTTTTCGTGAAAGAGCAATTTTTTGATCTATCGATAATACACTCTTCAGGTTTCTCATTATGACATATTTACAGTAGTTTTCTATGAATTACACTTCCTCAATAGGTTTTTTTATCCTAAAAACGTCTGGTGGTTGTATTTGAAATGAAAAAAATTAACGGTTTAAATGAAAACAGTGAAAATTTTGATGAAAAGGGATCGATTTGAATTGAAAATGGTAGCATTTACTTTGGCAATGTATTACCTATTCCAAAGTAAATGAATCTTAAAAATACTACTGTTGCCATGGAAATGATTTTCAAAGAGAAAATTGTCCATCCTTAAAATATGTAGCTTTTGTGAAGCTGTCGCGAGATTTTTGTGGGATTTTTTTTACTCAGGAATAATTTAGCTGTTGTACACTACCAGTTAATTAATTCAATCGGAAAGTGCTATATGGCTTTGGTATTGTAAAAAGAAATAAATAATAACTAAATAAATTAATTGGAAGCTACACCTGTCTAGTAACATAGAATGATAAATAAACTGTTCAATTTTCGTTGTATACCTAAGTGTGGTGAGACATTTGATAACTCCATCGAAATTTACAATGTAAGAAGTCAAGAAAATGCAAATCATTGAATCTTGACTTTAATTATATATCCTTAATTAAGAAGTAGAATGATCAATTCAGAAGATGTGTTCCATATGTGTTTTTGAAGATGTCCATCAATACTTCATATGAATGATTTAGCATTGTGATAAATCCGATGACGTTATGTTAAGTGCTTTTTACCTCAATTGAATTATGACATTTACCACTTTACACTTACGGATACGCTACAACAGAACGCCAAATTTCGCCATGATATATAATACAATCTATAGATTTGTTACAATCTTCCATAAGTCTATTCGGCATGGCTTCTTCGTCAGATCTGAGGAAAATTTAACGAGTCTTTCATTGGGCAATAATATAGCAATAAAAACTCATCCATGGTCCCATTACATTTATTTCGTATACACACAATCAATTCACATACCATAAATTGTACACAAGCATACATAGCGTAGACTTTATGATTTGTGAAGAGTAACACGACTTTAAGTGCTGAAATTATTATCGATTGTACTCATGATCAAGCATTGACAGCGAGTGATTATTTTCTTTTGATTGCTTGGTTGTGATTATATAGTGATCAATAATAGCAACCGCACTACAGTTTCCACCAAAAAATAATTTTATCGTGTATTTTATCGAAAAGAACAAATTCATTGGTGATTTGGTGGTCAATGACGTACCCGTCGCATTCGTTTGAATCCTCGCCAATGACAGTCATTTTAGAAATATGATGAAACATTGGCCGTTAACATAAAGTAGTACATTACATTACTCCACATTTGTATGACATGGTTGATCAATATACATGCGGAAAAAGTATTCTTGAGTTTTTCACATTTTGGGTAAATATGATGGTTAAGCAACAAATATAATAAGTATTTTAGGTTCATCAACATTCGGCAATTTTTCGTATCAGTTGCCAGCAGAAATCTTATTCAATTTGAAATGAAAACAAAGAGTTTATTCAATGTTGAAAGCAATCGCGATGAGAACTTTCTGAATGTAGTAACAATAGAAGCTAATGAAATAAATAAAATTTACTCTTCAAGACGAAAATGAACTATTTCATACTCTATGCATTTATACTAATGGCAGTGGTATCAATAAATTTTTTGAAGTATTAATTTAGGAGAGCTGTAATGACATATTTTCGAGCCTTTATCATCTAATAATAATAATAAGGGGATGATACCATTAATTAATTCATTCCACTTACTGTAATGTCTCATAATCATTATTTGGGGTGGTATTATAATTAATTTTTTTATTAGTCACGCATATGTTACTGGGAAGTTATTCGTGTAGACCTTAAGAGTCTCACCTCGCGGCTTGTTTAGATGGTGGAAGATTTTGACAAATCTTTGTTTTTAATGACAGGAACATTCTCAAAAGGTCTAAAATATTTTTTTCCAACTGTAGAAGCTATGTTGTAGCTCCGAAAAGGGGCAATGTCAATAACTGCAAAAATAGTGCCTACATGTTGGCGGGAAGTTTTCTTTTTTGCCGGTTTGTGGCACTTTTAATGTGTTGTATATAATCGCACTAAATGTATACAACATGGATAAAAGTTTGACTCTATAAAGAATATTCGGGAGAAGATAAGTTAAGCTTTAGTGTTAATATGTGTGGAAGAAAATTGCATATGCCAGTATGATGATTTGTTTCCCATTTAAAATTAATTGATTGCGCACCGAACAAAATTTTTTTTGCAATATTTTGTAAATTTTCCAATTAAAAATACTTCATACCTCGCCCCAATCCTGGATCTATCATTAATCGAATTTATTTCGAAGTATTTTATTTTGTTTTTCTTTCATTATTTTTTTGGGCAAAAACATTAGAACGGAATCAAATCATCATAGAGGCATTGGCGATTTTCTCCCGTATTTTGTCAAAATAATTTCGAAGCAAATAAATGCCTATCTTCATTCTTTGTAAAATCAAAATAAAATTCCTCAATAATGTTATTCCCGTTTGCCGTTTTCGAAATTCATTTTCTTTTTAAATTGTGAGTAGTCAACCTACATATACATTGGTTCCTATCAGCTTTCCAGAATATGTGAAAAGTCTTTTCCCACTTAGCTTTTACAAATTATCTAGACTATATTTTATACCGTTTTATTTCTGATTGCGTCAACAACTTTCATCAGAAATCAGAAATCATCACAATCCTCTTTTGCTCATTAGGATCAAGCTTGTCAGTTGGCGTTGGTGCTGTGGGTTCATGTACTCCTACCAACCCCCTTGAATGGACAGGTCAAGTGACAGTTCGCAAAAAACGCAAACCGTACTCGAAATTCCAGACGTTGGAATTAGAAAAAGAATTTTTGTTTAATGCTTACGTATCAAAGCAGAAGCGTTGGGAGTTGGCTCGAAATCTTAACCTCACTGAGCGACAGGTAAATGTTGAAAATTATTAGATTTGTGAAAATTATGACTGTGTGTGATATTGCGGTGAAATTGAAAACAAGCCCGAATTTGTAAAGATTCTTGTATGAACTGACTTTGGAATTTTACTTTTTTGTAAGAATGGTTAATAATTTTTAAGTAAATTCTATTTAGAGGATATATTTACCTTTTCCACTGTGCGTCGTAAAGCGAAGTTGATAGCATTTTTGTTTTATTGTCCATCACATTCAGGTTAAGATCTGGTTCCAGAATCGTCGGATGAAAAATAAAAAGAACTCGCAGCGCCAGGCGGCCCAGCAAAACAATAACAATAGTTCAAATAGCAATCACAATCATGGGCAGCAGCCGCAACCTCATCACAACCCCCACCACATAAACTTAGGACTCGGAATGGCGCATCACGCTCCCAAAATGCATCAGTGACCCTTAGAGAAACAGCAGTGCCATGGGATTTGCGGGTTTCTAGAGCCACTCTTGATTGAGTCCAACTCAAGGCAGCACCCCTTACCATTCTAGGTTGTCGTTCATCCTTTAAAAGCTAGCAAATGACTGTTTCCCTATTAGATGTATAGTTTCTGTTCTGTATTTATTTTGTTTCTCTGTTAAAACTTATTAATAATAGGCCAATATGAAAGTTGAAAATTTGACGCAAATCCCCTCACTGCTGCTGCCTCATAGAATTCAATTTAGTTTAAAACATCTCTCGAAGATACGCGAGCAGAAAATGTCAAACAATTATAAAATAATTTGAAAATTTGGAAACGATTAACACTCAATTAAATCTAGATGAATTTTTGGTTAAAGATACAATATTGTGAAACAATAGATTTACGTACCCTTCGTTCCTGTGTATATATTATATTTAAATTTTTAACATAACTGTCTTATTGATAAAATGATAAAAAGGATCACAGTTAAAAGCCACATCTACATTTCTCGGTAGATTTAAATGATATAAAGTAATTTCATTAAGTAATTAATTAATAATTAAAGAAACACAATACTTTAAACGAATCATTAGGAAGCTTAATTTAAAATAACCAAAAAATATTCAAAAAATAAACCTTCCACTTTCTAGCAAGTAACTTATTTAAGGTCTGTGTAGAAATGAAAGCGTGTACAATTTACTCAGCATGTAGGAAATAAGCTTGAAATCGTTTTTGTTAAAGCTTTTTTATTTTATTTTTTCTAGTTCTCATTCAGTTTTGCAAGAAAATCTTATTTACATACGCGTCGTTTAGATAGTATTTGAACATTTTCGGTTGAATTTGGTAGTTTTGTGTCCATTGGATTCTCGACAATATATTTCTGTTGTGTTGAGGACATTGATGATGGTTGACGTTATCAGGAATTTGTATTTCTAAGATAGATGGATAAATGGCAATTATGATTTTCATTAAATTGTGATTTTATGTTAAGCGCTAATATAGTTGAAGACGTTCATGTACGAAATTCTCTGAAGTAAAATATTTTTTTGAAATTCATTGAAATAATTTTATTGAACATTGTTACAGTTAAAAGGCGCTGTTGGCCAGAAGATGTTTTCCACAATTTGAACAGGTTTAATGTAACCCGATTGTTTTTGCGTTAAATTTTGCCACGAGAAGACTTGGTTGACAGTTCATTTGTAAACTAAAACACATACTTCAGTAAAGAACGAAGCATCATTTACATTTACGAATACTGATTCGAAATTCACTCTAAATCCGATGTAAATTTTTCGAAGATAGGAAAATTGTAAATAAACCATATACTCGAAGGATTATATGTATATATACAAGAGTTTTGTAATTATGAACCTATTTTTGATTTCAGGGCACAATCATGAAGCGTTTTGCTTTTTCTTCTTGTGAAACAGTTTCAAAAGTAATGAAGAAAATATGACAGAACATCGCATTGGGGATATTGTATCAAATGATAGTAAAGTCAATAATTTTTTTGTCATATTCAAACAAAACACTTTGAATTTGCTTCTCTCAAACGATAATCTACAACAACTGAATGTTAGGTACAATTAGTACTTTTCGAGAACCTCTGTAAATCTGCCAATAATTCCTCGAATTATGATCCACATGGCTTATCAAAAATATCTAAATTAAAGTTTTCAACTCAATGTCTGTAGTGAAGCGTGATGTTGCAAGCTCAAATAACCTGGAATATGATAACTGTTTGTTTACTTTAGTAAAAAAATATAATTATTCGTTTTGTAGCCTCACAGTTGACCTTCGCTAAATTATATTTTATATTTTATTTACTGCCACTTCAGTGATTGTATATGAACGTCGAGATCATAATTTTTTGTTCAACTATTGTTTCTTCTGCTACATTTAATATTTGCTTTAATGAAAGTGTGTGAAAGTAAAACCAAACAAAAACATGTGCAATTAAACTTTCAAAGGTAGTCGACGGAGAAAGCATTGATAATGTAGCAACGACTGTAACTAGAAACAAGAAAATTATGAACTAGGTTAATGCTAAGCTAACAAAGCTCGACACTTTCTGTGCTGCGATTTTCGTTGAAATTTCAATTTTCTTATGATTGTGATATAATTTTATTTCACTTGCATTAACAATAGGTGAATTCGAGATGCATAAGTCAACCAAGTAATTGTTAACTGGTCCGAAAACTAATTCGTCAACGAAATAGCATAGCGTATGAAAACCTCTCAATATCGAATTTATGCTTTAGGGTTTGCAAGCATGTAATATGGTGCAACTACTCCAGCCAATTCCTATAGTCCGCCCTAGGAACGCAGTGGAAATAAAACAGATAGCACTACATACATATATAATCTGGAATATCTCAAGGCACCGCTCTCGATGAAGTTCTTTGGCTATTTGTAAGATATGTATTTAAACTATTTGGTAATAATTTCGTTGACATTTGCTATTTGTTTGCTATCGACTGAGATTGTCAATAACGTGAAGTATTTATTGAATGAACTCTGTTTGGCTTTCTCAAAATTTACTGCCATAGTTTGAACTGCATTTTCAAACATATTTACAGCTTTTAAATTCATTTGACGAGACATCCACGAAAATCGTGTCGCTGTCGAAAGGAATCAAATCAATAACGGAAACATTGATTTAAAATTTAAAATTAAATACATTTAATAAACTCAGATATAAGACTCAATCAAGTTTAAAATAAATTATGCAATGAAGAAGTCAAATAACTAGATGTTAACAATGCTAATTATTGCTTTACAGAAGATGAATGCGTATGTTTGATTATTTCATGGTCAGATTTGATGAATATGCCCACTATGTAAAAAATAAAGTGACATCGCTAAAGTATATTACGCCTTCGTGGAGGCCTGATGATTCTTGTTTCTTGACAAACCATTCATAGTCGAATTTTTACCCTTCAGTGATTTAAGTATAAATTTCTCTTCCTCGATGAAGAATGCGCCATCAATAGACAGATTCTCCATCGCATTAGTCAGATGTAATTAAACTTAATTTGATACTAGAATTCGTTGTATATAATATAAACAGAATTGAATGTAAACAAAAGAAAATGCAATGGAGTAATAAACAATATGAAATACATAGTTTAAATAAAGAAACATGTGAGTCGTTGGTGTTGTTTCAGTATCTATGCAAATTAAATATGTGAAAGGTAAGTAGGCATGTTTGAAGAGTATATTTGAAATCATCCTGGAACAAATAGGTTTTTTTTTAAAATTTTATGTTAACTTTCATGCCAATAATCGTTCAACAAATTGGTTTATACTATTCTTTACATGTTTACCATATAAGTAATTTATTCATGAAGTGAATAGAAGTCGCGTCGGTCAACTTCAGTTTTAGAAATACTCGTATGCAAGCAAAGAACACATAGCACACCTTTTTCAACAAAAATATAGAACGCTTCTTTAGAATTTGCTTTCGTGAGAAAATTATGCAAACATGAGTAAGTTTTGAGAGATATTGTTCAGAAAATTAAATAAGCACAGTTGATATTTGGATTTAAATTCTTGTGAACTGAAGTCTCTTGCATAGCTTCAAACTTTCAAATGCAAATTTAATGCTGAAACGGGTTTTTTATCTAGGGCTGAAGAAAAACTATGTAAGTACTGTTTTATAATAATTTTCCTTATCAATCAATATAGAGTAAAAAATGAGGTGACAAAGCAAAATATTGTACATGCCAATAATAGGATAGCAATTGATTAATTTTTTTCTGAAATAATATCCATAGCAAGTTTTTTAGTTCCAAAATTTATTTGCCGCAGTTCGTTTTGATTTCATGTGGAGTTCGAAAAATTAATAACAAGATATAAGTAACCATACTTTGAGTTGATACGAGAGCATCAGTGCTGCAATTATCTTAGCTAAGATAATTTTAAAATGTATGCAAAATTCAGCAGATTTTAAAAGGCCTAAGTGTTTTGAAGTAAAGTCATGAATCTAATTAAAAAAGTAGATAAGCTATTTCATTTCAGTTTGACGATGCTTAATTACGGAGCAATATAGCTCTTTTATTTATGCTATCAAAAAGTATAGTTGACATAATAAAATATCGAAACAACTATATGTTACCCAACGAAGTTAATCGTAGTCCACAGGAACAACATGTGCATTACCCGATTCTAACTCGCCATTTGATAAATGTTTAAGTTTCCATTCGTAAAAATATTTTGAAATTTCTCAATGCTGATTTATAAATTGTGATATCATTGTTATAATTATTTAATATACATACCAATATATTAAATAAATCAATTCACCAACAGCACAAAACTAAGTCCTTGGTGTTCTTTCTATCTAGCAGATCAATTGTATCGTAATAGAAGGGCTATATTGAAATATTTCGCAGGCAACTGATTTTACACATATGTCTACATAAGTAAGATAGGAAACAAAAAATCAATTTACAGCACATACTGATATTATTTCGAATATGTAAGGTTATAGTAAGGCAACGCATTTTGCAAAAAGAGTTCAGCAAAACAGAAAATACGACTTGGTTTATTTCGAATTAGCCGACTTATTATTATGAGATTGAAATGTTCCAGATCTTTGGATCACTTTTATATCAAATTGGAGTAGAGAAAATGCTACTGCAACTTTAATAGAACGGAAACGAAACGGAATAGGTTTGATCTAAGTATTTACTATATTATAACATTGGTAACTGATGCATGCGTAGGTAAAATGTCAACTTAAATCTTAATTTTAGCTTTTGGAATATTTAATTGTTATTTCACTTTGCGTTGACAGCAACAAAAAATCACTCCTAGTTACTATTATTTCAAAGTTGCAACTGGAAGTGTAATTTCAAAGAGATTAGGTAACTTGTGCGTAGTATGAAAAACTGTTTTTTTTTTACCTGTAATTTTCAAGGGAGCCTTCTGATAACCATCAATATGTTTCTTGCTGAAAACATGGGGTGCGTTCGTTTTCTTTGCGCTTAAGTATAGTTTAGCCCAAATTATGGGCGCTGCTCCAAAGAATAGTTTAGTTAAATAGTTGACTTGTATTTGAAATTTCAACTTTTGTATTCTAAGTATGGAAAACCGATCAATGAAGGGCAATTCAATGAAAAAATTAAATGCAGATAACGTTAAAGTGAGACCGAAAAATGAAAAAGTGAATGTTGTTCCAAACTGCGAATAGAATTGACTTTAAAATAACAAAAAGCCTCATAGAAAATATAATAACTGATTCTGCTCGGTTCTCTTTAATTTAGAGAAATTTATACTAAGCAGTCTTTTATACCACCTGGGAAAAAAATCCCAATCTAGATGTGCAATGGAGTAACTAAAAAAGGATCTACGGTTTGCGGTGCGGGGCAACATGAACGTACGCAGGATATGTAATGAACATTTTCAGAAAGAGATAAGATCTAATCAAGTATACTTATAGCTGACAGCACTTTGTTGAACCTTTAGGCATCAGAAATTCATGATACGAAATAAAAATAAATAAGCATGAAGTAGGCTTCAAGAAGGATGCCCAATAAATTCCCAAGTTCACGGGAAAGTACATAGCTTTATCTGCCCAAGCTTATGAAGTTTAGTGATGAGCTTAAATCCAAATCTCTGTGGTTGTAGGCTCTTTTATTTGGTCACCATTTCGATACATATCGCTGAATGATATGCTTTGCTTGCAAGAGAAGGCGATTAATCCTGCGTGTGGTTATATTTTAGCATCATTTACATGATAATGATCACAATGTAATATCCTGCAAATTATATTTTTTTATTAAATTTTCTAGCAATGATATACATAGGGGGCTAGCGGAATATTTTTGGTAAGTACTTCACTACTGTAGGTTGCGGCAATTTCAATGTTAGATGAACACATTGGTTCTCAAAAATTCATGCGGGTATTGTAAAGAAAGTTAATTCTCAGACTGTTTGAATTAAACAGCTATGATGTAAATATTTGATATATTTGCGGACAAATTTGACTAATTGTCCTAAAACTGCTAACAAATTATGCATTTAACCAAATTAATTGTTGTATCCACTGTATCGTCGTGTATGATTTTCCGACAATTGAATGATTGCAAATTTTCCTTGAGAAGAAGATCAGCAACAATTATTCATCCCAATAATAATTCAATTAGAGTCCACAACGATTCATATATGAAATTTATGATATTTATTTCATTTATGGTGTAAAGCATTTCGAAAGAAAATACGGGAAAAGTTTGATTTGAGATGACTAACTACTTGTTTTTCCGCGGCATTGATTAGCAATGATTCATTCAGTGCCAGTTCGTATCCGAAATACGTTATCCGTAAGCTATGTCCAGTTTTTTTACTTGTCCACGATACCCTTCGAATTCAAACATAAGCAGGTACTTTAAAATGTGGCTAGGAAATGGCAAATTTTAAATTTTCTAGAAACCTCAACAAACATGTATCAACACAAGTCATGTAGCTCTTGTAGAACAAGTCAACTCAAAACGGAAATTCTGTTTGACAAAATGAAAAAGGCATCCTGTGAATTTATTATGCGCCACTCGCATTGTTTGAATACAGCTATTTATTATGAATAGAATAACGAAAAATTTCGTTTACTATTTCATGAATTGAATGTGAATCGAAATTGCAAAAAAAATACTTTCATAATAATTGAGTGGGACAGACACACATTTTTTTGGAATTGAATCCAGTATTTGTTATGAAAATGGATATTATTTCCTTCATCAATGCATCAATTTTATTTGATTCTTTTCCCCATTAATTGGCAAATTACGCTAAAAATAAATATATTAACTTCCCAGTATATGGGAAGTTCTTGTAATCGCCTCGAAAATCGAAATTGAAATTTTCAACATATCTTCACGTTTTGAAGTCTTACAGTCTTAAAGTGTTTTTAGAAAGGGAGATGTATGTGTGTGTGTGTGTACGTACGTACGTACGTCTGTACGTTCGTGGACAGTTTTTTCTACGAGCATAACTCACGTAAACAAAGTCCGATCGACTTGTTTGAGGTGTCAATCGAAGCGTCTTTGCAATTTTAAGAGCTGATTAGTTTTTGGAAAACTTCCGTCGGAGGGGTTTGCTGTTTTGCCCGTTTGAAGGTCATTTCTGTCATGCGCTATATCTCGCGAACCAAACATACGATTTTTTAAAGCAAGGTGTCAATCGACGCGTATTGACGTTTGTGTGATTTTATCAAATTTTTAAAAAAATTCTTGGAGCGGTTTTCAAATTTTTTAAAAAAAAGTGCAAAAAATTGGGTTTTTTTCAAAAACAATAAATTTTTAACCTTATTGTCAAGTCTTAGTAATCAATGTTAAAAAAATAAATGAAAAATAAAAAATCATTAAAAGTCATCATGATTTTCATGGTCATTTTTATCATTCACTATATCGCACGAACCAGATATAATATTTGCATCATTAAGGTGTCAGTTGACGTGCATTAACATCTTTGTGAAGGTTTTAACATTACAAAAATTCGTTTTAGCCGTTTTTTAATTTAATAGAAGAAAATGCGAAAACTTATGGTTTTTTTCATAGAAAATATTTTTTAACTTGATTTGCACAGCACAGTGATCCAGTTTATAAAATGTATACATTCTTATCAGTTTTTGGAGAGAAACCGGCAAAATTTTATTCCATGATTATGAAAAGACTAAATTAAAAATAAAAAAATCATTTAAAGTTACCATGTAAAGAGGGTTCATACGAATGATATTACCTTATATCTTTTATTCTAAAAAAATGTTGTAAATTCAATCAAAGTTTTAAGATATTTGGATAATTTGAGCAGATTTTTAATAGGTTTTATAGTCTTTTAATTAAAAAAACTGCATAAATTTTTAAAACCAACAAAATTTCAATCAAATTTGCATTTGCGGTATCAACGCTTTGAATGGTAAAATGTTTTGTAGTCAATACTTTGCAAGATCATATGCTTTGAGAAGCTTTCATCGAATAAAAAATTGTAGTTTTTAGTAGATTCATTCTTTAGTAATCATAAGATTTCAATAACCATCATCATTTGTAATACATTTTTCTTTTTACATGCAATTGAACCTATTTTTTACTGCATATACAAAATTTTTCAAGACCAAAAAGGCCCCCACCGATTGATCCGCGTGAATATTCAATCTGTCCCCATCGACCAAAACCTTACGTAATCAATGGACCGTCCCGTAGACGATATGATTCATATTAACTCATTCCTGTTACTGCTATGAAAACCTCTCATTGTTATTACTTAAAGTAGTATTATTTTAAAATTATTATTGTGTTTAATGTTGTTGATGTTTTTGTAGATATTACTGGGAAGTTGACCGTGTGGACCTCAAGGGTCGCACCTCGCGGCTTGTTATTTTATAAAGATGGTGTTATATGAAAAAATTGTGGCTTTGCCATTAAATTAATCGAAAGTTCAGATTGAAACAAGAATATCTCCTTGGTATAGTTACAGAAATCAACAGTGGCTTCAATCTAGTCAGATCTTTAATCACAAAACTTTCGCATCGATAAAGCAGTCAGTATTATTCTTGAAATCGAATTGTTTTATTCCGTGAAAAGTGCTTGTTAAATAATTAAAATGTTAAACAATGAGAAAATAATGGTACGAGTAGATACACAATTTACATTAAAATGCCCAAAATATAGTGGAAATGGATCAAATTTCAACAGATGCACTTTTTTACACAGAGTAAAATAACAGTAAATTCTAATATTTAAAATTTGTTTCTTGTTATGGGGCGAAACATTTTACAAAGCTAGTGACTACTTTATCTGGAGAAAAATTATTCATAACCCTCAGCTAGCTTTCAGTTCTTCAAGCTCTGTATGGATCGTGTGGCTTTTTAAAAATGAAGAAGTATGTATATATCATTGCCAAGCGTCTTGCGAAATTTTACTGTCCATGCCCTGAAATGCCTTTAATCTAAACACATACTTTCATCACAACCATGAAAGGTTTTAAGGACTGGAGAAACTGCTAAGCTGCCAGAAAATTTCAGATTCTTAGTATGTTTCAAATTATTCTGACACCCACTTTCCAGCCTCAACTCACCGGAAAGAAAAGGAAAGCTTCCGTTTCGAAGATATTCGTCCTGTCGAAGGACTGTATATAATCAACATTCCGTAAATAATACCTATATACGCGGTGTATGCTCAGACTTCCAAACAATCCGAAGGATTTCTCGTCACCAACACCACGCTATTTTCGTACCCTTCTCACTGATTCAAAGCAAACAGTCGGCTGAAGTTTAAATAATGTGAAACAGAAAAAGCATTCCATGACTCGGGACTGGAGTTAAGACATAAAAACATGACTTTTATTTTCATGTTTTTCTTGGAACATTTATGGGATGGTTTATTTATTCAATGTTCAAAAGTGTGCGCATGTCTTTCAACCCGCTTTCCCAAATCCTGCTAAGATTACTATTCACTCCAGCATAAGAGGAAGTGCGAGTACATCAAAGCGTCAGTATTTGTAAGGTTGCAGTTGTCGACGTTGATATTTACAGCAGAATGATTTGTTAGTCTTTAGTTTAAATAAATAAACAAACAACAGAAATCTAGAATAGAAGCAAATGAGCACCTCATCACATTGCACAATTTTGGTGCGACTCAATTAACGAGGTTGCCGTGGTGATAGGAAAATAGAATGAATGACAGGACAATCCTCAGCTGCCTTCGACATACTTTAAATAATCGAGATGTAATTTATAGCGAAATAAGTCAAAAGGGTACAAAGTATCATAGCATAGTTGGCACTTTATACCTTAAATTCTACTTCCGATGAAATGATGCATAGTATCAACAAATATAAGCAAACATTCTATATTTTGGGTGCATGTTGCAGCTAAAATACTTCATATTATGTCATGTTACGTACATATGTATATGCTAACGAATGTTACTAAAATTTCGGGATTTGAAACGGATTAATTCTAATCTGCTTGGTATATCGTTTATTCTCACAATAGATTTGAAAAACGTATCTTATGTCTTAATAATATGCACGTAAGTATTTCTATAGGTTGAAAAGTATTTAGGTATCCTTGTTCACTAAACAGCACTTGCCCGCTTGTATAAATTTTCAGAACCATGAAAATGCATGAAAGCAGAACCTAATATTGATTCTCTGACAATCTTTTATGAAAATAATCCAGTTAAAAGGCAATTTTTTACTAATTTGAAAGATTTACACATACAATATACATTCAAATGTATCGAAATCAATAAGGGCGAATATCTTACTGAGCTGGTCGCTAAAGAACAGGAAAATCTTTGAACCAATACTCGATTCTCGCAATACAAGTATCAGCTATGATAAGGCAAGACGCAAGTCACAACTTACGACGTTTTGATTGGCTTTCATTTTATAACTACTGGAGGTTTTAAGAAGCGAACAAACACCGCGTTCAGTATTTCAAGAAATTTGTTGCCCTCCACTTGATCTCAGCCTCATGCCAATGTACTGTGACTGCCAATTTATTGAGTCACCTCCAAATCATTTCAAATTGTACATAGATGCTCGATTTTCAAATTTTGTTAATAGTAGTCTACCACAAACTCATTAGAGGGTGAATCGCTTACTATTTTGGAGGTAAACTTTCCTGGAAGACAGGCAGCATTGAATTTATTACAAAATAAATTCAAATAAATACGAGTATATCCATAAAATCACCAAATCAACACAAGCATTTTGATTCTGAAGTGTTGATTAATTTGAGACCTACAGTAAATGGAGTGAATATTTTAACACAAATGGAATTGTGTCAAATTCAATTGTCTAAGTAAGTAGCTTTATTAAAACAAAGATTTTACAAAAATAAGGAATATAATAAGACCATTTCAAATAAATCGGTAGATCGATGGATATATTGAAATCAAATGAATTTCCATGTCTAGCTATGTTTGTCAATGGAATGCAAGATGTATGATAAAGCTACGCATTACTTATAATTGAAATTCAAAGTCCACACAGATTCGAGTATTCCTTCTTCAAAAATTGTTTGAAAAATCTCAACGTTTCTCCGGCGTACAACGAATGGCGATTGAGTGGCTTCCAGTATTGTCGAACGTCAATTCTTCAATGTTTGGGCAAGTATTAATAGCTGTTTCGGGACCGTTTTATGGGTCACCACTGCAGTAGCTTACGCAGGATTTTTATAAGGGGGTGTGTTATATTTTTGAAGTCTTGACTAGGTACGTTTGCTTTTCTGGAATTTTACTTCCAAAACTTTCAATCAGGTGACCATATTCTAATGTTCCTACCAACTCTTTATCTATATATAAAATTGCTAGGCTTCAAGCAATAAGTAAAAGATAACGGCACAAACGGATCCAATTTGTGCAAATTATGCCCGTATCACCCCTAGGTGAGATTTCTAAAGCACCATAGGCCGTAAATCAGGCCCATATGGGTTTTACTGTGAAATAGATGAAAGATCTAATTGCGTAGAGATACTGAATCTCACTCAACTCCCACGTTCCAGAGTGTCTCGGCGAATAATTGTTAAATTGGGTGACTTAGTGGTTAACGCTAGTTCAAGGTTCCTGTGGACAAATAGTTTTCGGGAATGAGACTTGATGCCGCACTATCATTTCACTCAGCTGTGAATGAGAACCTGAATCAAATCAGGGTAATAATCACGGGTGAGCGTGTTCCTGACCACTTCAGGGGTGGGGGTTGAACCCGTAACCCCCCTCCCCCCTTGGGTACGCCACTGCACCACTGACATATAAAAACTCAGTCGAGGAGCCTGCATTGCAAATAAAATAATTGTGTGAAGCACTGTGTTTAACAAGTGGAAAGTTTGCAATCACACGAATAAAACGCGGCGCGAAACGCACGAATCACAAATTAATTTTTTTGGTACACCAGTTTCAAAGGTGTGTTGGAGCGCGGGTGGGGAAAGGATACAATTGCAGTTTCATTAAGTGTGACAATTGTTCGAAAATATTGAAATTAGTGGCAAATGTTTAGCGAGCAAAATAATTTATGGTAACTAGAGAGTGCTTTATCTAAGATCATAGAAATATTTGAACTATAGTAAGGGATTCGTATCAAGAAAAGTTTACTACGCTGGTTGTTTTTTTAAAAACCGGTAGCCTTCACTAGACCTAATGGCGAAAACTTTGTAAGTACGATTTTAATATACATATGTAATATGAAAAATATGTAAAAAAGGTTCTAATAATAATATCAATCATTTCACTTACTGCACAGATAATTAACAATAACCTAATGGTAAAATAAAATCAATATTTGTTGAATAATTTAAAACAATATTATTTTATGGCGAATTTTTAAATAAACCCGCTTATTTACATAAATTAGTAACTTTTAAATAATTGGTGTAAATGAATGTAGTATATTATTTATTTTGTTGATATATCATAGACGTGCAAAACGAGTGATGTTGAATATTAAAATTACGAATGTTTTTTTAAGCGAAGGAAAATTATCTCTAATGAAAAATACAGTGACCCAAATCACGTTTAAAGACGCCCCTAACGGCACCTATCCTCAGCTTCTTGAAAATGAAACTTTCATAAAGTTGCACAGTTGATAATGATGATAATAGTTCTGTGGAGATGAAAACAATTCAGAATGTACGACGGTAACAATATACAAATTCAAAACCTTATTGGTTTCAGTGCGTCAAAACTTTTATATAAGCTAAAAATAAAGTTCCTTTAATTTTATCAAAAAAAAAACTTACTCATTTTTATAGCAGCTTATAAATATTGTACAATAGAATACTCGAAAATGTACCGCATATAACATTAATCAAGCTAGATTTAAATTTTCACATGAAACCATTATTTTCAGCATCACAGCATATAAGTCTTCAAAGGCATGCAATGTCGATTGACTGCTAACATGATTTTCCTAAAGACTCTGTTACTATGCACCGAAAAAGGATTTTTCCTTTTGAAATGAAAATTTAAAAGGGGTTTTAAACAGTATTTTCGATCATAGGCATCCAACAAGTCTATGAATGAAAATACAAATGGTAGGAATGATACGATTGAATGTTGAGAATCGTGTATTCAATTTCATCAAAGACTAACTCTTATTCTGCGTATTATCAACTTCAGACATAGAAAAGTGTCATAAGAAGGAATCGAAGCAATAGTCTCTTGCTACTTATATTTTTCGCGCAAAATCAGTTGAACATTTGTGGGAATTGCAGTAGCGTAACTGGTTCCGTTCCAAAGTAAGATTTAATTGGACTACGTGATATAATCCACAGCAGCATCAGTGAATCATTATTCATTTTAAATTTAGCGGGTTCTCCATCGAACTCTCATCGAAATGAAATTTTTACTCGGTTCTCATAAAATTTACATATTTGAAGATGCAAATTATCACTAAGAATTTCGAAAAGGAGATGAAGACGTCGTAACTTTGACGATTTCTCAATCAGAAGTATAGGTTCTACTGAATGTTACAACTGTGTCGCTACTCACTGTAGTTTAAAGTACATTCACATGACTGCGGGCGTCCCTAAAAGCTACACAGACGAATTGTTAAGTGGCCTGCAATCTTTAAGTTGAGTTAATTCATACTATAAGCGCCCGTCACCAGCTCCCTCCCCACAACGACCCAGGACCTTAGCCGATGTCGTGAGCGTATTTGCAGTGAAGTAATTAACGAGTGAGCAAATAAAAAAAATTCTATAAGAGTTTTGCGTGTCACTTTGGCTCCCTTGAGCAGGCACGAACAGCCACACCAACACAGTCGCACTCGCAAATTAGCATCGTCAAGACGCCGCGACGGTGCCAAGAAGCTCCTTGGAGTCTTGTTGGTCTTTTATGATTGTCAGGCCGGTCACATTTCCTTCTTCTGGTTCTCGCTCTCCGCCTTTTCAGACCTTGGTTGGAAAGAAACACACTACTGGTGCGCCTCGTTTCGGCCGCCTCTTTGGCAGTATGGCCGCCTCTGTGGCAGTGTCAAGAATGGCTGCGCGGAGCTGTGCCTGAACTCGACTCCGCGTTTTTTTACGTTATATACAAACAATGCATACATACTGCTCAATTATTATATACACATATAACGTACACACTAGCCGCGGTGGCGTGAATCGCCACATGCATGTAGTGGGGCAACACAACAAACATTTTTGGACAGTTTCCTATCAGAAGTCCTTCGTTCTGATGGCTATCTCTTTAGACTAAACAATACACGACCAGGCGATGAAAAGCCAAATCAACGGTAGAAAACAGGAACATATCTCGTTCTGCAGATCCATCTCGAGATGTCGGCAAAAGCGGCCAAGCTGCAGGCATCCTGGATCTGTGAGTGACAGTTTCCTGGGATGCACGATCGCCAAGATGAGAGCTGTCAAATCGGGAGCCGGGCGGAATCGGTTGCGGTACGTACCAGCGCGGGCACTTGTTGTTGATCGGTATCAAATTTGCGGGAATGCTTAATGTGTGGTGGTTTTCTCATTGGCGAAATTCACAAATCGGTCGTACGGATATGTGTTGCGTTATACTGGTGAAGTGCAATGTGTTGCATGCAAGAATGCAGCCTGTTTTTTGGTCGGCATGGAAGGCTTCCTTCGTCGTGATTCGGGATCCGCGATCGCTAGGATCCTGATCGAACGGAGTACATGCCGTTGACATTTCCGACAATTGCAGGTAAGTGCTTAGCATGCAAGAACCGCATCTAAAATGTGCTCAGAATTTTCAATATAGCATTCTGCAGCATCCTACGTGATGTGGACTTCCCACTTGATTCGCGCAAACTATGAAATTTATGTAAATTTTTGCACAGAGGTGCTGTAACGACTGCTGCTTGCAAGCGAACAGCGTACCGAAGCTAATTCGTATTGAAAATGTGCGCCCCGCAGCGAATGGCTGGGTAAATTAGTAAACATGTGGAACAGGTGGGGCAAGTTTCAGTCTAATTAGCATATGATTTTTTCTCATGAATGCTGTGCTGGAATGACATGCTGTAGCATGTAGCTGCACATATACGACCGTGTTCCTATCTAGGGAATGTTGCTTCTTCATTTGCATGAAAATGACTTGCATTGAAAGCGTGGTGGGACATACCCTGCCCGAGTGTGATAAATGTTGCAGTTTGTCTTGTCTGAAAGTGTATATTGGAGGTACCAAATTTGAAACTATTACAAGAGTTATTATGGAGTATAGAGTTTAATTTTAAAAAAAAATATTTTGAAATCTGACTTTGGGAACGAATTTACCAGCTCTACTTGGAAAAAATATACATGTCACCAAACGCCGTGTTTGGTTGATGTTAAAATTGATAAGAATGTGGAACCTATTTATAAGTAAGGCAAATTGATTCGGGAAAATAATATATAATCTGTATTAAACTTTCGGTGAAAAATCATGAGAGTGATATCGCAAATAATCAGTAGCTGCATTAATCCACGTTCAAAATTATAAGTCACAAAGAAGCAGGATCCGGCCTAATGTTTTAGTTTCCCCGTAATTCAGGTGAAAGCTATTTCATAAGTGGAATTTGTTTTAGTTTTGTACAATTTGTCACAATATTCGCATTTGTAAACGAACAAACGATGCTCCTATGACATTGTTTAGATTATTTGGCTTTTTGTCAAAAAAATTGAGTGGTATTTTGGAGCTAGCATATTCTAAGTATATAAAGAATAAAAACTGGTAGTGTTGCCAGTGTTTCTAACTTACATTAACTGACTAACTAAGTACTTTTTAAAAATGAGTATGAGCCGAGCACTGCAGGTTTTTAGTTCCTGTTAAGTGGTTTTGGCTTGAGTTGTATAGAATTACTACTAACTAATTAGAGAGTTATCAGGATGAAACCAAATTCTATGCTTATCTAATGCATCCAATGACACGCGAAACAAAGAGTTAGAAAATAAATTTAGATAAAAACATCATATGAGTTTGATCAATCAGTACAATATGCGAAGGATGCAACTGTGAGGTTTTGGTAACAAAATCATTTCCTACTTGAGGTTGGAAATTTGATCGAAATTCGTGATTGCCTGTAAGCTATTATATTTTGCAATATTTGATTTAAATTGATAATTGCCTTATTCTTACCACTCTTGATACAGTTTCACAGAAAACCTCACCTAATTGAAATTATCTGTATAATTCGCGTGGATTTTAGGTTAAACATAACTTAGTATCATCATTGTCTCGTGTTTGAGCTTTGAAAGATTTGATCTCTTTCCAGAAGGCGTCATTACGCTTAACTATTCCCGTCTATCTAGATCTGGAACATTTTATTGCAATCCACTCGACAAATCTTGAAAAATCCAATTCTGTCTGCCGTTGGATATGGACAAAAACAGATAGATAGATGAAAGCTCAAGACATTTTATTTTTTGTTCTACTCGTTCCAGGTAGTACCTCAATTGATTCTTTCTCATTTAAATACAATGTAAAGCATCGACCTTTCCAGTTTTTCATAGTATGTTAAGATATTTTTCTGGGCACTCTTAGTTTTCAGATGGTTTTATTCACGTGTATTTGTGGCTTAATACAGAACTCTGTAGAATCTTTACTGGATTCATTTTCACGATTGTATGATTTTAAAATGTTGACGTACCTGCCATCATTTTGTCAATGAACAAATAATGCGTACTAGTATAGCTGGGTTGGGATGGACATTTTTGCATTTAAAATTTAAAATTCTTTCTAATGTGATAATTTTAAAGTTCGCTACAGGGATGGAATATCGATTCAAAGTTGCTCGAAAATGATAAATGAAAAACTTTTATCACAAAACGAAGATAGTGTACAATAATCGTTAGTGAAAATTTAGTTAAATGAAGTTTCACTTATGCTGAAATATTTATGTCGCAAGTGCTGCATCGATCTAACAAAATTGTGATTCTTTCAAATTTAACTCTGATAAATATGATGAACGATCACGGCAACTAGTAAATGCGAACTGTGAATGAAAGATGCTTATTTAATGAGCAATCTTAAGAAAAAAATCGAATAAGTTTCCATGACTGGAAAATGTTTGATTTACATTGGAAAAGCAGCTACATCCTTATATAAGTTTCTAGTGGGAATAAATATATATTTTCTTGATGATTCGAACGAAAATTATGCTTATGCTTATTGTTATTCAGTTCTTTATTATTGGATTTATCTGAAAAGTAGGCAAATTATTCCTACTGATTCTCCTATGGTAAGCTACTCGAATAGCAGAAGACACTGGAACTTACAGCCATCACCAATTTACCAGTCAAATAAAAGAGAACTTTAAATAAACACTGCAAAAGGATGGAAAATGAAGGAATGATGTCAAAATTGAATAAATAACAAGTTTATATGATTCATGCTTATGTTAATCATAGAAACATAATGATGTACTTAGCAAATCGAAGAAATTATAATATGCCTCATACGAGTACTATTAGCAGAACATATGAAAGATTCAGGGAAATTGACAGATTTTTGTTCTCCCTCCTCTCTTTAGGCTGAGGATAAATAGGTATTATTAATTGTCACGAGTATGTTGAAGATAATGTTTTTTTAAAAGCTTTTGTACCGTAGGGTCTGACGAAATCCTATTATTGCTCGTATGGGGGTTCTAACTTCACTTCAAATTCGAATACATACTTAATACGAACATCTTTGGTCTAATGACAAAAATTGTAGTTAAGGTTGCAGATAATTTTTTTGCAAGGGGGCACCATCCATAAAAATTAAGAGAAGGATTTTTGTGCAGCATATCTACAAAGAACTTTGTCAGCAGAGCACAAACTTGTTTTCTGAAATAAAGAACTCAACTTAAATAAACATTTTGCGGTCCGTCGCAATAACGATTTTTAGACAATTTTTCTAACAAAGCCTACGACAATAACGGCTTTACGTGAAAAGTTGTCATCTACGTACAGTACTACTCATACGCTAAAAAAAGAAAATTACTAAAAATATAAGAATAAAATGTAAGTATTTTTTTAAACATTTTTGAAAATATTAAATTAATACATATTAACCGGTTCCGTTATTGACAGGTTTTACTGTACTTAATTATAATCAATTAACGACTTTTGTCGTCAGTGGTGAAAATACTGTTAACAAATGCAATGGTTACTACTTCCGAAGCAATGTTAACCACATTTTGCATTAAAACTATTCAAAATAATTTTAAAATTTCTATGTTGAATAAAGAATTGAAGTTTGACATTATCGATCACTAAGTTAAGATAATTTGTGACCATGATTAAAACACCCAAATATATATATTTTTAAGGGGTGCCATTGTACGGATTTCTCAGAGTACAAGTGCGGCTTGCACGCGATCAATTATTTGATTTAAGGAGAGCAGATTCCAAGCAGATTTATATGGAAAAAATCCCTACATTTGTGAATTTTATATGAAACTACTGTCCAAAATTTAATGAAATTTCGACGCTCTACTCTTCAATGTAGTTTTATTGTTGAAAATGGGCATAATTTATCTGAAAATAGTATTTTTCATGTGGAGGCAATTTAAAATAGAGAGAGGAAAATAATTTCATTTTCCGTGTAGAAGCAAAAATCATATCGCCTCAAATATTAAAAGTTATTTGTATTTCATTTGCAAGTACTGTTCCTTGCGTTTGATTAATGCTTTAAATTTTTAATGAGGCATTCCAATACGCCAGTTTTTAATAAGGCAACAAAAATGATTACTAGTACGAAATATCAAGGAATTTCTTCTCGGAAAATGCCTGAAATGACGATGATGCATGTCGTTGCTGTGTCATTTTGAAACTACTTTGGTGTCCAAAATACGCAGTTTTGCTGTTTCAAAAGGCGCATTTAGCTAAAATGTTTCAACAGCGCGCTTTACATAATTCGAACGATTGAAATTTATCAAAAACATATTAATTTTTTATTTTTCGCTACTCGGAATGATCTGAAAATATGTTTTGACATCATTTTTTGATGTAGTAGAGTCTAAAAAAAATTTAAGTAAATAAAAACAATTGTCATGGTACTTAGGTCTAACTTAAGCATTAAGTTCAAACTACATTAGGGGTACAAAATTGATTTTAACGAAGAAAGAAAATGATCATTCGAATTGAAACGGTTATTTGAATTAAATTGAAGTAAATGGAAGGAAAGCAAATGTTAATTTAATGGCTTGATAATTTTAAAGTTATATTTTATTATTATAATTTTCATAGTGATAGTTATTCTATATGCAGAGTCAAAATTATAATAAGTCGTTGTTATACATACCATTTCCTAGAGCTCGATACAAGCAGCTTATCATTTTTAGAAGCTGTTCAGCTTTTCCAACCTTGTGAAATATCGACATTCAAGTGTATTTCTAAGCTGTCGCTGACCATTGTTTGAGATTTAACAATGAAAATGTTAAGGTATCTGACTTTGATTTTCAATGATAATTAACTTGGATTTTAGCGGATTAACAGTTGGAAGTAAAGCATTGGCTCAATCCATGAAGACATTTTAATTTGTTCCAGGCAAGAAAAATATACTTTGCCGATAGAAAAAAAGAGTCAAAATTAAGAATTTGTGTCATGTGAGCCGCATAGTACTGAATTGCAGGTTAATTTTTTGTTCACAAATGAAAATGTATTGAAAAGTTATCATAGGTGATGCTGCAGACACTAAATTGTTTGCACTGAGGAAAAACTGAAATATAACAAAAATACAAAAACATGAAAGTGAATTTATCAATGAATATCTCTCTGGTCACTATAGGTCAAAGTTTCTTCTATCGACATATGAACAAATTCCAAATTAGGATTTTATCATTCGTATGTAAGTTCGAAGATTCATTTATGCATGGGATGGGACTTTTCAGTCGCTTCATTTAGTTTGACCCTGTGAACTTTATGGTATGCACATAGTTCTAAGTCAAGTCAAAAATATCAACAACAAAAAAGTAAAGGCTCATAAATTATGTTTTGGCTGGCTTAGAATGCTTGAGCAAATTTTCAGTGTTCAATATATAAAAACTAGGGCACAGAGTGAAAAATCGTGCCATAGCGTAGGTTGCATCATAAATCGCACTCTCCAGTGGAATAATAAAACCCTTGGCACAATGCGTAACTCTTTCTGTAATGTAGAGCTGAAAATATTTAGAGTACAAGAACGATTGCTACAATAAAGTGGGAAATTGAAATTTCTGCCTCCTGGTGAGATAACATACCACCGCCGGGCAAGCCAAATGGATTTGAAATAAGGCAAAAAACCGAGAAATTTGAATACCAGTTGCACAACAGTGTACCGGGTCTTGCCGGCTGCGAGAATTGAAGCAAAAATTAGTAATGCCTGCTTGGTTCACATTTTAAAAGTTTTATTGCTTGTTCCTATGGAAAGTAGCCTGCGGAATTTTTATAGCATGCAAAAGACTTGGACTGGAGCCTCTTCGAAACGATTTTATATCAGTGAGAGACTGTTGGAAAGAGTCTGGTATTTTTTTTCTTGTATCTTGTCGGTCTTTTAGTTCTCAAAATTTCTGAAGAATCTGAGCAAGAAGCCAAGAACGAAGGAGGAATGTTCACTTCATGCACTCATGAAGATCACGAGGGCAATGTCGACGATGATCTTGTCCCAGCGATAAATTTAATGGGCATTGGTAGGATTACACATGACGTGACAGTCTGATATGTGCATATGCTGCTGAGTAGGTTTTTACTAATGACAAGGTACATGTCCGGGTTTGATGAGACGAGGGCCGGTTTCAATCAGATCGCAACACGGACATGGCTTGCCGAGTCAAGTTTCGAAACAGGTTTAAGTAAATACTTCTTGTCGGGATGGCATCAGGTTTCACAAAAATACAAGAAGTAAAAGTTTAGAATATGAGAAGCAAAGCTGTTGAAAATAAACCTTACACACTGGACGTAGGCTGCTTGTAGTGAGGGGTTTTTTGGCCTGAAGGCATGAATTGTTGAAATTAAAATGGCCAAGCCATAATAAATGTCTGGACAAAAATGGTGCGCCGATCTTTTCAATCCGTCCATTGAAAACTGAGAACTGTGGAATATCTTATGCGGTTTTGGTTGAGGTGTGATGAACGAATTGATTAGCATATTATCAGTGGCTTGATAAAATTCGATCAAATAGAATACATATCCCAAAGCAAATGAGTCTTGTCAGGAACTAATGAAATAAAATTGTCACACTGGCCAGGTTGAGCTCAACCCATGTAACTTCTCGAATTGAAGAGAAGTTTGATATGTTTTAACATATAAATTAGTAATAAATTGTATTTTGTTGTTGTAGTTTGCTGAGTATATAATTTGAATAAAATGGGCATCAATTTCCATGCATTGATTTCTCGAAATGACGATGTTGAATCCCAAACCTTTTCAAAATGATATTTTGACGATGAAAACATTTCAAGATTCTTCGAAAGAAATATGAATATTTTCAAGATGCTGAAAATAATGAGTAATTAATAGGAATGAAAATGTATTTTATGCATAGTCTGAATTTGGCAAACAATGGGGGATGTAGGCTTTATAAATTTTAACCACAGCGTTACCAAAGTCACAACCAAAAGAATAATGAAAACTTTACGTTTTCAATCAATCAGTTGGGAAGTTGTAGTTTTAAGTTGATTTTCCTAACAGTAAGTTAAAATAAAATATTAGATGTTTAATGTGCTTTCAATGAAATTTTTTTGAAGTTTGAAATTGCATTTTAGTATAATATAAATGTTATTAATTTAATTTTTCAAGCAAACATTTTTATTATATCATACATTCTGTGATTTTCAATAAATTTTGAATACCATAGTGACACGTTACGTGTTGATTTGGTAGATTATTGAGGGAATGGCAAATGTGAGTCCATTGAATAGGTTTGACTTGGTTAATTTGCAACTATTATTCAAATTTAACTGTGCTACCGTTTATCATTTCCAAAGTTCTTGAATCATCGTTTTGTTCATCTTGCTCACATGAACTTATAAGCTGTCGCGCGAATCACCAATCTCACACACCAAACAATTCACCAGTTGAAAATGATTTTGCTTAGGTACTAAATGAAATAAATATATTAAAAGTTTTATATAGTTATAAATTGTTATAAATTATGTAATAGATGAATATTTTTATTTTGCTGCTGATATGCGCTAGTAAGTCTTTGTATTTTCCTGCTTATCGTTTTCATTTTTTGTTTATTGAGACGAGTTGCTGCTGATATGTAAGCGTTGGCCTAGGTAATTACGATTGCTTTCCACAAAATATACTGCTTACGGTGTAGGTACCGTGCTCCAGACAATTAACTAAAAAAATATCTTCGATTAGCTTTGCAAGCTTGTTACATCCTTTCGATACCATTAATTAATATTGCCGAGCAATGATACTTTCAACGAAAAAATTTCGAGGCTCTAATATTTTGAAAAATAACTCACAAAACTGAAAAAGAGCACTGCTTATAAAAATGGCACCAATTGAATTTACATAAAAAATAAATGAGGACACACATTTTATTTGCAGATGCGATTTGTCCAATTAGTTGGTCTGTAAGAAGTTGTTATGAGTATAATTTATTATAAAGTTTCGCGTGCAATTGCATGTCTCAATTAAGGCAACATTGTTGGCAGATAACGACGAGTATTGTGGATCCTATACTTGTTGCGAGAGCAGCAACTATAGGATACAATCGTGGGGAATTGTTCGCGGTATGATGTTAGTTGAAGTGCAATTAAAAGCGGCGTCCGAGCTCACTGTGCGCACTTGTCGAAATCTATTTTCATTCATTGGCCGCGACTAGACAAACAGTGCTACATGCTTAGAAGACAACTATGGCCATAACAAGTTACAGTAAAAAATGTATCGCGGTGGAAAGAGCAAGTGATGGAAGTGAAAAAACATGTTTAGCCGGTCTGAGGCTGCCATTGCAAAATGGGCGTGGCTTCTGAGGGTTGGCTGAATAGTGGTTGAGCTGACGGAATGTTGCCTAGCTCGCCATTTCGCTTGCGGCACTGGCAAAGCGCGCAGGTCATCTCGCTCTACACTGAAGGCTGTGAAAAGGGAGATTTAGAATGGGATGCGTCTGGCATTCTAAAAGCACTTTTCAGGCATTCTGCCATGTTTTATAATCGGATCAAACAGATTTAGGGAACGTTAATCAGACTTATGGAGATTGAGCTGTTGTTTCTGCTGATACGTTTCGTTGGTTCGCTAGGAAAGCAGCCCTGCAGCTGAAGGCATTTGAAAATCAAAATCTAGGAAAATGTAGAAGTTGTGTCGTTCATGATAAACGTGAATAGTTCCAGAGATAATGCGGGGGATTTTGTATGATGTGGAAATGCTATAGCATAGCATGTGACAGTGAGTGGTTTCTATTTTCGTTCACAAGCTCATAGCACGCCAAGATGCCTAGAGTCTGAGAATAGATGGTGAATTTCAAACGCAACCTTAAATATGATGTTTTATTGAATTAAATTCCGTTGACACATAGAGTAAAATGAACATGAGTATAAACTGTTTCTTGAGCTCTGAAACAGTACGACATTTAAACTGAAGTACTTCTGTTATTTTGTAAAGAAAATACTATGAAGCTAACATCAGCATAGGCTTGGTAAAATTGTTACATAAAGACATTTACCTACGTTTAGTGTTGTAACCAAACTGAAAATTGTGAAGTATTTCTTATAGTTAACAAATGTTCTATTGAATGAGTGAAAATTGAAATGTTAGTTTGCATTCACGAACCTATTTATTGTAGCTGTAACGACTGAATATTTTGAGTCTCCGCCAGATTTTATAGTAGTGAAATTGGAAGCAACAGCGATTCATATTGAATAATTTTAGACTTTATTCATACGATGTAAACTGCAATATGTTACTGTAATATTTTTTGATTATGTGTATGATACTGAATAAGCTAAATATGGCTTATTGAGATCTGTCCAATAACGCAAGAAATCCACTGTGAATGTTGGCAATAGCGGTATCAAAGTTCAAAGCTTTTAAGAACGGCTTGAAATCAATATTATCCCCAAAAACAGCAACATGGGTAGGAAAAGGCTTGGCAAGAGCTGCTGGAAAATTTCCCATTTCAACTGTTCAGGTCTTTGTTAAGGACTCCTACTGTAGGTTATAGGTGGAATTAGGGTGGAAATGAAAGTTAGAAAATGTTTTGAAAGGGATCGAAACATCATATACTAGAGAATTGGGGCTATATTTGCCGAAGGCCAATCCCTTTTCCGGATTTAAGTAGAATGACTTGAAACGACGGGGCTAGTCTTTTATGTTAAGCGTGATATGAATCTTTTAATGATTTCCATTTCCATTAATCAAGGTTGTTTTCCGCTCATTAATGTTTACAGTGGAGTACGATTATCCACTACTGCGTTCGCGTTTCAAAAAAGTCACTTGGGTGAACGGCTTGTTGGAATATTGCTCATTTTGAGGAAATAAAGGAACATTAAGCTAGCACCTTAAACCCATGCTGAGCGAATAATGATTACGGGAAATTATTTATCAGGCATTCACTTCACAAAATGAAGGCTATAAAGAGTCTGCAGTGATTGGAGGTTGTTGCGGAATAAACTTTTTTAAAGGAATGCTTCATGAATTAAATGTTTGCAATTCAATTGAAAATGAAACATGACATTGTCATATGTTTCAAATATGTAATCGAAAGGTGTCTTATAGTTTCCTGATGATGAATTGCTTAGATGGAAGACAACAATAAATATTTCCAAGTCAACTCAGCTTCCAAATGTTCTTTTAGTGCTCATTTTCTATAATAACATTTCTCTATATTGTGTTCGATCTTTGAATTTCCTGTATGTTTTCGTGAAATATATGTAGTTTGTACTGTGATATCTTAAAGAGAAAACTATTTATGAACATATTCTTTTCCTAACCATCACGTATCTTTTTGAAGAACACAGTGCAATGGCTTGCAATCTAAGATGCTTAATCAATGCGATATTCCGCGAAGTAAAGTTTAGATTCAAAATGTTGAAAATGTTGATTGCTTTTCATGCAGTCTGATGTATACCTACGTGGTAAACCTGGCAAACTGTTTAGCATTTCATAACATCATTCAGTCATAAATTAATTTCGGCAATAAGTTTGTCGTCTGGAGACACAATAAGTATTTTAAATGGACAAAGTCTCTTCCATTTTGTGTTGAATATGTTTTCGATTAATACATTTGTAGTTTTGTATGTAGGGATGTGATGCTTAATCAGACGACGCGTTACTCACGTGATTGCCATACAAAATGAAAGCTTTAATATTTCAGCCGGTTTGAAGTCTGTCTGCATTTTAAATGAAGTCAGATGAAGGTGTAAATGTGTTTCGAATGTATAAATTCAAGATGATCAATAAAAATAAGCTATTGGTTTGGAATAGTCTATAAAATCAATCAATAGCTTTTTTAAGTTCGTTAAAAATTAGATGTATATTTTGATTAATTATCACTGATGTCTGGGCCTTGAACTCCATGATGGATTTAATTTTCACCCACTATATGCTTTGTTTTACTTTCAATCATTTCAGTCATTTCTTTTGAGTATTTTTCCATGCATACCAAAAAATTTCGCATACAATAATTTTTGTTTGTTGGTTTCGACACGTTTCATTGCTTTATATTTGTCAATACAATTAGCACTTCAAGCCTTAGTGTGATTTTAAGGGCTAGGTTTCGACTTCAGTATAAAAATTCAATGTGTGCTTCAAAAAGGATTTCTTAAGTACAGCTGATATACAATTGAAAAAAAAATAGGTGGTTACTGAAAATTGAATTTTCTATACGGTTTTGATTTTGACCTGGATAAAAGTATGTGATACGGAAATGTTAAAAAATTCACTTACCTTCATTGTCTAAACTTGCTGTAGTGAAGCGACATAATTGAAATACAATTGATTAAGATACTTTAAGACTAGGATGTGTAGTTCAGTTTAAATTGCCATGATTGGAAACATGTTTGATTTCAATGAACACTTTTTTGAATAATTTTCGTATGCACCAATGTTATTTAAGTTTATTTAAAACTGACCCAGATAGTTGAAATGCTGTAAATGGTTTTGATATGACTTTCTATGACTGAAGCTTAATTGTCATAATTGCAAGAAGATAACAGTTATATCAAGTTGGATAATATAATTTCTGTTTTTTGTCTGATTGCAAATGAAAATTTCGTAGGTACGTAGCCAATTTTTTAAAACAATTTTTTGTGTGTCATACAAGTAGATTAACTTTTAAAGGATGTTAATTTTTTAGTTTATTATCCTTTAAATGGATGCAAATTAAAACATTAAAAAGTCGATAAATTGGTGTAATCCAAAATAGAACGAAATTTTCTTTCATGAACAGTTACTTTCCGTCGAAATGGGAAATGATCTGTGAATTCACCTTTCGATTATCTTTGGATGTAACTAGAACAAAAATGCACATGTGCCAATATTTTGGAGCCAATCCGAGCTCTTTCTTTAATATCTAATGGTTCAGATGTCGAATCGTTTTCAATTTATTTCAAGTTTTAAACGCGTTTTCTCTTTGACGGATGATAGTCTTTATTTAGTAATCAAACTATTTTAAAGATTAACTGAGGTTGTAAAGATTGTAAGATTAGATTGCAAAGGTCTCCAAAAACTTTTTTAATATTTTTGCTCAGTGTGAAACGATGGGTTCATTTTCCATAAGTTGAAGATTTGTAACTAACATAAAAATATCGTGACTTTAATTTTACGTAAATGAAATGTATGTCTACGTACATTCGCAAGTTGCCAATTGTTTTTTTTTCGGCCTGAATTAAATAAAAAACTTTATTAACAAGTCCATACTTATTCACCATTGTATTTTATTATGATATCATTACCAACAAGTAGGATTTGTTGATTTTTGATAGATTGAAACTTGCGCGCATTTCCAATAGGTCTTGCAGCTGTCTCCATGAAAATAGTTCTGAAAATAAATAGAAGCACACTAATCGATGGATTTTGTGGAAATTCCTCCTGCCTGTTATACATATGACAGGAACTGTGTACATCGATTGCAACGACCATTATTGAACAAATAAATCGTGACGAAATACTCTTAACGTGAGGTTTGCATTACAGTTTTCCACCTTGAAGACGCAATAACTTCCATCATTGTGTATCATTTGTAGCAAACAACACTGTAAATGACTCTTGATAAAATTGATTATTTTGCCATATTATCTTAGAAATAATAATAATAATTTCTCATTATGCAACATGTAATATGCAGTAAGGATTCAATGTCTGATTATATGTAAAACATATGAAATTTTACATAAGATAGCGGCAGAAAGAATTAAAATCTAACCAACTGAGCTCAAAAATTTCACAAATGATCCTTACGTAATAAGTCGACGCTCCCTTATTCATTGTTAACTTCCCAGTATATGGGAAGCTCTTGTAATTGCCTCGAAAATCGAAATTGAAATTTTCAACATTTCTTTACGTTTTGAGGTCTATAGACTATATATAAAGTGTTTTTATAAAGGGAAATGTATGCGTGCATGTGTGTGTGTGTGTATGTACGTACGTATGTACGTTCGTGGACAGTTTTTCTACGAGCATAACTGACGTAAACAAAGTTATATCGACTTCGTTAATGTGTCAATCGAAGCGTCTTTGCAATCTTAAGAGCTGATTAGTTTTTGGGATACTTCGGTCGGGGGTTTGTAGTTTTGACCCTTTGAAGGTCATTTCTGTCATGCGCTATATCTCACGAAATAAACATAGGATTTGCATCGTTAAGGCGTCAATCGACGCGTATTAATATTTGTGTGATTCTTTCAATTTTTTTAAAAAAATTGTTGGAGCCGTTTTTTAATTTAATTTAAAACAAGCCGCGAAGTGCGACACTTGAGGTCCACACTGTCAACTTCCCAGTAATATCTAGATAAACATTAGAAATATTGAACACAATAATAATTTTAAAAATATTACTACTTTAAATAATAATAATGAGAGGTATCATAGCAGCAACAGGAATGAGTTGATATTAATCATATCATCTACGGAAGGTTTTTTTGGACTTCTATCATTTAAGCATTTTTTTTATTAACACTAAAACACTGTAAAAACTATTAAAAATCTGCTCAAATTATGCAAATATTATAAAACTTCGATTGAATTTACAACAATTTCCTTAGAATAAAAGATATAAATTAATGTCATTCGTATGAACCCTCTATACATAATAACTTTGAATGATTTTTTATTTTTTATTTAGGTTTTTTTTATAATCATGGATTATGGTTTTGCTGGTTTCTCTTCAAAAACTGATAAGAATGTATAAATTTTATAAAAATTTATTGCTGTGCTGTGCAAATCAAGTTAAAAAATTATTTTTTATGGAAAAAACCTTAAAACCCTAAAAGCCTAATTTTTTGCATTTCTTTTATTAAATTAAAAAGCTGCTGCAACAATTTTTATGTCATGTTAAAAAATTGCAGCAATGTTAATAAACGTCTATTGACACCTTAATGATGCAAATATTATATCTGGTTCGTGAGATATAGTGGCCTTGGAAATCATGATGACTTTAAATTATTTTTTATTTGTAATTTAATTTTTTACGTAATCATGAGAAAAAGTTTTGAAATTGTTTCTACAAATATTGTTTGGAGTATATAAATTTTATAAACATTGGTTACTGCGACTTGGAAATAAAGTTAAAAATTTATTGTTTTTGAAAAAAACCGTTATTTTTTGCACTTTTTTTTAATAAATTAAAAAACGGCTCCAAGAAATTTTTTAAAAACTTGATAGAATCACACAAATGTTAATACGCGTCGATTGACACCTTTTTCAAAAAAATCTTACGTTTGGTTCGCGAGATATAACGCATGACAGAAATGACCTTCAAACGGGCCAAACAGCAAACTCCCCCGACCGAAGTTTCCCAAAAACTAATCAGCTCTTAAAATTGCAAAGACGCTTCGATTGACCCCTTAACCAAGTCGATACGACTTTGTTTACGTGAGTTATCGTCGTAGAAAAAAGTGTCCACGAACGTAAATACGTACGTACGTACGTACATACACACACACACATACATCTCCCTTTCTAAAAACACTTTATATATACTCTATAGACCTCAAAACGTAAAGAAATGTTGAAAATTTCAATTTCGATTTTCGAGGCGATTACAAGAACTTCCCATATACTGGGAAGTTAAAAAGTGCAAAAAATTAGGTTTTTTCCCATAAACAATAAATTTTTAACCTGATTTGCAAAACACAGTTTTCAATGTTTATGAAATTTGTACACTCCAAACAGTTTTTTAAAAAAAACAATAAAACAATAAACAATAAATAAAATATTAAAAAATCATGAAAAGTCATCATGACTTTGAAGATCGTTTATGTCATTCACTATATCTCACGAATCAAATACAATATTTGCATCATTAAGGTGTCAATCTACGTGTATTAACATTTTTGTTATGTTTTAAATTTTATAAAAAAATCGTTTGAGCCGTTTTTTGATTTAATAAAAAAAAATGCGAAGAATTAAGCATTTTTTCTTAAAAAATAAATTTTTCAACCTGATTTGCACAGCACTGTGATGAATGTTTGTAAAATTTATACATTCTTATCAGTTTTTGATGTGATACCAGCAAAAAAAATTCCATGGTTATAGGAAAACTAAAATAAAAATAAAAAATCATTCAAAGTTACCATGTAAGAAGGGTTCATACGACTGATTTGACTTTATATCTTTTCTTCTAAAGACATCGTTGTAAAGTCAATCAAAGTTTATTAATATTTGCATAATTTGGGCAGATCTTGAAAAGTTTTCACAGTGTTTTAATTTTAATAAAAATCTGCTTAAATTTGAAATACCAAGAAAAATTACAATCAAATTTGCATTTGTGATAATCAACGCTTTGAATGGAAAAATGTTTTGTAGTCGATATTTTACTTTTCAGTGGGCGTAATAACAAAAACTGCATTCATTTTTGATAGCGCTCTTTTGTCCTTCAAGCATAGATGCCAAAATAACATATGACGTAGAAAAGGCCCGCACCGATTCATCCCCGTAAATATTCAATCAAATCAATCTACCACCATCCACCAAAAACCTTACGTAATCAATGAACCCTTCCGTAGATGCTATGATTAATATTTACTCATTCCTGTTAGTGCTATGAATACCTCTCATTATTACTATTTGAAGTAGTATTGTTTTCAAAATTATTATTGTGTTCAATATTTTAAACCTTTATGTAGTATTACTGGGAAGTTAACCTCGCGGCTTGTTTTTATTAAATAAGAAACGATTTTTTTTCGTCGTTGGGAGGTGGAAATCTTCAAAAGATACCGAGTTGCTCCTGCTTCTCGGCATGTCGAATATATATATATATATATATATATATATATATATATATAAATAAATAAAATAATATAAAAAAAAATATAAAAAAAAATGATAATAAAAAAATTATAGCATTCTTAATTATTCAAATTGAATTTTCAGTAAATGTTTACGTAGCATGATTTTAAATGACATTATGTTACGCGCTTCCTTTATTGTTTGAGGTAGCTCATTGTAAAAATTTTATGCGGTGTTAATTGGATCCATCCTCAGGCGCTCTGTCCCAGCAAATTTTATTAAAATATCATTTGCGTTTCTCATATTGCAGTCGTTTTTTCTCCCATTTATATTTAGTTTCGTTGTTTTCATTTGTTCAATGTGTAAATTTTAAAAAATGAATTTTCCTTTTTCCATATGAATCAGTCGGTCTACGTTAAGTTCTTGTGCTGTTTTATATACTTCAGATGTAGCGGTCATCCTTTGCAAGTTATATATGGTTTTGTATGCTTTAGTTAGTAGCCGTGACATGCTCATGAGGTTATTTTTGGTAGTCTGGCTCCAAATTATAATCCCGTATGTAATTCTTGAAATTATGTATGGATTTTTAATTTGTATTTTATTTTTAATTGAGAAATAGCTGAAACGATGGAGCAAACCAACGATAGCTGCTATTTTTTCCCTCATATCATTTATATGCGGTGTCCACGTTAGTTTTTCATCGATTGTAAGTCCAAGGTACTTCATATGTTCAACTCTCTGAAGAGTTTTATTTTCTATTTTTATCAGTGGCTCAATATCAGTTTTATTCTTTTGTTTAAAGATAATGTATTTGGTTTTGTTCGTGTTTAATGTCAATTTGTTCCGTATGAGCCATTGGGAATCTTTGTCTAAGTCATTGTTTATCTTTTGTTTTAAGTCAGCTTCATTTTTAGCTGAGTAAATCAGTATCGTATCGTCAGCGTACATCACAACTTTCCCGTCGATTTCTGAAGTCACCAAGTTATTTGAAAGAATCATACAAATGCTTTAACGTTTCGATTCACAACTTAATAACATAAATCAAATGTTAGGTCCGCGAGATATAATTCATAGCAGAAATAATCTTGGATGTTCAAAATAAATACCAACCATTGCAAATACGCAAGTTGATACGGTTTTTACGTGAGCTGTAGTTGTAGAAACTATCACAGAGAAAGCGCTATTGTTCTTTGTTTTTGACGCATGATTGATTGAAACAAAAATGGCATGCCGAGTTTTTTTATCCGCAAATTCTGGGAAATTTACGAATTTTAGGATGGAAAAACCAAATTTGAGCTAAACAGCTCACTGGACCACATATTTTATTAACTTCTTCACATCAACTTGGAATCATTTCAAGAAACTTTATATAGATGGGTTACAATCAGAGTAAGTCTATATATGTGTATAAGTACGAGTAGTAAAAAGCTTCAAAATATTGTTCATGAAATAATTTAAATAAATAATAATAATAATAATTTGACTTTCTGATTTTACCCTGAATAAGGTTCTAGTCGGTACTTGAACCATTCGTTCGCGCCACCTATGTGCCGTGCCTTGAACTGCAGATTGAGCTAGGTTTGTGTGCGTGAAAATTATTGCTCCAACTGCACGCACACTGCTGAAAATTCCCCGCTCGCCACTACATCCTCGCACGATAGTGTGCGATCTGGCGTTCATCGAAGAGAGTTTTCCCGACCTGCATTTGGCTATTTTGTCTCCCTCTCGAGAGGCAATCAACAGCGCTGAAAAGCCGGCAAGGTGTTTTGTTATTTTTTTTTTGCAAATTGGCATGATAATAGTACTTGCACTGTTTTCCAGTTGAACTCAATGAGAATGTAATGGCATCTTTATCCAGTTGGCGGATAATGGCCAGCTGACCTGCCTGCCGGAGAATTCTTATCAGGCTGCAACAGCTGATTGCTGTCATTTTACGACCCTGGATTTTATTGCCGATTGACTGGGCTCCTTGAGGGAATTCCCCGATTCTTGAGCTCGGTTCTGTTAACTCGCCATGATGACTGCTGTAATGGCGGGAAAGCAATAATGGCGCTGATGCTGTATTGTATTGCAGTCGCTGGTTCTTGTGTTGGATGAATGGCATTCAATTGCCTTTGAATTAGTTCGATGAATGGCCACATCAAACTCGAGCTAAGTGAACCTTGACCCTTTGACGCTTTCCTGTAAACGAAATCTTATTTCAGGTGAGATTTTCGAAAGGGCAATTTGCATTTGCGGATTATCAGCGCCTGATAAATAAGAATTAAAATCTATATGGGTTATCTATTTGAACAAATCGAAACAAATCTAGTTCACGCACTAATTTTTACTGTACTTCCAAGCAAAACACATTTGCTTCCCAATCAGTTATCAATTGGCAAACCATAGTTAAGAGTTTTAACCAAATCTATCAGCTCACAAATCATGAGATTTCTGTTTCCCTGTTTTTGTCGAATGATTATAGACATTCAGTGACAGGTTTTCTTCTCAAATACGTAGAATTTCAAGACTGAAAAGAAATTTGCATAATGTGCATTATCTAAAGCGAGAAATAGAAGCGAAAACTAGTTTGAATAGTTTTGTATGCAAAATGGCTCAATTAAGAATAAATTTGGCATTTTATTGCCAACGAGCGTAAATTTGCTACCACAGTGGTTCTAGAAAATGAATTTAACGAATAATATTTAGAGATGCTTATCTGCGCATTGTCGATAAATTATATGTATGTGCTATGTTCTAGCCAACTACCAAACGATATCAATCTGGACTGAAAACAAGGCTATGCGCACTGCTAAGCGATCGACGATCTACGGTGATATACGATGATAATGTTGATATTTTTAGGAATTGCCAAGTGCGAATTCAAAATGTTGGGTAAAATGATGTTAAAAGAGGCTATTAACAATTCTTATGGTCCCAAAAACAATTTATTAACTATTCTTTGAAAATCCGGATTAAAATTTAAGCGTCTTGCAATGAAAGTTCTAGGTGTTCAGATTATCTATCGATACCTATAAGTATCTTCATGAGAATATTTAAAAATTGACACGTGGCTGTAGGTTATGTCTTAAACATTTCTCGAATCCCATCCAATTATCTGTTTTCATTACTTCTCTATCAACGACAAAGCTTGTAGTTGTGAGGAACATCATTCTTTGGGTGAGTAATTCGCAAAAGGCTGTCTGGTAAAATAAAGGCAGAAAATCTTCAAATTGTTTTTATCATAATTTTTCAAACTATTTTTGGATAGCTAAATTTCTAGTTTTAATTTTTCCGACTATAAATAATTTTTTTAATGGAATAAGCAGTCTAAGATATACAGTAGACTCGCAATATAGTAAAATATAAAACATTGACGAGTTGAAAATAGTTTTAAAAAATTGCCTGATTGAAATAAATTGAAATAAATCCACTTTCGGAACAGCGAATATGTTTTAAGCAAGATTCTATGAAGGAAAAATTACTCACACTAATTGATTTCAGGATAATTCTGAGTTAACTCGTGCCTTTCGTTTATCACTGTAACTAAAGATAGGTAGGTGTATTCTGGAAACTATTTTATTAAAAACTGAATTGAGTTCAAAATGATGGCTGTTAGGAGCGAAAGTACATGACTTGTGATGAAAATATTTATGAAAACCACATGTTGAACGAGTTGTATATTATATTATCCTCAAATGGGATGTGAGTTGAATACTTCACAGTCATGTATCCAAACAGAATATCTATTACTGTTTCTGACTTAACAAGTAGCACCACATAATAATGCAAATATTTAACTGTATAAATACATATGCCATACCAGAACAAAATAGCATATGTTTTTGTCTAAATGTGATACTTTTTGAAACTCAATTAATTTCATGCATTCTCGGTTCATCAATTAAAAAAGCTTTTCCAATACTTAGATGGGCCCATTAACTGCACCGTCAAACATTGTATAAGCATTATAAAGCAATTTTAGTATGCGGATGAATTTGAAACTTCAACAGATAGGTATTCATCTATTCTAGTTGAAAATAACGAATCAATAACATGTTTAATTTATTTTGCTAAGCAGAAATAATACAATTGAAATTTGGGTTTTTGTAGGATCATTGTCTGTTGGTATGTTTATTATATCATTAACTTGAAAACACCAGTTGTTATAAGCCGCTTGGATACAATTTTTGTGATCGATTTGATAACTTGAACAAAATAGAAACTATGTATACAAATTTGGAAATAAGCCTGATAACGTACTCTTTTAATCTATTTATAAAAGCAAAAGAAAGCTTCCATACGAACCCTGAATGGATTCTATGTGGTAAAACATGTAAACAGTCTTTGTTGTGGTTTCCACGTTCATAAGTGATTCAAATGTTCACGGCTGACGGTGAAGAGATGCAGGGTTTTTATCTGCATGGCAGTGGCTTGGAGGTTTGAGCCTCCATCATGACAAACAAACGTAGCTTTGAAAAATAATGTGTGCATTTAGGGAACGATGGAAAATATGCAAATCAAAGTTTTTATTATTTAGTTTTATAGAATGGGTATGCAAATCTATACTAAAGTAGTATGAAAATTCATACCAGAATTGGTTATGAAATTTACATGAATAGTTTATGTACATCAAATGTTTTCAATTTATTCTAAATTTTTGAACAGTGTAGGTATCAATAATATGCTATCAATTTCGTGTTCATCGAAGTTGTTAGCATCACACTTGAAATGTTTATCTTCGCTTTTTGAGGACTTACATTTTTTAATAAATAGTTGAATTATCGTGACGTTTGTAGCGTACCTGCACAAAATACATATGTACGTAAAAAATTCGCAACACACAAAGAAACAAGCCGCGGTCAACACGGTCAACTTCCCAGTAATATCTACATAAACATTAAAAAAATTAAACACAATAATAATTTTGAAAATAATATTACTTTGAATAATAATAATGATAGTACTCATAACGGTAATAATGTAATGAATAATTAATCATATCATCTACGGGAGCGTCCATTGATTACATAAGGTTTTTGGTGAATGGGGGTAGATTCATTTGATTGATTCACACGGTTCAATCGGTGGGGGCCTTTTCTACGTTATTTGTCATTTTCATATCGATGCTTGAAGGAAAAAAGACGGCTAGCAAAAATGAAAGCAGTTTTTGTTATTACGCCCACTGAAGAGATTTTGTCGCGTGATGGTCATTTTGAATAGTTGCGTTCAAAATTGCCATCATTCCGGCATAATCACTGAATTTATATTTTTTCACGATTTAGCGTAAATGAGATTGATAATTATTTCTTATTTTTTGTTGGTCTTGAAAAATATATGATAAGCAGTCAAAAATAGGTCCAATTGCATGTAAAAAGTAAAAAGGAAGTAATTGAAATCTTACGATTACTAAAGAATAAATCTACTAGAAACTACAATTTTTTATTTGATGAAAGCTTTTTAAAGCATATGATCTTGCAAAGTATTGACTACAAAACATTTCACCATTCCAAGCGTTGATTATCACAAATGCAAATTTGATTGAAATTTTTCTTATTTTCAAAATTTAAGCAGCTTTTTTATTAAAATTAAAACACTCTTAAAACTATTAAAAATCTGCTCAAATTATGCAAATATTATAAAACATTGATTGAATTTACAACAACGTTTTTAGAATAAAAGATATTTTGTCATATCATTCGTATGAACCCTCTTTAAATGGTAACTTCGAATGATTTTTTATTTTTAATTCAGGTTTTTTTCATAATCATGGAAGAAAATTTTACCGGTTTCTCTTCAAAACTGATAAGAATGTATAAATTTTACAAACTGGTATTACTGTGCTGTGCAAATCAGGTAATACAATAATTTTTTATGAAAAAAATCCTAATTTTTCGCATTTTGTTTTATTAAATTAAAAAACGGCTGAAACATTTTTTTTATAATGTTAAACACATCACAAAAATGCTAATACACGTCTATTGACACCTTAATTATGGATATATTATATCTGGTTCGTGAGATATAGTGAATGACAAAAATGACCTTGAAGGTCATAATGACTGTTAATGATTTTTTATTTTTTATTTAATATTTTTTGAAATCATGACAAAAAGTTTTGATGAAATTTTTACAAACACTGTTTGGAGTATATAAATTTTATAAACATTGATTACTGGGTCTCGAAAATCAGGTTAAAAATTTATTGTTTATGAAAAAAACCTAATTTTTTGCACTTTTTTCCTTAAAATGAAAAAGGGCTCCAACAATTTTTTTCAAATTTTAAAAGATTCACACCTAAACGATTGAAACCTAAACGATGCAAATCGTATGTTTGGTTTGCGAGATATAACGCATGACAGAAATGACCTCTTAAGATTGCAAAGACGCTTCGATTGACACCTTAACAAAGTCGATAGAACTTTGTTTACGCGAGTTATGCTCGTAGAAAAAACTGTCCACGAACGTACATACACACACACACATCTCCCTTTCTAAAAACACTTAATATATACTCTATAGGCCTCAAAACGTAAAGATATGTTGAAAATTTCAATTTCGATTTTCGAGGCGATTACAAGAACTTCCCATATACTGGGAAGTTAATAAACCTTAGAAATTTAAATAATAATAGAAACCAATTTCTTTTCTGTTTGGTAAAAATAGCATCGTTTTGAATCATGCAAAACTCAAATACTTTATAGTGGACTGATAAACTTTCCTTTTTAATGAAACAGAAACCATTGATTTATTTTATAAATTCAATTTGTATTCTTCTTCATCAAAAGTGTAAGTAAATCATAATAAAAGAGTATTTCCAATAGACTTCCTAGTGAACTTTATAAAATTCGTAAGAATTTGTTTTAAACTTTCAGTTACTGTTTTGGACATTCCATCCATAAAGTCCAATTTACCATTCATTGAAAGTATCCTTGGAAGTTCTAGTAACTTGAAGTATTTGGAAAAACTCTATATTAGTTTGTCACTTTCTGATATCATTTTACCTAATCTGGTGAATGGCTTACAAAAATTTGTCTACCTTAATTGTTAGGTGTGTTTTTCATAGGTACTTTTCAGAAAACAAATTTATTTGCCTTTTGTCTCTATTTAAGGAGTCGGACTCGGTACACATTATGAATACATAAAGAATATCGTTTGTGATATCAGTGGAGAGTCTAGTCCCTCATTTCGGCGCGTAGACATTGTTTTCCGATTGATGGTAATAAATTAATTTAATGACTAACAACATCAAGTCAAATATGTTTCCAAAAGAGCCCATGAAAGATCAATAAAATTTTTAAAAAATGAGATAGATGAATGTTCGTCATTAGATAAAATATTCAATAGAGACATAAACAGTAAAGAATGGTGAGAATAATGTGTGTTTCCGTTAGATAAACAAAACATACTCAAGTATCGAAACTCTGAATAGTTGAATAAGTGCGATGAAGAGTGTTATATCCATTGCAGACCAAACTTTTGAATTTCCGCCACGTTAATACATAAAATTCATCTTACATGCACCAGCCTTAGTGTCTGCTATGGTTGCGTCGTGTTGTATGCATGAATTAGTATGCCCACTGCATTTCTTGTGCGCAGACGCTATTCAGAATCAATAAAATGCATTCCGATTGAAATGCAGTATACTCACCGTTGCAGTGGGAAACAGAATTAATTTGCGGCTCGTAGAAGAAGTCAAAATGGCGTGCGTGCAAGTTTTGAGACGCCATTCACTGGCCTTCACTTGGAAGTATGCAAATTGTACTGCACATTATTAATGTAAGCTACCTAGCAATTCAATTTCCATGTTTTTATTGCTATGGGTCTGAGAGTTGATATTCTTGTAGATTCTGGAATTACTTGAAATCAAATCGATGAGGTTTATGAGTGTCGATTATATCCCAGTGCTTTGAAATGCACATTAATAAGATTTTCTACTGAAAAACAATCTAAAGCCTCAAGATTGGTTGAAAACTATAGCTAAGGTAAGCTCATAAGCCATAAATTTTCAATTTCCAATTTCCAATTCGACAGGTTTCCTTTTTTTCAAAAGAAGGTCATTTTTCATCGACAAATGCCTTTCTTTTACTGCCATCAACCATACTTGGCGCATGAAAAATTATCGTTTCAGTGGATCTTGGCGCATGAAAAATTATCGTTTCAGTGGATAACAATGATCAAAACACTTTTATAAGTTCTTTCTCCAATCAGATATGACTTAACCTTCAATGCCATTTCACACGCAACCTAAGAGGCTTTCATTATCTTACCGCTTATTAAAGTTAGTATATACCCATTCCCAAAAGAATCGTAAGTATGTATATGCTTTTAATTTGATCAGTTGTTTATATGATTTAATCATGGCGAACAAAAAAGAAAAAAATTCCTCAATATGGCAGAATGTGATGGTTGATAGCTATGTATAGCTTGAAAAATGTGGACTTATTCGTATACATTGTTGTTCATTTCACCAAAGGCGTTAAGAGAAGTGAAAATACGGCAAATTAATACGACCAATAAAGTGTACTTTTTAGTCGTCGAAATGATTAAATCGAGTAAAATGCAGTAGAAGTTGAAGGACATTTCTAATGTTGTTTTCGCGACATTTGTTTGAAGAGGTCAACATGGTAATCTGGTCCCTTTCTCCTTGCGTTTTGGGAGAAATGGAATATTGTGACATGGATCTTTTTTTAATCTGATTTATCAATTTTGTCTCTGGCCATGTCTCCGAAAACCTAATTTAAGATACTTTAAATTAAAAACTACTACTCGTCCATTTTTCTTAAATTTATTAAAATAGCTTATTGTACATGTAATATATTTTTAATTAAACTTAATTGCAAGGAAACTTCTGATATATATTTTGCTTTATTAATTTTCTCCAAATATTTGCACTCCATCCCATCCAAAGATGGTGTCCATCTAACCAGCGATGGACCTCTTTGGCATTTTTTCTAATAAATATTTAAAAATAATAATAAGAATTATTGATAGGGAGTTTCACTAAGATACTTTAAAAACACTTTTCTTGCCTCTAGAAGGAATGCGCAATAAAGTGATTCTAAAAATCGTCTTTGGACTTATACTTTGCTACTATAGTTCGAACGAAAATATTTTTAAACCTAGCTCCATACATTTTATAATGTTGGTTTTTGTAAACCGTAGTTTTCCGTTTTATGGCATCTTTTGTATCTTTAACTACTTAACCCTGTAAAGATAATCTACGTCTGCGAGACGTACAATGAGCGAAAGGTGTTAGCGGTTCTTGATAATTATACGCCGTATTCCTTCACGTGGCAGCCTACTTACTCGCCGTTTCAAATCTTAAAATAACCAGTGTGCTCACAAACATCTTAAAAATTAATAGAATATATTTTTAACTACAAGACGTATAATATGAATATCTTAGCAGGGTTTTATAAAGAAGATGTGAGGTACCATATGAATTTGAGATTAGATAACTATTTTATTAGCTATCGCAATATTAACTTCAAGTAAGTCGAAGCCAGAAGCATTAGTGTTTTTAAACAATGAATTTTGGTTTTCGTCATTTACTTTGATGGATTCAAGTTTAAGAAAAGTACACCCCGAACATTGCACTTACTGATTTTCTCGTTTTATAGACTACTTTTGGGGAAATTTTGTTTCCCATTAATTTTGTGTGGATTCTTTTGAAAATATGGTACTTTTTTCAAATGTTAGGTTTATATAATTTTTTCTAGAAAGAAACTATTTCCCATGATATTCCGCTTATTATACTATTTTCGATTAAACGGGGTCAAATACGTTCAGTGCCTCCCAAAATGCGGCCCAAGCAGAAAATTCAGGAACACTGGTTCTTGAGGTACTGAGAAATATTTTCAAACACGTTTTTCATCGTTGAAACGTATTCAAATGAACCGTTGCTTCCAATGTTGAAATGAAAATTCTAATTTTTTCCTTATTTTTTCGAAAAAAAACAAGCGTTTGAAACAAATTTTGCATTTTTCACGACTTATTTATGTATATAAATTGATGTTAACAAAATTTCTAAAAAAGAAGTGACAGATTATAGAGAACTCATTAATGAAGATTTTAAAACAAAAATCAAAAGCATATGAAAACTTTCGAAGCTATTGTGCTGACCGTGTCGAGAATAGTTTTTTTTTTTTAAAAAAAACTCATTTCAAGTTTGCGACTCCTCAACACGCGGGAGAATCCTAGGCACACGGTCAGATTAAACTGCTGTAACTTTGTCATCATGTTAAATATTTGAATGATTTGTTGTTCAAAAGTTTTCTTAAAGTATATAAATTGCTAATCAAGGGAAAATAAGAAATAATTCTTGGAAAGTTTTGGACTTAATCAACTCCTTAAAATGACTTAGCCACAATCAAGATTTAAAAAAGATTAATGAAGCGCTGTATTTGAAATGCAAAACAGAACATGCATGAATCACATTCGGTTTTCATAGTTGATTAAGTTCTCACCGTGATTATGGTAAAACAAATCTCAAGCTTTCTTTTTAATTTCGAAGAAAATACATCGGTAAATTGATTCTCGCAGGATATTCATAAAATTGATGGCAATCGTATAATTTCTTCTGCTAGAATACGCGACAAACAGTGAATTCATATATTATTGTTCATTATTCAAGACTGAATGAAATTCAGAAAAACAATTTTCCAACTAACGCATCCTACGACGAAATATTATTGTTTATTTAAATTTTGGCCATATGAACTACTAGGAATTTTTCAACGTTTTTTTAAAATTATTTTTACAGTTTCATTTCAAAATCACTGCGATCGGCAATATGTATTTTGTTTACATAAATTGCATCACTAAGCTGTCATAATTTCGATCTATTCCGCAGAATTTTGATGCGGCTTGTCATTGTTTTCAATATTATGGTATTCGGCCAATTGAATATCTATCTTTATATACTATCAGTTAGAAGTATTGCGTAATTGCGAATTGGGTATTAAGTCAAGAAATTGATGTTTAGAGCATTAAATATAAATAAAATGACGAGTGAGATTAATAAATTCAGAATTCATCATTGCATGGCTTTGTGCTGAAAATTGAAAATCAGTTTTGCATTGACTTTTGGTCTGTGCGTCGGAATCGATGAAAGTAATCAGAATTGTTACGCTGTTAGGCGAAGCAAAGTACAATAAGCCACGTCTTTGTTACCAAAGTGTATCTCTTTGCTACACAACAACAACGAAACGTCGACAGTGTCCCTATTTTGAATCTATCCTAAATTATCTTGGAAAATGTCTAACCAATAAAACAAACTACACACAAAAGCTGTTACTTTTTTGCATAATGTTTCGGGTCACAATGATCGTCTTCAACCTTTCTTTCATACTATTCGCTCGTAATATGACAGTTTAGAGCAGCACTTCACTCATGTCGAAAGTATTTCCTAAAGTAATTTCTTGGCCAGTCGCCCTGAGAAAGACCTTCACAGAGATCATAAAAATCTAGAGCTCTGGATGTAACTGTTTTTAGTTGAAAAAGAAGAAAAGCGAACGGCGTATTGCTCACATTTCACGTCACAAGACGAAACTGGAAAAAACTGTAAATTGTACATCCAGTGATACCTTGCACGGTCATCCTTTTTCTGGGAGATACTTAATAGCTGTTTATCTTAAGAATGGAATGGCAAAAAAGGGTTGAGGTTAAATACTCAAATAACGGCTGTTTCACATGAAAGCGAAAAGTAATATGGAACGCCTTTTGGCAACAACGACGATTGCAACGATGACGATGAAAAATCCTTGGGCAGTTTTTAAACAAAGAGCTGGAGTTTATGGCCGAGCATAAATAATTCGTAATGTTAACGAGGTGTGTTTTAGAGACCAGCAGAACTGGAGAAGGTGAAAAAGGCAAAGCTCTAGCTGGTGCCGTATTTGCATACTCGATAAACCAGCAAACGAGAAATAAGGGAAATAGTATTTGATTAAGTGTATTTTGCATTTGAATTACTTAATAATTCTAAGTCAGTTGACATTCATTGAAACATTAAGAAATGCTTAAGCTTAATGTTTTAATAACTTATATCCATAAAAGCGGGAATGAAAATGCAAAAAACTGAGCAGAACTACTTGGGAGCAAATGTTGGATGAAACGATGCACGAGTTCATAAATGATTATATCAAAAATTGACCAACCCAATTCTTTTATAAGAAAAAAATCAATCTTGAGAACAGAGCAAGTGATGGATAAAATCATGTCATGTTTCATATTTGTGCTTCAATACAAAATAGTTTTATTCTGTTCTAATTAAATTTTTTAGCTTAGTTATTGCATGCTTTAATATGGGAGCCAATTTTTAATATCTTGCATTTCAGTATCATTTTTTAAATGATTGTACAGCTATTTCCTCATAAATCAAATGAACATTCAGAGTAAATAAGAAGAGTGAAATAAAGTATTTCAGAGAGTTATGAATAAAAAATGATAGATTGAAAAACAGATTTTCGTTGTTTTAAATTGTAAATTATATCATTATTTAAAATCATAAATTACTTAAAATAATTTCTTTGAAATATATACGTCTGCCGAATCGAGTGATTTACCTATTTCAAATTATTTTTGAAATTGCTTTAAAATAAATTGAAGTTATTTAAAAGTCGAAAAGTTTTTTTGGGAACGTTTTTATTATGAATTCTTATCAATCTCAAGTTATTATTATGTAGGTAAGTGAATATGGCATCCCTTGCTCAATATTTCCATTTAACATATTCTTACGTTTGAGTTTAATATCAGGTGAATAAATAAAATTTTAAAAATCACTACACTAACATTCAGATTAGACATAACGTCTTTCTACTTTGAAATGATCAATGAATATAATTTTCGATTTGCTGGTTTTTGCTTAGCTTTCCACATTGAATTATTATTGAAAATTCTTAAGCAGTTTCGTTAGTTTCTTTCGGAACAAAATTCTAAATTCTATCAAAAAGACACTTAGTGTTTTAATAAAATTTGAACGCGAAAGTCAGACGTTGCGAAAACATTCGTTTACCAATCAAAGTATATTTTGAAAATTATTGAAACTAAAAACTATTAAGGCGATTTCATTGATAATTCAAAGCAATTAAAATACAATAAGTACAGCCACCAGCTTTTATTTTTCACAAAAACTTGATGAAAATGTTGCCTTTAATCCATCGTATTAATCCAGATATTTCCAACAAAACCGCAAATTGGAAGTTGACTAACATCCGATTTACTAAATTGAAATAAGGTAATAATTAACATCTCACTATTCTGTCCCCTTTATCAATTTTTTGCGTGGCAGTGTAAGAATCTACAAATATGCGTTGATTTTCCAGCAATTGAAAAGTCTTTAGGATATTTTTCTGGTTTAATTTTTCTCATTTACCACGACACTATAAAATTCAAAGACGCCTAAAGGCTGCGAATGTGAGCTGTGACATGACAGCTGGGGCATTTATGACAGGAATTTGAAATGATTGAATTGTTATTTCCTACTATAAAACGTTTATGGTTTTATGACTGTTACTAACCTCATAAACGGTCCTGACCTGGTCAACACCTTGAGTCCCCAGCTGAGCGCAAACATGGTAATACCGACGGTAAATGTTGTAAAATGTTTTATGATTTGTTGTCATTTTTTTTATATTTATAATCACCGCGTTCTAATCATAAAAAACTTAAATACAACGCTTCGGAGTATGAATTCCTTATTCGTGCTGGCGAAGAATGAGAAGTAAATAGAGATATGTATGTTGTTAAGAGTTTCAATGTGCTTGAAACTTTTGGTTTATGCACTTTTTCCAGTGGCTCTATTTTGTTTATTCGTTGCTGTTTGTTGCACATTGAGCAAATTGAGTTGGGCAAAGATATTGCGCTTATGGCCAGGTCATCTTGTAATTAATTCTAAAGTATTTCATAATTTATCTTCGAGGCGAAATTGCTTCAAAAAGTGTTTGAATAGTATGTTGTTAAATGAATCAATTAGATCAAATGCTGTTCGATGAAGATTCTACATTAGATGCATACTAAATCGTCGGGCTGGTGTACAATGCCAATTTTTGGCATTGTGGACACGTGTGTTGCAAATTTTCAAACTAGTTTGACAGCAAAATAAAAATGCGTATTTCCGTATTTTTATTATTTCTGTATAATTCCGTATAATCTATTTTTTTTTATAACACTGTCATATTAGTTGTCCATGACATTCCTTCAACTTAGAGCATGCCAAGAACATTTGGAATTTCATTTGGGCTGGAATCATTCATTTTCATTGAGATTCTGCCACAATTATGTGTGGATTACATTTGTTGATTCCAAATATTTGGTTCGCTCAAATATTTGAGGTATATACATAACTAATACTTTAATAATGTATTGAATTACAGAATAAAGTTTAAAACGATTCGTCGGAATTGGATGCATGCATGCGAGTATAATTGAAAACAAATGTATGTAATAGAAATGACGTCTCATTATTTCTCCTGTAAATTTTCGAAAGTTCGCTTGAGGTTTACCTATAAGTTAATTCACTTTAGCAGAAATATTTTGATTATTGTACTATCTTACATTTATTTTCATAATGCTTGACTTAAAAGTCTCAAATCCTAAATCCAGCTGACTATACAAATTAACAAGTTTTGAGTTTCAAATAATGTTTCTGATACGAGTCGCAAAAATCTTCAATTTTGGAAAACTTTTTTGGTGAGAGAAAGTTTATTTGGTTTTCGCTTGTTGAAATAGGTAAACTTTTGTCCGTTAATTTCATTATGTATTGTAAAAAATCGGTCACGTTGCAATGAAATACCAGTTATTTTCGCTCATATATATTTGACGGAGATCAGTTTTTTATATGAACATTTCACCAAAGGAAATTAAAAAATCAAATGTAAAAACTTTTGTGAATATTATTCGTTGAAACCATGGTCCAGATCTACGTCTTCATTTTTGGCAACTCAATAATCGGTAGAATATAAACAATGATTTAAATAAAAATAATTTTACAGCTTTTTTAGGTAGATACCTTTAGTTGGATAAATACAGTTACATATTCACAGTTTACATATTTGCCAAATGAAAAACATTAGCGATATGAAATTATGACTGTCACCGAAAGCAACTCGCCTTACTGTCGAACATATATGTAATACATGATAAAAAAATTTGTAAGCTGTATTTTCAGATGGTTTCCAACAATATATTCACATATCATTTTGCAGTTGAATCAACAGAAATCAAAATCATGAAAATAAAGTGCCCTCGTAGAACACGGATGAAAGGTTTCAAAGCAAATGAAGTATTAAGTTTAATGGTTTGAATAATTTTCATGAATGGCTGCAAAATTTCCCACTAACAAAAAATTCATTATGGAGATAATTAAGAATATGTTTAAATCAGATAGACCTTTAAACACTTTCTTGTCTTCTCCTTCTTTGCAGTAATTTGAAGTTTAAAACTTCATGATAAGGTTGGTTTCATCATTCGCAGCTCTTATGTGGGTAGTTTAAAATTGCCTAGCTAAGTTTACAACGCTTGCAAGCTACCAGTTCTGGCAGGCTTAATGAAATTTCTCGTTTGTTGAAACCCCATCTTGAAAAACCTCAAGTTATTATTATCGTTAGTCAAAGTATTATTTGTGATAATCAATACGATAGCGATAGAGTATCGACCCTTGGCCATTGAGTAAACGACGACTGGATGAAGCCCACTCCAATTGATTACGATTGTAATATAAATTCCATAATTTACGGGGAACGCTAATGTATCTGAGCACTTTAGAGTGCATTAGTAAATATTTACTATTGGATTTCATTTTCCACACGTAAGCGCCGGAGTATGTGAAGTTAATTGGCAAGATCGTTTACGTCGTAAGAACATGTTTGCTGTATACATATGTATATATGTACAATATTTTTTTAAAAATTGATTTACATGAAAACTGTTCATAATTTATGTAAATGTAATCGCCGTACACTTTTTGATACTCATCTCAACTAAATGTGGCGTTTTTATATACTTTGTTTAATTTTGATAATTTTGCTTTAAACTAAAACTGTGCTTCATTAATGAAAAAATATAAAGAAATTTAGTTGACATTTTTATATCGGAAAACCTTGTTCACTTATTTTATGATCGAAGCTAATATCACACAAATCATTGAAAATTTCACATTTTTTCTATAATTTTCAGAAAGTATTAAGATCCTAACAAGTCAAATGAGTTATAAACTGTCAGTGGCAAATATTTTGTGCATATACATATATTTAAATATAGTAGATATATGAAAATTCAAAGCTATGCTGAAAATGATGCACAATTCCCATCTGCTTGTTATTTTGGTATGATTGTTGAAAGACTAGCATATTGAAGATTTTTCATTTGCCAAGCCAAATGAGTTCATGTTTATATCATGATTTCTATAAATAGTGCAATAAAAACAAATGCAAATGTCAAGTGCATAGCGTTAACATTAGAATCTCAATCTGACTTGGTTGTAATGTGCATATATTTTAAAATGTAACTTGTATCAATGTAACGTAGCTTTTTACATGGCCATATTCAAAGCTTAATTGCAATACATATCACACTGGTTTTCATCATTTATGACGAAAACCATTTTGGAAGCAACATCTTGCCTGCTGCAAGTAGCGTCACAAATTATTAATAAAAAAAGAATAGCAAACGAAAATGACCAGCACGCGTTGTACCTCTCTCCTTGCCCCGGAGTTTTATGTCAATGTAACATGTACGAAAGCTCACATTTAGCATATAAGCAAAAGACAAATTCAAATAAGATCCTTTTTCAAGACGATCCTTCCGTGAAGTTAAGAATGTCGTAAAACGTGTAGTATTTTGTGCAGATAAAGCTTGGGGAACTGATGGAACTTATGGGCTGTGGTACAATTAAAAGTTCCTGCGAACGAATCCCGCAAACGTTTAAATGTGACAAAGAGTCATTAACTGCCAATGGTAGGTTCCTGGTGTAATGTTTGTCGTGTTAATTACAAAGAAAGATGCTAGAGCGTAGACTGCAGGCTGATGTAGATACGAGACATTCTTTTCGACTTCCTTGCTGTGCTACATAGTTTCTGTGATACTTGGTATCACGCTTCTTGACTTTGTGATAGCATGCAAAGGAAGCAGACAGCTGCTTCTTAATTTCAGCAATACCAGTGTTTGTTGTTTTATAGTTTTCCACATCCAAAATAATTGGCAATATCTGGGAACTTTTAACATAAATTTCTCCAATGTCAAGTAAATTTACACCAATCTACAGAAGCGACTGCGGGCACAAGTGAGACGAGAGACGCAACAATAAAACAATACGTTTTATGTGAATCTCTAATGAGCCATTAAAACCGTGTGTTGTGTTGTAGTAATTAACCTGCGTTTAAACAGCTGAATCATTTCAGAAGCCTAAAATGAGAGATTTCTTAATTTCAATCAATGACTGTGCCCGTTGTTTGCTTTTATAAAAAGATACTTGACGATTTTCTGGGCTTCCCAATCAAGCAGTGGGATGTGACTCCGCGTCTCTCTGCAAAGTCTTAATTATATCAAATTCACTTTTGGTAGTTGGTAGGAAGAAGTGAATGCTTCAAATGGTTGATTTGTAGTGGAAATGCCATAAAAATATTACCGGTAAGATTTACTTGAAATTTTTTTCAATGGTGCTACAAATGCATTGAAAGACTCCTGCATAGATGAGTATCAAAATTGGATGACATAAAAATGTATTGCAATATCCAGTTATGTTACTCAGTATATCCAGTTATGTTAGTCAGGCTAAGGAACTAAATAAATTGAATTTGGGAAATGAAAGAGAATTTCGCTGATATTTTAAGCACGTTAAAACTTGTTGATCATTGGGCACCGAAAAATGTTTGCTGCTTTTTTCCTAACTATTTGTTAAAATTTTGTTAAAATAAGTACATACATGTGTTCCCGAACATTTGATAAAGATGAATCTGTTTCAGATATCCAGTCACATGCAGTAAAATAGTAGTGTAAGTGGTACAATGCTACAAAATGATGGTCGAAAGTTTCATAACATAAAAAATAGTATCAATTATTTCGTAAAAAACGTGAAAATGTTTAAGTCTCTGGGATAAGTTGTATCGGTTGAAACCGAAATCAAATTTTTTATACTATTAAAACATTATTGCGGGTTATTTTAAGGGTAGCACTGGACTAAAGAGAATACTTGTAGACAAGCTCGAACAAAAAAAATCAATTTCATACAACATTACGTTGAAAATAAAATCAAACAATATCGCTAGTAGCAAGTTTCATTTTTTTAAAAAAAAACTAAGTATAAACAGCGTCATTCGAAACTAATTTTACTTTGAATCAAGAAATGATAATTTCAGCATGGCTTACTTCAAGGGCTTGCTCAAAGTGAAACAAAGAAACAAATTGACGAACGAATGACAAAGTCAGTCAGAGCACATTCGTTACGAGCATGTCCTCCGTGATTTGAAAGCGTATCGACCTACCAAAAGTGATTCTAAAAACATGTTTTGACATATAATATCATTTCGATGCAAACGATTTGTTGCGTTTCAACTAAAATATAAAAATTTATGCTATCTTCGTTACAATGAAAAAAGCTAATGATTTTACCTTTTACACCTGACGCCTTTATATCTTCTTGATAAAATAAACTACCGACTAGTAATGAAAAAATAAGATGAAAACGCTTAAAACATAGGTGTTAAACAGATCAGCAGGGTGTATTACTTCCTTATAGATGTGAGCTCAAATATAGGGGTCATTATGTGACGAATTATTCAATAAGTTTGAAGATTAATAAAATCATTTCCAATAATTTACGTCTGATAGCCTGCGGGAAAATTTAGGCAAGCTCATTATGCCGGCACTATAGATGAGTTCACTTTAGATAATTTAATAGGAATTCTACATCAATTTTTTCCAAAGACTAGTAATAGAACCAAAAAAATTGAGTTGAGATGATGGTGATATTTTCTTGCAAAGATTTCATTGATTACTTCATCAAAGAGTTAGAAATATTGAAGAAAAAATGTCTATCTGAATAATACTTGTCCAAAACATATGCTCGAAAGTTGAAACAGTATTCTTTTGGAAGGTACATATCTACACATTTGGATCAAAGTAACACGACGCTGTACATTTGGAAGAATTGTAAAATACCTAGAAAGATTCACTAAATGAAAGTAAATGTATGTTCATATTTATGCATATAATGAAAAAAACATCTATTTATACATACAACCAGACAATCTTAAGGACTACACATTCGATGAATAAAAGGCTACTTCCAGCACTCGATATTAATTGCGAATATATTTTTCTTTAGAGCAAAGGCAGACAATTCATTTTTGATTGTAGTGATTTAGGCAAAATTTTATTGCTTCATTTCGTTTGAACAACCTGAAACCGCACGAATTTTGCTGCTGAGAATCATACATACATTAGTATATTTTCGAAAGAATGTGTCATAAAAATTAATTACTTTATTTTCCCGTTTCTGTTGTCATCCAGTGGAACTGGAAATGGGTGCCTAACAGGTGCATGTATCCATAATAGCAGCTCATATATTGGTGGTTCGTACTATCTCAGTGAGCATTGTCTAATAGTTGATTTTTTGGACCAAAACCAGACTTCCTTTATGTGAATAATTGTAAGTAACCTCGAATCGTTTTGACGGCTTGCGGCGTTTTCGATTCATCTTGATAATTTCTGATATTACGATGGTGCGCTGCAGTGGCGGTGAAGCATAGTCTTCTACGACGGTTTGCGTTAATATTGAAATCCATGTCAGGTTTTCCGCGTAATTGAACATTTTACTTAAGACGTTAAAGCAAGTCAAGCAAGAAATTATTCAACACCCAGAAACCTTGAGTCGGCTTTGATTTTCCGCGTCAGAGCATAGGCAATGTAAATCAAATAGGAATCTAGCTAGATACGTTCAGGCGGGTTAAGATTGAGCGGGCTTGGGCGGGGTTGTGTCCGAGCTGGCTGGCACAGGTTTCTGTGTCGCAGCGCGGACCTGGGGCCTAGGCGGATTAAGTTGATTGCTGAACGATGACATCCAAGGCCGAAGCCTTGAGTTGAAAATTCAAAATCCCAAGAACTCAATTAGGGTGCAATCATGGAGAAATTGATTTATGAGGATTTCGAGAGCAAAGCATCCATCTTCAAGTAAGTGGCCATGGCGAATAGGACACCCCAGACGGTCGCTTCGGCCTGCCATGAATATTTGAAAACGATAAGAACGATGGCGGTGAGTGCGGGACTTGGGCGACTTGATTCTTGGCTGGTTTGAATAAAGGCCAGCGCCTGACATGGAAGCGAGCTTGCTTAGCCAGAAATCAGATTTATTCTTATCTCACAGCGGAGTGAGACGCTGGGTGGATGGAATGTGGATGCGCTTTGTTTGGAATTTTTCCGCGGCGGGACGAGGGGTCGAATTCGACAGAGTCGAAACGTCCGCACCACGCCCAGTGCTGGCTGATGGCGGACGGAGCAGAGCTAGAATTGATAGTGCGCTGGATGAGTGTGTGTGCGTGGCGTGATTGGTCGTGTGGATTGTTTTGCAGCGGAATGAGTTCTGGCGGCAAGTGCTGGTAACCACCCACTCGACGGTTCGAATAGAACGCAGTGCAGTGTAATCAATTTGAAAGCATTGCAGTGCAATACGGAGTTTTTCTTAAATTAAATTTGCCCCTGAGAGCGCTTGACTCACATTTGAAATGACCTAGGATTTATTTTTGTTGCTTCGACGGCTACAAAGTGGCCGGAAGATGGTAAGTTCAGAATTTGCTGCTTTGTTGCTGCTACTGAAATACCTACATAGTTTTAGATAGCTTTCGTATGCGGACAGTATCATTTCATTATTGACCCATTTCTGCTGTATTCATTTTTGCAAAGCGAACCTATAAACGTGTCTGAATGAAGGTTCAATAGATCTAGCTAGGTTTAACACCTCGAGTCACGTTCCAATGGAATATTAGTTAGCAATTGAAATCGAAATTAGAATAAATGCAACGAATCAAACATACATATGTAAGTGCTCCAATTTACCATGAGATGATATATTTTTCGGTGAATCACCTCGCCTTTACAATAATAAAGGGAAACATCAAAGTTTCGTAGCCGCATACCTATCTACTGATATATGTATAAAGGTAGTCTTCCACAATTTTACTGAAGGTAGGATGGGTATCAAAGTTTGATCGAGACTACCATCATAAACCAAATTACATTCATTAACATGCGTGGCTGCCTAGAACTAATTTTATATACTGAAAGCTTTCCCGAAAATCTTCTGTTTCAACAAGAATATTGAATGATCGAAGATATTTATCGAAATTTAATTTCACTTCTTATCATTACCTCCATCAATTTTCTTGTATTGTTCATAGAGCAAATATAAGTCCTTTCCCAAGATTATGGAAATTCGGCATAAGAGTTTGTGACTAAATTTTTAAGCTATAGAATCTTTCGGGTAAAATAAATAATTCATGACATATGTATATTTATACATTATAATTTAATTCTGGTTGAATCAATTAAAAGCTTTGAGGTTGTGGAGCTAATGTAACTAATTATTTCAAGTTTTTTTAGGGCAATTTTTGTACGTGTCGTTTAAATATATTTGGGTTGGTTGCGTTTTAGATTTTGTTCGGTAATACTTGTGTTGAAAAGCCAGTTGCTTTGTTGATGGGGACTTCTTATAGTCGATGAATTCTAGCAAATCCAGCAACTATGTATATTATTTGCGTTTCAAACAAAAATGACATTCCAGTACTGGTCGAGCATTTAACGGCGTATGGCGATTGGAAAGTTGTCATTGCTGAGCCATTACTAGTGACTGGAAATGGTGCAATGCTTTGAACCGTTACCTGGTGCAAATAAAAAGTCATTTATGCACCTTCATTTTGACTTGGTTTGGTACATAATATGTTCAGCCTACGTGAAAAATGTGCCAGTCGTCCGAATAGTGGTAAAGACGGTCGCGATTTTGAAAACAAGTCGAATAACAAATCCTCAATATCTTGGTAAGAATGACCCGCACGAAAATGTTGTGTATGGCAAACATGTGCAAAATGTAGTTTGACGTTGATTTCATATTTTTAGTCAATTGTGTCACAAATTGTTTGCATAATTGATACAATCGATGTACAATGACGGACGTTATTGCGTCTTGAAAGAGAAGTGGTTGAGTGCAAAACGTACATATGTATGTATGTCAGAAGGCAACGGAATGTTTCACAATATGTAGAAAGTTCAATAATGAGCTTCTGTTCAAGTTCCTTTTTGACGGCATAGTTGATGAATGAATGAACTGAGTTTTTCAATTATACATAATTGGTTGGTTGTCAAACTGCAGTCATCAAACCCATATGACATACTAAGTGTTCTGACTTAGTTGGGTTATTTACTCAACTAACAGTTATTTATTTTTGAAATGTTTCGTAGAGTGCTTACAAAGTTAAAATCTTTTGTCGGTTCAGTAGTCTGTATATAATGCAAGAGGATAAATGATGTAAAAATGATAAAATTATAACACATTAATTCTGCACAGCTGTAGATAATATTTTCCAATATTGTAGAATTTGATTTAATTTGATAAGGTTAAGTAGAGGTTCTACTTTATTTTTTATGTTCAGAAGCACTAGCAATTCATGTTTTGGGCAAATTTTAATTGCGATAATTGTACAATGTAGGTATTCTTTATTATGTATTTTGTAACAATTTTGTTAGCTTCTTCGTCTTTCCTAGGAGTTGGGTGTTTCTAATCAAAAAATTTCAAAATAAATAAAAATATTTTAAGATTTTCAGAATATGTGGTAATTTTAAATCTATATCTTAAATAATTGTACTTTTGAATGTTTGATTTTGATGACAATATTTGGCATATGTAACTATAATTGAAATAATGTCATCCTTTAACTTCGGTCACTGAGTAAAAAACTAAGAATCATAGTTTTAGAACTGGAGTTACCTTGAACGCTATTTATTACTATGAAAAAGTCAAAACCAATCTCATTGAGTAATAAATTATTATGTACCAGTGTTTTGATTGACAAGCCATTGAAAAATATCAAATCAAATTGTGTAAATGTTCCTTTTTACGCCTCGTCTTAGAGAATTTTCGAATTGCGATTTCTTTTTTGAAAACTAAGTTGATATCGCTGCATTTGTCACGATTCAAAACTTCATACTTATCCTCTTGAAATCGTCTGGTAAAACCCTGCCTTCATCAATATCCTAGCAAATTCTACGTTGAAAATATTTTTCTATTCAAGCCTATTTATTTTAAAAGTCTATTAAAATTTCATTGGTAACTGAGCAAAGCATTGCCTCAAAGAAAATGCACCGCTCATCTACTTTGCAAATGGTCAATGGTACAATCGATTGAAGATAAATGAGAGCACCAGCTCAAGACGGGATATGAGGGACATGATGCTTAAGAAAACTATAGCCAGGATTCATGGTCTTATGCTAAGCCATGATAATATCATGAGTACCTATAATAAAAATTCTTCAACATTGAATGTGATCATTGAAAACATATAAAGTTTTGTATTTCGCGTTTGAGTGGCAAATTTTTATACAGAAAAAGGAGGCCAACAGAAGAAGAGAAAGAGCATGTGACGGAAGGATCATTTCATTTTCATAACATTTTTATATTGTAACGATCCCACGAAAAAGAAGAAAAGAGGATACTGCCAATCGATAACCAGCCCTGGTATACTCAAAATGAATGACAAATTTTCCACTTGCATTCATTTCGAGCAACATCCTTACAAAAATTGCTACATATATGATGAGAAGAAGAAGAGAAAAACAACATGTATGTACATATACGTAAGTATGTGCTTCGAGCAACAAAACGATATTTTTACATTTTAGAAAATTGCTTTCAAGCTGCAAAGGTTCAATTGGATGGATACAATATGACGTCATTTCATTCTTCGTTATTTATGTACACGAGCTCACAAAGCTTTCGTAGAAACGGACGAGGCAATGGCCTGTTCGATGTCAAGAAAATGCTGAAGCAGAAAGTAATACAATTACGTTAACACGCGTCATTGATATCAAATAACTTTCTTCCAGTAGAAAAACTCGAAACCTGAATGACAGGGACTTTGCATAAAGCTAGGAATAGTAATTTGGCTGAAAACCCGTTACAAAGATGTCTACTTGTGGAGCGTACGTTTTAAAAAGACCGCCAGGCAAGAGTAACGTAATATCCTAATGGCTTGATTATCGTAACTTGTACACACCTCGGTGGGTTCAGTTTTGTATGGAGGAATATTACATTTTAACGAGACGAGATGAGCTTCAAACACTGAGCTATGCATTCTATGTGTTGCTTGGTTATGTAAATTGAATATGGCAATAAAATTCAAATATTCATTCATGCCTGCATCAAGTGGTGATAATTATAAATATATTTAGAGGATGAAATAAGATCTCGAATTGCTTTACGAAATAGAAATTGCAAAAGATATGATTTGAGTGACAATGTAAACTTATTGATAGCAATAAAAATTGAACGTTTTAATTATCGCCATCAATTTTAAATTAATTAGTTTCCGTAAAAAATCCAAATCGAACACAGAAATATTTGTGTCAAATGAATAAATTTCCGAATCAAGTTCACTAATTTGAAAATCAAATAAACAAATTTCCCAATTGAGTTTAATTAGAAAATTTGATTCGATTTATTTGGAAATAGGTGATTCGGAAATTTATTTATTAGGCGCCTTCCTTAATATATTTGGACATTTGTTTATTTGAGTCGGAAGTTAGTTATTTTTGAGATGCAAATCCTTTGTATAGTTTTATTGACAACTGCTAGTGAAACCTAAATGATATCATCAAATGATTTACAAATTTTGGATGCAGTTTTGTCGAAATGTTCAGAACTATTAGAACATTTGTAATTGTGCAGAAAAATTGTCTAAATATTTAATGGTTCCATCTAAACAATGAAGGCTTCAGCAGTAATTTGGTCCAAGAAGTTTTTTCTGAAAGAGTTTTTCTTAATATTCAAACAAAAATCAATCTTATTTCAAAAATATATATTGAAATTCGTGTGCTTTTGAGCTAATGCAGATTTTAAAATTTTGTTGCAGCTCTATTGTCGCAAATGATAATGTGACCCTGAGTACTAATCAATTGCTGTAATTTAAAGAAAAACATTGACAACCCGTCCGGACATATGCTCCAAATACCAGAAATTCATATATACAGATAAACCTCCATTACACCTGCATCTATTAGATGCTAGCTTACCTTCATGTTGTTACAGTTCGGCGCACAGAACATCCTATGTAATATTTTGCCGGAAGTAGGAAGGAAAACTCGTGAACGAAGCTCGCAAAGAAGATAAAGTTTCACAGTACTTACCTATAGCTCCTGAATACAGACGAATGGCAATGAACATAAAACCTGAAGGATCTCAAGTCTAAAATGTCAGCCGCACACTGTGAAAAAGTAAATGCGAATGTTTGGAAATTGTTCTGGGTTTTAGATGGAGATGATACACCTTTTGGCTTCCAGAAGGTGGAATGAGAAATAAAGAAAACTGTAAAACTCCTGTGATGACCGAAATTTTTGGAAATTATTCTTTGAACCGCAGTTTTGTATGCTTTCTTTGGAGAATGTTAGTTTGTGCCCTGGGTCATTTGTAGTGAGACATCATGGTGCGTGTGTGCCAAATTTTGCAGATGATTTCTTTTTCTACTGTACATATGAAGAATTGTACATACGTATGTATATGTTGTAAAATTGAACGGGCTGCAATAAAATTTGATCGAATTTGAGAAAGGGTTAAGCTATTTTAGTGCAGAATATTTCTTATCTTCTGTGCTCTCTGCTGAACGCAATAAGTTTGAAGCTTTTGTTTCTGTTGATACCTGAGCAGATTCTCACGTTGTTGCTACTCGTAAAACTACATGTGATTGTCAAAATGCCGATGCTTTCAGGTTAATCTCCCAAAAACCAGAAAAATTCATGACGAGGTCAGAATTAAATACAGACCGACTTCCTGAACAGCGGCCATAAATAATAAAATAGATGAAAAAATGAATGAAATGAAGCCTAGAAAGCTTACTGAAATTTTTCTAGTTGAGCAACAATCTCGTATAGAAGATAAACGTGTCTTATGTTTACTATAAATAATATATTTTTCTAAGTTAACTTTTATGAGCACGGTATGTCAAAGTATCGTAGGATCAGAACATTTATTACTAGTTGCGGACGCGTGAATGGCAAGTACAAAAGTATTGTTAGTGCAAACGTTCGTAGCAGTGGTTTTTCCGTTGCCTTTTTGATACAGTAGTGAAAGGAGGACATGATCCAGTAAACTATGAAAATCACATGAATAACACTGCTGGATTTTACAAACATGCATTTAAATAATTTTTATGGTTTCGCCTAGCCAACAGGTACCATAAAGTTTGCTTGATTTCTATATAGCAAGATATTGTTTTCGAAGGGATGCTCTCTGGCTATTATATGTATGTCAAAGTGTTTAATTCTCTTCTACGCACAAAGCCGAAAATTTGTATATCAACAATTTCAGGATGAAGTAAACTTCATAATCTTGCAAGTCCCAAGTATATACATATGTATACTCATGCATATATGTATATACATGACGCTACAGGGTGAGAAGCATCATATCATGAACTTGATTTAATGCACACTCTAAATTGTGGCTGTATGCAGAAACATTATAAGAGCCCACTTTTTTGAAATAGATATAATGTTTACTTTCCATTTCAAGAGTTCAATCCTGAAATTATGTTGAAGTAATTACGTAAATACTGTTTATTGACAATTTTAAACATCAACAAATAGCAACGAAACTATCATGTTTAAGCCGACAGTAACAGATTACTGTTACGAATGGAAAGTAAAAAATCGCTGTTAACTTATAACTTAACTTTTAACTTTTATCATTTACTAGGTTTACCTATTTTTACCCAAACGTAACGATATAAAAAGTATCTATTTAAACAAAACAGCAGCCGTTAAATTAAAGCCTATTTATTGATACGATGAATTTAAATCCGAGCAAGCATACATATGTATGTATGTACATATGTACATATGTATGAGTTTAAATCATTTAGCTAGTATTCTGCTATTTTGTCTGAAAATTTCAATTTATATGGGGATGGCTTTACATTTTGACTTTCTCAACTATTGTCTGCTTCACAAATTATTCATCAATTTTTTTGTTACATCACTGTCCATAGTCTGCATTTATGGTATTCGACTCACGTTTTTTGATTTATTTGGCATGCAACGCATTACGAGAAAAGCCACTTTTCATGAAAATGCTGCGTGTATAAACATAAACCAAACGGACGAATGAAAATGGAGCTGCGTACATCATGAACTTCGTTTGTATGTTTGTGTCGTCCATATTTTTTATTTGAGTAGCAACATACTTGAAACAGTTTGTCGAGATTAACATTTCTTGTTTATTCAGTGTGATTGTTTATCCTTGTCTCCAACATGCTTGTCGCAAATTACTCTTTGTTCTAATAAGTGAAAAGACGTTATTCATATCATAAATACACAGCAATAAGTGGACTGCGCTCTATAAATTGTACGATAGCTAGTGAAAAATAAACGCGAAGACGATCCACTTAGTTAGTAGCAAGGAGAAAGTGTATTGTAAACAATAAGATATGAATGAAAAAAATACAATCACATAGAAGAAAATACGTTTTGAATAAATCTTGGGGTTTATTCTCATTCTCTCGCATAAGGATATCAAAAGGCGGAATCGTTGCAAAAGAACACCAACCAAGTTTTTCTCGGAACATTTAGCAAAAAATGAACTTCTTATCTATGGATTTGGCACACAGAGAATGGAAAAGAAAAACAAAAGCAGCGAGGAAAAATGGACAAACATTATGAAATACAAACTTCTTTATCCTATCTGCCGCCTATCTCTGAATACCCCCCTGTGCCCTATGTTCATGAAAACAGATAAACAAAGTACGGTGAAGCGTACTTAAGTACAAGCTTTTTGCTAAATTAACTGAGATTTTTGTGCTTTATTTCTCTTTTTCGTGTTCATTCCTCCTTTTCAAGCCCTCGGGCCGCTAGTGATGGGGCCAAAGTATCTCATTCAATTTATGTTATATGCATGAAGCCATTCAGATTAGGATACTCATGGCTAGGCGCGTCTTCTTTTGAGCTAGATTCGACGAACCATTTGTAATACCATACCTAATAGTATTACTCCGGACCTAGATTCCTTGCTGGAAACGTTATGATGTAATATGAAAAGTGGAATTTGTTGGATTTCGCGAATCAAATCAATGCTCTGTTTCAACATGGAAATGAATTTCTATCGTGGTAATTTGCGACTCAATAAGTTGGGCTTTCGCTTGAAAACTGGAGCCTGAAGATGTTTTTGGCTTGTTTCATCGTATTTTTGTTATGATTGATATTTGTTGATTTCAATCAAGCATGATACCAAATAAAAGCAGATTACATGAAGGATGGGAGCGAGGAATTTTATTGCTGGACTCATTTATGATTGTTTGTGCAAGGCTTGTAAATAGGAAATTTTCGTACAAATATTCTGCTTGGAGCAGAACAAATCTAACGTGGGCAGGAATACAATCAGGACAGACGCATAGAAAAATTTTAACGTAAAAATACGATTAAAGCAATACTTGTAACATGCTTGAAGTATATATGTGTGTTTGGAGAACTACACGTTATGCAACCTTGCGGTTAATCATCTATTGATATTTTGGTACAATTGAATATTTAAATGCAGTTATTACTTTAGAAGCTCCTGGCGGTATAAGCTGAGTAATCGTTCCTTAACTGCTTTTTCTATTGAATAGTCTACGTTATGAAGAAAGCTTTTTTCGATTGTGAAGAATCAGAAACAAAATAATTAGATACAAATTAGTCTTCAGCAAATTTTCGTTTTTGGCATTCTGAATTAAAAGGAAAAAAGATGAAGGAAAATTTCCAAAAATATCCAGAAAGAAATTTTCGTCTCATTGATCCCTTGGGCGTTCAGCCCCGACAACGAGACAATTGACTTTTTGTCGTGCAGACTTACTCCTTAATGCTTTTTTTGGAGCCATTATTTTCTTGATGCACTTAATCTAGTTAAAAATATGAGTCTATTGCAAGCTTGATGAACTTGATACAGTAAATTGTCTTCCCATGACAATGGATAAAATTCGTTGGTCTATCCAATGGACAAAATGAATTATCAAATGTCATTTTCAGAAAATTATTCCTATTTTATCATCAAAAAAAAATCTTTTACGTGATTGTATCTGGAAAGAATAAAAGTGTGGCATCTGCTTTTTTTTCTAACGAGCTCGATTATTGTATTTACTAATTTCACTTTCTATGGAAACGCTCTTTGATGTTGTTGATGAGCCCCTTAATAGACGAGATCAAAAGAAAAAAGGGCCAATATTCACCCTGAATTAATAACTTTTTATTGAATCCTGGTGTTTGTGGACGTTGTTGCGTTCATTTAATATGCTTAATAAATTTGCCCCGAAGACTTGAATTTTCAGTTTTTAAACTCATCAATTCAATGCATTCCAACCAAACGCACGCGCTTACACTGATTATAGAACCAAAACAAGCAAACTGCTCACGTTCTCAATATCTATATAATTCGATCAAATAGGCTCTAATCGAAATTACTTTTTTCGCCTTTGCTACTTGGTTGTCGTTCTAGGCACATTTCCAACCTTTTTCTCAATCACCAATAGTCATCTCATCAGAGAAACTGACGTTTCATCCTCTCCTTAATGCTGCTAAATAGAGGACGATTCTAGCCCCCGAAGTGAACAAGATCTTGGACACTGGGTGCAAACCTGGCTTGGGAAATTGCTTCATGTATTTGCTTTCTCTTATAATACGTATTCGTGACTAACGAAGTTTATACTAGCCATTCATTTAACATTCTGATCGCATCCTTGAACGCTCTGTCTAATAAGCTCCTGAATAAGAAAAGTATCTTTGCCGTTATGATATCGAGAAATCAACCCCAAGAAATATACATAACTTTTAGTAGGAAGCAACAGTAGAGGAAGAACGCTTAACGAAACTCAAATGGCAAGCTCTAAGATGAAGGAAACATTCGAGTTTCTATTCGTTATCCAGCTATGCCATTATCCAGAGACTGTGTTATTTCGTTATTCCGTTCACCATTCTAAGCTCTGGGAAAAGTTTACGGTGCCAGGATATTATTCTTGAGAATAGCAACGAGGTTCCAACGAAATAGCGGAAAATACCACTACTCGGGCAAAATGAAACGGCACCGTATAAAGTTGGATTATATAACCAGGGAATGTGACTGCTTGCCACCCACTACCTGAGCTTTCTTTCCTGCAATCAACCCCTAAAAACTCCGGAGACGTTATTACCCAACTTTACTACACTGTGTAGGAGTAGAGGGCGTCAAAGTGTTTCGGGCAGATGGTTATGTTCTTTACGTGTCCTAGAAGAAAAATGGAAGTAAAGTTTGTTAAAACGAAATGAGGGCTGGCACTTTGACGAGCCTTTGGCCTTTTTGGCGTTGTACCTTTCGCATCACAATTACCGAGAGACAAGCTATTTAATGTAATCTTGATTATGTTTGGGATGAAAGACAATTTCCTAGCTTTTCTTTGGCTTTTATTTCACCGTCGACTAGATCCCGGTCCCAAACTTCTATTCTAAGACTGTTTCCTTGAGCTTATGTTTGTGAGTCCCTGCAAAAAATTAAAGAGGGCTTCAGAATAGAAAGTTGCATAATGTTATCGCCCAAGCTCTAGATAAGAGAAAGGTAATTACTGGAGAGCGGGCAAGTTTCTGCTATGCTGAAATAGTTAAAGTGGAAAATTTTAGTATTGAAACTGATTATGTTCGGCTGTGCCGAATGAAATGGTTTGTACAACAGTTCACAAGAATTAGAATTGCTAAATCATTGAAGCGAGGAAAACCGAGAAAAAAGCTGGTAAATTTTCGTGGCTGATGATTGAAAAAAATGAATGCAATCACGATTATTTTGACACTTGAAGCAATCTGATGCATGTATATTTTTCAAGAAAAAATCAAGATAACTTATTCCAAAAGCCAGAGTTAGGTGAAAATGTGTTTCTTACGTCATTTCTCAAATCATACAATAATTTGCGGTTGAGTATAATGAGTATAATGTAGCAAAATGAAAGTTTAAAAGTTTGAATCAAGTCTTAAAAATGGGGCAATAAATGCAGAGAAGACAATCATGTTGTAAACTTTATGTTAGTTGACAATCTTAACAATAAACAATCATCTGTGAAACTATTTTTGCTAACATGAACAAAATTGAATAAAATCTGTACCAGGACACAATTGTTTGATAGAACAATAAAATATTTTGCCAGGAAACAATCAAACAATCTTCAGCGAAATAATGAATTGGAAATCATCCCAACCTCGTTACAGCACACTGTCCCAAAAACACGGCAAAATACAAGTGTTCAACAATAAGTTTGTATAAAAAAATCTTCAGCTTTTATGAAGGTAGGAGTTCCTATGGGCACGATGGTGATTCGTTTTACTTTATCTTAACTGAATCTCGATACTCAGTATGTTTGTTTCCTGTGCTAGTAGCATCCTTGTTCAAAGTTCCTTTGTACAAAGTTTATTAAGTTTGGGTCTTTTTATTTCGATAAACATTACCCGTTATTGAGGACGAAGATCCAACAACCAAGCACTTTCGAAAAACCTATTTATATGGAAATCAGTATAACAATGTTCGAGCGAATGATGCATTCTCGGAATTTTTCGCTACTAAGACGAGAATGGAGAATGTTTGCTCGAGCAAGAATAGTTCATGAATAATAAAAAAGAATAGAAGAGAACAACCAATCCAAGCCATATATTTTTCAAGATGGTAATTTCGTCGCTTTTGCGTATAAATCAAGATATCGAAAATACAAAACATACATATCTACAGAAACGTAAGGGCGGAAAATAAAGAAAAAAATGATCTTCAAACATTGTTGTTGAACCTGTAACATCCTTTACAAGTTTTACAAAAAGTTATGAAGATGCTTTGGTTGATAGATTTAGTTGAATCAATTTCGACGTTTGTTTCTTTATCGGCCTGATTTCGAAGTATCTACTCGATATTGCAAATAAACTATCCACTTATCTTTAGATCATTGTCTTAGGGCCCTGGTCCAATGAGGAATATTGCACCATTGAATATTATCTATATTTTGTATCTTCCTCAAACAATTGGTCACATTCCCTTTGCTTTATAGAATGATTATATGTACGTAAATCAGGTTTTTGTTTTGTTCGCAAGTTAAGCTATCATTAAATTGAAGGAAATATATTTTTTTCATCGGAAAATTCAATTTTATTTGCATGATGTAAAGGTTTTTATCGATTCAATGCTCATAAATTACAATTAAAATAAGATGATAAGAAGATTGAGATCCACGCAAAAACTTTTCAGTATGATATATGTAAATAACTCCAAAAAGAATGATAATAAAATTATGAATAATCCAGTATTCTATTATTCTCTGTGCAATTGCAAATTACTCTTCAAATATACACGATTCATAACTTTCACTGCCGTAACGATGGTAATTGTCTTCATGATGGTAATGTACCATCATGATGGTCCTGGTCCATCATTTTTCTTCCAATTGTTGAAGCCATCTACGAGAAAATTGCAGAACATGTTCTGGTGTCATTTCAACAGTTCATGACATTCTTTTTTCGAAGAAAGTTTGTTTTGTAGATTGCATGAATGAAACCTGTACTTCAATTGGATTTTCTTTACAATGTGCTCTGACTATTCAGTCAAATTTATCAATTATTCAATTTAAATGACCGTTGGATAGTTTGTAATATCATCATTATCTTTGCCATCATCATGATGTCAAATGCTAATGTTGTCAATTCTCCTTATGTTATATTCCACCTAATATCTTTTTCGCAGTCAGTCGTATCTTTTCTGTCCATGTCCATGACATCCTGATGCGTATTAGAACCCGAAAAATACAAAGAGCTGATAGCGCGTACAGACATGATCCCATTGATTCGCGTCAAAAAATGATGAATCTAATCTAGAGTATGGTGACGATTAGAATTTTATAGATTCTGTATGAAAAACTAAATTTGATAATATATCAATAATTAACAATATCGACCTGTAACGTTTTTGGTGCCGACTTATAAATCCAATTGGAAAAATCATTTTGCAACAACAGTGCTTCTCATTATCTTGATAATTTGCATAATTTTCAAAATACTGTAGTATGTCCTATTTTATCGATGGTATGAAAAACTCGAAAACTATATTTTTAATCAAAAAATTTCAGAAAATTGTCATATTAACATGTATACTCAACACATGAGCACAAAATTCTAATAAATAGTAATAGTAATAATAATACCGATTGTCAAAAAGACTATCAGTCAATGCTACCTTGTGGGAGAAGCTGCTACCTAGCTTATATGGTTATTATCGATTTAGGGGAATGGAACATTAAGAAAATCGATCGATCGTTAATCGAGAGAAACTTGCATACATAGTCATATTTGGTTTTGTGAAATCTTCTTAACAATTTGAACACATTATTTTGCATTCTGTAACATTGAAAGTAGGTAACTTAATTTATCATTAAATTAGCATGCTGTGGATTTACAGATAATTGAATATTTGTTCACATCTTTTGGTGCTTCCTATTAATTGGCATGGAATTATTGTTTATGCAAAGAAAAACGTCAAATAGAAAAAAGTTTGAATTTGCTTCATATAGCAAGTAAAGTTTGAAAAGATTACATCTACGTATAAAATATAATGGCTATTCGTAGGTGTGCGCCATGATAATAATGTTAAAGAAAATTGAATACTTATTCAGCAAAATTGATTAATTTTTTTAATAAGTTTACTTTAGATATTAAAATTACACCGAACACATTTTTTTAACTTGAATTCGCATGTAGGTAATTTGCAACATTGTTGACAATGATAATTTTGGATGAAATTAATAAAACCAAAACATGAATGTACTTATCGTAGAGTTTGCACAAATAATATCAAATTAATTTCAAAGAATTTGTGCTTAACATCACTTTCCGTCTATTGAGACTTTGAATTTCGATTAATAAACACACGCCTGTGCTGGAAAGTTTAAATTTCCTAGGTCATTATTTGCAAGGACTGCTCTGCTGAAAACTCGTTGTCAGTACCAAAACTTTATTTATTGGGTTGTATGGTAAGCCGCAACATAAAAACAGAACACACTAGATGTTCATATTTAACCATATTCAGGACAGCTCCAATGTTACACGCATAAAGTCATATGCGTTAAGTATCTTTGTATGTATATCTTATCATAGACGAATACGTAAATTGCTGTCTCATTTAGAAAACGGCGTCAAGCATTGACATGTACCCCAATATGTAAATTTAAAACGACACTCACCAAAAATTTATGCATTCCAATTTGGTTTAATTAATGCATCCAAGTATGAATGAAAATGTTTTTAGTGATAGGGATGCTTATGGAAAATTCAAACATGATTAAATTTCTGGAAAGTATGGTTGACCTCTGGAACGCTTGACTGAGTTAAATGAAAATTAAACAGCATCACATATGTGAATGTGTGATCCAAAATTAGAAAACCACAGAGCAGTAAAAAAAGACCCTAGTCGACTCAATCTTTTTCAATTAGTGGTATTTTTCAATGTTTTTACTTAGTGTAGGGTGCTCTGAGGAATCGACAATGGAAATGTATATACGAGCTCTGATTGGATATCTATAATTTTGACCTACATTTATGCAGTACTTATGCTTCTGGTAACATGATCTTCTAAGTCAAAATTTTAGCTATTCCTCCAATTCAAATAATTTTATTCCGGTTCGATTCAATATTCCAAGCATATTTTCAATCCCATTATTTATAGAAGCATACGCAGATCCAATTACCACTGAAACATTCGACAGCTCCTTTGCGCCCAAAAAGTCAGAATGAAATGAAATGGTGAATTTAATTCATACATGTTCAACACACTCCACGTAAGCCGCATTTTAGTCAATGAACCCCTCTGTCGAATAATTCGCTATTTGCTTTTACGATTGTTAATACTTTGTTAATTGTTTTGTTTATTTGTCGAATCGCAAAAAGCATCACTGTGCCTGGCATCTAGCGCCTCATCTCAAAAACTTAGCTAATAACATTTTATGTTTGTAAGTGTGTGGGTAAAATACAATCAAAATGTGGCTTCGTTCTGTTTTAGTGTGCTGTAAATATTTAATAAAATCCTGAAGATCCCCAAAACATAAATTCGAAACAGATCTACCCTGAGTAATTTCATTTCAGTTGTCTTCCTGGGAATGTTGAAGATTCGGTGAACATTTTCGGCTTGCTAGCCGCTGGTACATTCCTGGGGCCAATTTTAATAAAATTTCGAATTAGCTTTGGTATTCAAAGCGAAAAGGAAGCGTGCTAAAATTTGCATGATTGAAGCTTCTGCTTGTTCCCGTTGTTGTGATGATTTTTGCTTTTATCTGGCCTTCCAGCTGGACAAAGATATTTGAAATTTATAATAAGCTTTGTATAAGCATACTTCCCAAATGGAAGCATCCAAGTATTTAAAATAGCAAAGTAGAGAGGGAAGTTTTTTTGAAAATATTGAGTGAAATATTGTACTGTAATGACACAATTGGGGCATTGCCGGCAACTATTCCTGACCCAATACTGGAAGTCGTTCAATCGCCGAGGGTCAGTCGGTGGCCAAACCATGTTCCGAATGTCTTCAACGCTTGCTTTCCATGATTGAAGTTTCAGGTTCAATCCTCGGTGGGAAAAGTGATACATCAACTAACAAATGGATCCCGGGCAAAGTGTCGAACGATGAATTTCATTCTGGAATTTTACCAAATATCCTCGCTCTTGTTGACAATTTCGTTTCGTCTTTTGATAATTTTTATTCAATGGTCGATTAATATTTATTTGTTGAATGCCATTACTGGGACAGTACTGTTTTTAATTTTTCGCGCAGTAACTATTGCCAATGTTGCCAAAAATATCATACAGATTTTCTATGTCCATCATTAGAAAACAATACTCGCCCAATACTGCAGAAAATCAGCCAACTGTTTGTTCGGGGTACTTAGTATTGACGACAGTAAAACAATATGATGATAATTTAATAATTATATTGAAAATGAAATTAAATGCAGATAATAATAGCAACAATATAAAAAGGATCAGATATTGGATAATCTAGACCTATTTTTGAAATTGTTCGGCTTCTGAGATTGCTCAATAATATCTATGAATTTTGAAAATAGCCGCATAGTTTGCAATACTAAAATTTTCGTTAAATTCGCTGATATGAGCTGATGACAAGCGCCGATATTGTCTCGTAATAGAAGATGCGTGGCGTTAGGATTTCGCCATCTTATCTAAAATGATAGGTATTTAGCTTGGGATATACTAAAAATTCTTTTCACTTGATATTTACGCTACTTGTTATATATGTAAGCAAAGTACGTTTCATTTACTTATAAAAAGCACCTACTCGTACACTTAATTTAATTTTACCTATTGGTAAGAGTTTTTACATATTTATCAAACAAACCCGAATCTACTTTCCAAATTTCCATGATTTGAATGACACATGTCCACTTAAATAAATGCTTTTTCGTCGGACTTTATTCGATAAAGGGCTTTTCGTTTTTAGCGCATACTAAACTAAAGATTATAATACTGCTTATAAAGATATCAATTCCTGATTTGTTTTTCCGGTCGAATACCAAGGCCAAGTTGCTGTATTTCGTTTACCAGCTTTGAAAATGATAAAACCAACATCCAGTGATTCTCGTCCCTGTAAAGATAGTGCTAATTGCGAAATGAATAGCTTATTCAAATTTGAGAGAACCACCTTCAGCCAAAACATTACCCTCAATTATTCGCATTCGCGAATCAACTGGTACGTTTAATTAAATTGAAATTTATCTAAAGATGAGATAGCAACGACTTATGTATATTACATGTAGTTTTTTTACTTGTTTGTCAATTTCAATGATAACGTACTTGTATTAGTAATAGTACTTCCAATATGATCAAATAGTTGTATTTGCTACAAACAGGCTCAAATTTAACCAATAATTTTATGTCAGGTGAATATTTTATAATTTCAAAATAAAATCCTCGGTGTTTCAAAAATGAAGTTGAAAAAGAGCTATCCTCTAAGTACAACCTAAACAATGGACTCTACCATAAATAAAGTTCATTGCCACATAATTAAACATGCTATAGGCACCTTTCCAAGAGACAAATACATCAATTGGCTTTGTATTGCGATCAGTCCAACGTTTTGCGAATTAGTTTGAGAAAATCTATGCAATGCATCGGTACTGCATGCTGACTAAGTGCGACAAAAGCAATTCAAATATCTCAATTTTTATCTATTCTAACGTGGTTCGTATCATTATTTGAAGACTATTTCCAAAAAGTTAGGTTTTTAGATGAGCTTGTATTTAAAGGCTAAATATTTTGAACACCTTGTCATTCGAAATTTTGAATAGCGAGAGCATTACAATGTCAGCGTCAATGCTAGATAATTTTTCGACCTTCTAAGGGCGTATTGCAGCCTGAATTCGAATTCTAAACTGGTGACATCTTCAAGGGAGATAGGCAAGTAATTCTCGTACGCCTATGGAATAGTTATAACTAAACATTGTAGATGGTGCTTGAGAAATACAAACCACTTTGGCATATCTTGTTCTCTGAAAAGGACCCTATTTCACTCTAAAAATAATTGTATACGTATGGTCGCCCAGAAAAAGGAATTTCCACTTCACGCTTTGGGCTGCCAACGCACACACGAACCAGCACGATGTACATATATGTATAATTTAGGGATTGCAGATGAAGTATCTTTTTAGATGGCACGGCGTTTCTAGGGCAATATTTCATACTTTAATCGAAAAGTTTCTTTCATGGCGTGGAATTGTGGTTGTGAGACTTCCTCTTCCTTCAACAGTAGGATAGAATTATTTATCTCTTATCCAACCTGATTTCAGTCCCCACCCAGTTTCCATTCGATTTACGCTTCAAATGTCAGACTAAAAGATACTGGCACTGTTGTGCTCAGGCGCAGAACGGCTTTAGATAAAACGCAAATCATGGCAGCCATGATATTTTCGGAGCTGCCAACCCACCATTCTACACGTGTCAGACAAAACCCAGTCCGGGTTATGTTATATACAAGACTACGTTGTGTATGAATTTTTCTCCAAGCGGAGTATCTCTAAGAGAACGACTCTGCATCTGAGAGGACATCGAAGTATAGTGAATTTCATTCAAGAGAAGTTTTCTGTTGCTTCGCCTCATGAGACTTTCGGTCTGATTGAATCTGTTCTGTTTCGATTTTTGTGACGTAAGACTGAGTGTTTCGCAGATAACGAGGGGAATCAGTGGATTTAATTTCGAAATTGTATCCAAACAACTTTTAGTATATCGAAGATCAAAGAATATGTAGCATTTATCACATTCCATTCGCAGCTAAGCAAGGTAAACAGGAATTTCGTGAAGCGAAAACTTCAATGCTGCAATTTGAAAATATATTGCATGTATAGGCATGCAAATTGAAGCAAGAAATATGGAGTCATTAGATATTTGCTGTTAAGAGACCAGGTAGAATTTAGAGGACCCATACTATTTTGATTGAATTTGCCTAACCTTAATAAACACTATTAGTATGCAAATTATTTCCTACAAAATAAGTAAAGTCCAGTGACGGTGTCTGAACACTCAATTGATTGTGACTTATTGAGCAGTACCCCGAGAGCACCAAAGGTCACGAGAAAATCGTTTTTAAGGAAGTTATCTATCTAATACTCCAGTAAAATGATTACTTTTTCATTACATATTAGCCAATTTTACCATAGCAGGTATTTGAAAAAATGTATTCCAATATGATATTTTTAGTGCACGAAATATAATCATGCAGCAAACTATACTTTCAAATCTAACTATTGATCTTTGATGATGTAACTATTTTTTTGCTAATTTTGGATTTATTCATTTAATCCAATGTTTCAGCATAAATTTTTGTACGAATCGAAAAAATTAAATGTTTGTTCAACATTATTTATAGTCAATACAATTGTAAAAATTATCAGTTAATAGGTATGCCTTTATAAATGCATTTTTTGTCAAATTTGAGTTTTGTTGGAAGGTGATAAATATTTTTTTCAACGTTGGGACGTGGAAATCTTCAAAAGATACCGATCAGCTCCTGCCTCTCGGCATGACGAATTTCTACCGACTAAAACCACCTCCGTTTCCTGCAATCACTCTCTCCATCAAAATTTAGTAATTCTCCGTATTTAAAATTTTAGGACATAGCACTTGCCAATAGTACCAAATCTGTAAGTTTTAGTGTCCTTTTAGTTAGATGAATAGTTCAGACTATATGTTTATGAATTATTTCCTGTTGATTACATGTTTGGTTTTGAGTTTAGTGGAGCTGATTGTCCTTGTAACTTACTTCGAAAGTTGGACCTGAAGGAGATATTTTTTAGTGTCGTTTTAAAGGAAGTTGGGTTCGCTATGTTTTTAATTTTGTCCGGTAGAGTATTGTAAAAAATACTTGCTTTGTTGAAGGGGTCTTCTTTATTCATGTTTCTCATTCTGTAAGTGTTTTTTCCCTCAATTATGTCTAATTTCACAGCGGTATACTCATTACGGTGTAAATTCTTATGTATGAATTTAGAAATTCAATGGAAATCATGCCTGGCAAATTCAATTCTTGTGCTGCTTTGTGAACTTCATTCGTTGGAGTTGACATAGGGAGATTGTAAATGGTCTTATACGCCTTGGTTACTAATCTGGAGATGGTCATGGAGGATAGGATAGGATATTTTGGAAAAGAGATGCGCATACATAATTTGGATTTTTTTTCTTTGGAAAGAAGTAGAAGTGACGTTGAAGACCAATGAAGACAGCCAGCTTTTCCTTAGATCGTTTATGTGTGGAGTCCATGTTAGTTTCTCGTCTATTAGAAGTCCTAGATATTTTATTTGTTCTACTCTCTGGAGGCTTGTGTCATTTATTTTTACGTGTGGTTGTATGTCAGTCTTGTTCTTTTGTTTGAAAATAATATATTTTGTTTTCCACGCGTTTATTGTCCATTTACTTTGCAGAAGCCAATACCAATACTTGTCCAGATCAGTATTTACTGTTTGTTCAATTTCGAGATTAGTTTTACCTGAGTATACGAGCACAGTGTCACCATTTTCGCAACAAGGTTTGCTTTTTTTATGGAGTTGATATAAAGTAGAAATAGCGTTGGTACTAGGATCGAGCCCTGCGGAACACCTATGCTAAATTCAGCAGTTTTACTTTTGACACCTCCAATTAGTGTATTTTGAAATTTATCCGTCAAGTAACTTCGTATTAATTTATTTGCTTTTCCAACAATTCCATATTCACCGAGCCTAATGATTAAAGTTTCAGGTGTAACTGTGTCGAAGGCTTTCTTTAGGTCCACGAAAACTGCTGCAACGTAGTGGCCCTTATCCAAGTATTCATTTACAAATCTTATTACATCAGGGATGGCATCTGTTGCACCTTTGCCCGTCTGGAATCCGTACTGGTTTCTATCCAAGATTTCGTTTTGCAATAAGAATTCTTTGATTCGAGAATCTATAATTTTTTCGAGGATTTTACTCAAGGAATTCAAGAGGTAGATTGGTTTGTAATTGTTTGGGTCAGTTTCCTTACCCCCTTAAAAAATCGGTATAACTGCAGAGATTTTTGGGTATTCCGGGAATCTTCTCCGCCTAATACATTTATTTATTAATTTCACAAGTTTTTTAGCAATATTTTCTTTGATTAATTTGGAGATACCATCAGAACCTGGTGCAGTTTGGTTTCGTAGAGAATTAATAGTTTCAATTATTTCATATATTAACAGTTTTTGGAAAAGAATGTAATTCAATTCACATCAATATGTTAGGTGAGTAAGGCAAACACAAGCGTAACCTTACTTATTCGTAAAATACACAGCGAGTTCATAGTTTCCATGTGATTTATACACAGAAATTTGCAGCTATCACGAATATTTGCACTGGGGCATCTCTCTCATATTATCGCCAGAAACGCCCCAATATATAAAAGTACACGTGTCCACCGATTTTTGCAACCTTGATTCCCTTATTTTGCTAAAACGAGACCAACCGTTTACAGACGAAAATACATAAATTATAATAAGCTTTAGAAGCAATAAGAAGTGATCGTATGAGCATTAATGAGACTCCCCGTGTATTTGGTATTTGTAGTTTATATGCAAGCAAAACGTACCTAAATAACCAAAAAATGGTAGTTATTCAAATAAATCCAAAAACCAAGTTCAGAAACAAACAAAAAAACAGTTGAACATATCTACCTTTGAATTGAGGCATCTCATCCGCATGGTCCAAGAAACGTGAACAAAGGCAGTTTTTTTTAAATTTTTGTACATCGAAGACATTTATTTTTCAAAACGGTTTTCCTGTATTTTAATTCTCAATAAAACACTTGTCCAAATAAATGAGAATTGTTTCTTTCTTGTGTCAAATGTGGTCAAAGAAATTATTTTCTAAAATGTGGGGCATCTCTACCTGACTTATCCTATACATGATGCATGCTTTTATAGCATGGTGAGATATCATGCAAACGATACATTTTTGAATTATTTTTATTACGCTGCATGACTTTTCTGCTTCAATGTAGTTGAAAAATTATGGGTGACAAACAAATCAAATACTTGTTTTCTTTATACATTCAATAAAAAGTTCAAATAGTATTGGAAACAATGAAAATAATTAATACTGCAAGGAGTTGAATTGAGTGCAAGGGAATGTTTATTAGTCAGTTAATTGCATTGTGTAAAATAAGTAATTTACTGAAATTATTGTTAGCTTTAAATCACTAAATATACTTCAGCAGATTACTGGATTAATCAAAGAGAAACAACATATTGAAGAAGTAGAGGATGAAAATTTAAGGCAATATTTCTTTGCTCAGATTACATACATATATGTATGTAATATACAGTATACAATTTTCAGAATTAATAATGAGTGATGTTACAACATCCGACTTTATGAGAAGTTTAGCTTGTAAGTCTTCCGGTTCTGTATGAACAACAAGAAGAAAAGGAAAATACAAGCGTGTTTCAGATGCGCAAAAGCACTTATTCCTAAAGTTGGCAGAGCACGAGGCAGAGCTAAAAATTAGGGTTACCGCTGCAAAAGCATACCTAACATATGTGAGCAAAAACACTGGAAAAACAATCGTGAGGTCCTATAATGGAAGCCATTATGAATTGCTTGCGAGGAAGGAATGTGCAAACCATAGCAAATTGCTTACGCAAGAGATCCTCACAAAAAAGAAGTCTGCGTTAAAAGGCACTCTCAAATAATTTTGGGAGGAGGGAGACTTGATAGCGGAATTAGTTACTCTGCACCAACTTAAAATTACGTAGAATAAAGCTGTTGAGGCTGGCAGAATGAATTCCATTGATAGTATTGAAAAGCGATTCGCACAGATACTGAAAATCGAGAGAAAATTATCTTCGTCGCTGAAATGGGCTTTAATCTTCATCTTTACCGCTGTCAAGAACGTGCCCAACGTGGATTACGAGCTGTTGTAACAGTTTTAACAGGGCGTGAAAGGAAAATCTAAGATTAAGATTTTTTGGCATCAATATCATGTGCTTGTAGTTCAATCAATTCCTTTAAAATTTGATAAAAATCGGACTAACAAGTTTGTGAAAATGCACATTTTTTTCTAGCTATAGATTGAAGTCATTGACCATGAGCTATGGAATAACCACAATTTTTCTTGCTTAACCAAAATTGATGCTTCTACAACCTCTCTTTGAATACTATTTTATCCATAAATTTACAGGGAATTGATTTATTTTGATTTTTTCTGTAGTTTTTTTTTATTATAATTAAATTTCGTTTGAAATATTTAGTTTGAGTGTGTATATATTTTACAAACTGTTTCAAATTGTTTGCGAAATATTCTCGACACACAATCAACTACTCCATTCAACAGCTATTGAGGCTGTCATGAATTATTCAAATGCGTTCGACCCATTTTACTCTACTATAAGTAAATTGACTAAATAATCGCTTTTATTTGGCTGCAGCTACCTACAATATAATGCAAAATGTGGTTAACAGCATAAACTGATGTAAAGTTTCATCTGAATCTGCATCGGCATAATGGTTTGGAGTACATTCTTACTTACAAAACTTCTTCTCGTCACACGGCTTAAGCCGACGGCCTCTTCCATTACCTATGTATGTAATACTTGAAACTCATTTTTATGTTTTACGTCCAAACTGTTTTCTCGAGGATTGAATAATGTTTAATGATTAATTTCCATATTTTTTTTTAATTTGTTCATAAAAATTCCTCAGAATCTGAGTCACATTCGGTGAAAGTGATTTTATGTATTAGAAGTCAAAACACATTCATAAAATATGCGTGACGAAAACCAACCACTTCAATATAAATTTATTAATATATGTACATATGTTCTCATTTAGAAAAAGCTGGATATTAACTCTTTACATCAATAAGTAAACCATAAAGTAAATGCATAGTTCTTGAATATAATAATGTAATTCAAATTTGTCTTTGCCGGCGGAATATCAAAAAAAATAGTTTCTTGTTGAACTTCATATGATTAGTAGTTCATTGGATTTTTCTGCGGTCAGTAAAATAGCATTAAACCTTCGTCTCGTTTTTAAATTTTCTTTCTTTGCTTATAATTGGCATCCACATAACTTCACAATCAATTCCGTTTTATATTTAAATTTTCAATGTTCTGTAATATTACCAATTATTGCCATCACGAGGCTCAAACGTGCAACACCATTACTAAATTCAATAGGTTATCTTATTAAACGAATTTTAAAGGCCAATTATAAAGCCATTCAAAGATTTAACGTTTTTGCACTCCAGTGTTGATTATTGTAAAGAATAGATAATCGTCGTTTCTATATTTAAATAGCATTTATCAATTTTCAGACGTGAATAAATGCTGATGCAATGAAATCACGCTAATGGTACACCTACATATGTACAGCATAATAATGTGGCAAAAATTAAAGGCGATATTCAACCAAACTAGCAAGTCAGATTTCTCACTTTAGAATTATAATACATTTGTATACGTTGTAACTGTAATTTTTTTCGATTATAGCAAGTTTTGAAGTATTTTTAGCTGTAGAAGTCCCCGAACATATTCTTTAAGGAGGCGAAGGTGAAAATCGTCATTTTTATTTACTTACGCGATTTAATACAAACCAGGATACTCAATTCACACTTGTTACTTACCCTTTGATGCAAATATATGTGAGCTATTTCAAGTACGAATTGCTATTCACACAAACATGGATTCATGTGTGATCCAGGTTTATCTACTTGTTCCTAGGCTATTATATATAATGTTACTACATAGGTTGATATTCAAGTTGCGAGACTTAGGAAACTAAAATAAAAACCAGATTTTTGGAAACTAAATTTTCCGAAATTTTTATTTTGCGAAATCTCTGAAGATAATTTATTTCTATACTCAAGCAAGGAAATGAATTGTTCATAGCAAAGAAATTCAGTTGATGATAGCCAAAATTTGCATCTCGTTCGACTTGTTAGATACAATCCATGTTTTGACATGATTTTTCGCTAAGTAACAGTAAACTTACGAGCAAAACTGGGAATTTGTATGAGGTTGTTTAATATCAGTAATGATTACCTTAGCCATGACTGATATTAAAAATTTGCGCGTTTAAATACAGGCTTTGATTGCAGAAACCACGATTGTACTGAACTTGAATGTACCTTCTTGTTAATTCCATTACATCATTGAACTATTTATTAACTTGCGAAAGTTACAGCAATACATTCATATGATTCGGGTTCTTATCATCGGGCGTGTCATTCCGATTGCAGCACTTTAATGCAATTGGTCATGTAAAAATTGAAAAATTGTATAAATAATAATTGTAATTCTTATGCCTAGGTATTTCTATTTGTAATAATATTGTTCCACTTTGAGCTGATAAGAAATGGGTAGCGATAACTGGAGAGGAATGGCTAAAAGAAGGTGAATATAAAAGGCTCATATTTTATCTTGGCCGAAGTTTTTGTAGTTTGTGGCGTGGCATCTAGTGGATGCAGACAATTTGGCTGAGCTAAATAGAACATGAAATCCACCACTTGGGAATGTTGCCCAAAATTCAGGATGATTATCAGGTTCTGGAAAGGCTGCTTCGTGAATTCGTTTTCAGCGAATGATGGCTGTCGATAAAGAGGTACGTTTTACAAGAAAATATTTCACGTATCGTAATAAATATTGTTCAATACACCGCATATCCCTTTCCCTTTTCACTCCACCACAACCCGCATCACACGGAATTTATTGATAAAATATTTCCAGCACTGTCCATTACGAATTTGCAAATGCTTCGTAAAAGTTTCGAAGCGTTTGCATTCAAGTTCGCAAGTGCACACTCGAAAACGCGTAATGTACACAGATTGCCATTTGTCTCGAACCAAATTGCTCTGAAACAAAGACGAAGGCTAATATTCAAATATGAAACTGAACGTCGATGTGGGCGCTGGTAAAACATTATCTTGCTGGCAACAGTTCGTTTGCCAAACTTTTAGAGAACATTACGCAGATACAGTGGGAAACTTTCAAAAATCTTCTCTGTCTGCATGAAAACATTTCCATTAACCCAATTTCTCTAGTTTGGCTTATGGCTGCCTTCAGCATCTAGTGGAAAATTTTGCACAAAGCCAGATCTGTTCTCGTTGTTCATGACAGCGCTCAGTTTTCGAGTCCACTCCACCTTCAACGTCTTTCTGCCATTTTGGATTGTACGTAGAACAGTTTGGTAATTTCTATTGAAATCGAAAATGCATGGCCGCAATAACAGCAAGGACGGACGACGCGGTATCGTGCAAAATTATATTAATCCTTGCTATATGTAGAAAATGTTGTTGTCCGGTCGTAGTCGCCATGCAAATTTACTGAAGTTGGCTGTCCGACATGTTGGCTCTCGAAATCGTAATGGCCGCATAACTTATTGATAAAATTACTGTGACCAGAGTTTACAATTAGCCTTGCACATTGGCCGGCTGGTACCGGAGCCAGGTGGTAACAGGACATATTTTATATGCTTTGCGAAAACAAATTCATGCACATGTCCAATAAAATACCTCGATATATGATAGGAGAGGACAGAATACCCATTCCATAAAGCTGGTGATAATCACGACCGGTTCTTATTTGGCATGGCCGGTGCTTGCTGCAAACAGGACTGTGTCGCCAACGGAGGAATCGTGGGGCTGCCCACCTTCGGTTATGTGAAAAATTTAATAATTTCAGCAAGTAATTATATAATTTAGCGGTTATGAGCTAATGCGCAATGATTTAGCGATTTAATTGTTGGTCAGATTCGTATGGACGCAGCAGCGAAGCGGCGCGGCGCCAGAAAGACAAAATGATATTTTATGATTTAGTCAGACTTATTTGGATCGTTTAAATCCTGAAGAGCTAAATTTGAAATGCAAATGAATTTATTTAAGTGCTTAAGCCTAAAATATATGCATCTTGAAAAGCAAATGATATGAAAGAAGCGTATTTTTATCTAATGCAGATCGATAATTGCAACGCAATTACAAATTAGCATGACTAGTTGGATATCGTTTTCTCAGTTTTGAAAAAAAATCGTTAAGATTCTTTAAAATATTGATGTAGTTGACGCTAACAAGTGAATTTCTCTACAAAATTTTTCCAAATTAAGTACATGAGGCATTTTTGAAATTATCAAAGCGGAAACTATTATTTATAAATTTACACCCAAAAGGTTACTTGAAAATCTCCAAGTAGAATCATATAGCATTACATACATATGTGATGTGCAAAAATCGAAATCGGAACCACCTAAACAATTCAGCTTCAAAATTGTTGGCATTATGTGTAAGACCACTTGGTTTTTTCCTATATTTGATCTAATGTTGTATGCGTGGATGTTCCAGTGGATAGTAGCCCAAAAAGTTTAAATAATAATTCAAAGTTTTGTGTCTGTATATGTATACATCAAAAACACCCAATATGATCTAGGATAAATTTTGGTAAATACTCGTATGTTCAAATTGAAGTGTTTTGAATTTGCGACTTGTCAAAATCACACAGTTAAACAAGTCACTACATACATGATTTGTATGACCAGTGAGTCAATTGACTTGTTTGCCTTTGTGCCGTGCGCTTTAGAATATAGTCTAATTGACTTTATTCAGTTCAAATTTGAATTACAACTGATTTCGTCTCTTTTTTTGTGGAATATTTATCAGAAAATTGATTGTCACTACCTGAAAGATTCGTAATTCTATTGCCTCTACTTACCTGAATTACTTAGAAATATTCTTCGATTTTCCCAGATTTTCAAATGTCTTCCAAATTTCGTCGTTGCTGGTGACCGCATTTTTTTAATTTCGTTTGCTTTTTGCTGATGCCAATTTTCTACTATTTTATCAATTTTATCATTGTTATTGAAAATGCGGTACATCGTAGAAAATTGCTATAAAGATCAATATTGACAAGTTAACGGTTGTTTCATGTAAGTTTTCTGAAAAACTTACTTATTCTCCGATTGAAAATGATTTTCAAAAACTAAAATATTACTGCTCGTTACGTTTACAAATGGGGTTTTTTCGCACGGGTTATTTATATTTAATCCATTGGTGCATTATTAGTATGTGGCATTGATGAGTGAAACTATACATTTCGAAAAGAAACTTTTAATCTTTTCCGAAAATTGAATTTCAAACACAATCCAAAATGTGGCATGAATGAATTATACGCCACTGTTGCCACTGCTATCTTTTTTTGAATGAAATAAAACCCTGGCTATAAAAAGTTCACGTAAATAAATCTATTAAACTCTTCAATATCGAAAATTTTAGTGTACTTGATTATCAGTATTAATATTTAGTAGTATGATTATTAAGTGCATTTTTTTCTCAAATTATCCCCGTAAAGCGAAATTGAAATCTACACATTCTCGTGGCTGTCGATTCACGTTTCGACATCCACGAAAAAACCAGATTGCATATCACCTGAAAGAGCTCTCACTCTATTTTCAGACAAAACAAAAATCAGTAGCGATGCAAGAAATGTTTTTTTTTTTGCAAGGAAAGCCGCGTAGGCACGTTGAAACAACATTTCCACGAGCTATGCGATGAAGTACAATGCAAAAACGCAAAAAATGGAAATGTTTTTGTGATGTTTCAGGAAGGGTTAAATTTATAGCAGCGCAGTAAATGTTTGTTTGCTGGTAGATTTTTTGAGTTTCGCTATGGTTCTATTTGATGCACATATTCCCATGGTTTTTATTTGTGCGATACAACAGATATCGAGCTGTGGACGACCTGCGCTCAAACTCTTATGTATATTTTTTATAAAAAGGGTAAAGCCATAAATATTTTCAAACTAGAAAGTACATATGAGAATAGCTCCGAAAATGATTTTTATCTTAGAAGGTTCTTGAAAAAGTGCTTTCCGATTTCTTGAAGCACTCACTGATGCACTAAGCAAAGTGTTAATTTGTTCTATGAAAATGAAATCCATAGGATCCGCTAATGTTTCAAAAGCTTTGAATGAAATGAAATCTACAATAGAATTAATTTTTGCCTGTGTGTAAGTCAAAAATTCTACGAATAGGGTTCAGCGGAAACCAGCAAGCCTATCTGAAATTCTTTGAGTTTGATATTTTATGGCTCGAAATTGAGTTTGGATTGAATATCAGTATCTTAATGTGCGTTAAGAGTGTATAAACAATTGAAGAGTTTGTTGTTTGACTGATGCATGTTTTGTTATGATTAAAAATGATTTGTGAACTTGAAAAATATTGAGTCGCTTTTTTTCAGCTTGATAATCACGGAAAGCGTGCAACCAAAAGAGTTCATCCTCTGAGCTTAAAAATTTCAACATCTACACAAAATCATCTACAAAGCTGCGTTTTCCATCTGCCGCAAACACCGAACTCATTGTTGACATTACAAAAACTTGTATGTTTTTGTGTAGTGATTTGTCTTTGCGATTACACATTGCCTTACATGTACACAGATTGTCATAAGTTTGCCACCGTAAATTGAACAGACAGAATTGCTCGTCTGTTTGCTTTGGTTGTTATGAATCAAGCTGACTGAAACAATTCTGTTGCGTTTGGAGAGCGATGGCGTACAAATTAAAATTTGGCGTGATTAGGTAAATAAGAGGAAAGTCATAGCCGTGGGGTAATAAATATTTCCTGTCTTTCTGGAATTGCAAAGCAGAGTTGCAAATAAGCTAGCAATGATAATAGTTTTATTATATTCCAAGCATTCTACCCCATGAAAATAATTTATGTTTCAGAATTTATAAGGTTGAATGATTCATATTCATTGTGATTCTTTACTAATTAATACTCTTTTCCTATTTCAGGTAGTGCAGATGTGCATTTAATAATATGTAAGTATGAAAAGTGGTGTTTAAAATTTTTTTAAAACATTAAATTACAATAAATCGCATTACGCTCCTTACAATAAATTGCCGTATGCTCCTCAAAGGCAGAGAATAAAATGGTTAGTTTAAGCAGATTAACATAGATACATATGTGTGTTAATTCGACTTGAACCGCTAGAATCTGAGTTAATCTTACAGAAGTGCAAAATTTAATAACACATTTAAAAAGCAAAGGCTTATAGTTTATTCGTCATATGCAAATGAAGCAATTTTGCGACTTCCACTATAATCCACAATGCGTGACTTAAGTATACAAAAAGAAAATTTTCATATACATATGTACGTGGCTGCAAAAGAGGAACTATGTACACATATATGTATGTATATATTTGGCTTAGTAATTCGCCTCGATAATATCATGCACAATTTAACACTTGGCTACGCCCGAGATCACCGTTATAGTCTGCCAACATCTTAAGAACTCTTTTCTTTGAGTGTTTTAATGAAAAGCATGATGTGAGCATCTATGTAAGTCTACGGCCATGAAAAATGGCTTACGGTAGCAGCGAATATTAAATCTCTCCTGTGATATGTCCTCCATGAAAACTAACGACTTGTTCAATAGCAAAATCTAGCTACCAGGTGGTAAAGTGTCACGACGGTAAACCATGCGTTAATTAAAGTAACTATGTACCAAATAGCCAAAAGGTCGGTGGGGTGAATATGATGTGGTGTGATGAGAATGAACCGCACCGTGGGTGGGAAACTTGTTGCTTTTTTTCAACTTCAAAACGAATTTCAATTGCCTACTTTAGGACAATAATATATTCATATTTGATGAAACATTGACTAGAGTCAATGTAGATTAGGTGAAAAATAAGTTCTACAATAGTAATTTACTCTACAAAAGAAATGCGATGAAACACGTGCGTAGCCTTGCTCAATTAACCTTCTAAGTTTTTGAATTTAAGAACATTATCAGAACTGCCAGGTGAAAAATCAAAAAGACTGCAAGACTTCGTATATACATATGTACGTTAAATATTATTCATTTGTTTTGCTTTGAGTTTTTTGTCAATCAATTTTACTTATTTTTGATAAATCGCCTCCAAATTTTTACACCGTTTAATATGTACTAATTTTTAGCATGATTAGGCTCTTCTTGTTTGTGTGTAGTTTGATCAGAAAATTAGTGCATGGTTTAAATTTATCCCTTGATACCAAAATACTTCTTTACTGAAATTAATTTTCAACACGAAATTAGTAAAAAGTTGACTCCAGGCCAATTTTTGTAATCATCAAATTATTCTGTTCATTCAAACATATGAAAGTAAAATTTAAAATGGAAATGGATGAAGAGAGGCATATGCTGCATATATTTTTCATAACTTATTTCTCATCTTGCACAAATAAAATTTTGACGTGTCGTTGGAATACTCGTGATAAAATTTTGAAATCATACCAACGAAATTCTTTCTCAAATTGAGTGTAGATATTTATAAATTACTACATGTATTTACAATGTGCTTTGAGGAGAATTTCAGTGTTTAAAAATAACTTTCAGGGAAACCTTTTCATACACATGTTTGAAAAGCATATTGCCTAGTAGTTCTTCTTTTATGCAAAAGATCATCCCCAAAAAAATTGCACAGTTTTTTCAAATTTTATCGATAAATGGGCTATACAAATTTGATGTACATATGTGTCGTTTATCGCATACCTCCTGAATATGTGTAAACGATCAAATTATTCTAATTCGTTTTAAAAAAAGATTACAAGTATCCCACTGGATCATGAAAGAGTTTAAATCAATAAATTCCAGAGTGATCTTCTATTTTTCCAATAAGAATATTACTTCGACCACAAGTCTTACGGGAAATTTCAACATTATGTAAAGTTCTATCGCCTGCTCTAGAGCCTCAGTTTAGTTTTTAGTTGTTTTGCTTAGAAAAAGAAGTCTCATCAGTTGTTCATGTTTTCAAACAGTATTTAAATTGGTTACAAGAGTGCTTTTGACGCGTGTATAATATTTTTCAAGGCCCCCGGTAGCACAGCACGTGTTTTTTACGTTTGGTTTTTTTAATAATCAACGGTCGGAGCGCAGTCACGTAGCTCGCAATCTTGTCTCCCGCTATGTGTGATGTTTGGAAGTCGTATGGAATTCGATGTGGCAAACAAAAGAATACAGCATAGCATTTTGCATAATTTTCATACAAAATACATATGTTTTTCCTCCTTTCACATACATATGTATATACATATATATCAGCGCAATTAAGGTCATTCAGTACGAAAATGGAGGCGTTGCATTTCCGCCAAAGTATCTTCAACAGTTCCTGTATTGTTCAGTACATGTGAAACGACACAATGAACTACTTTATTGCCTACCAAAGTTCGAATAACTGATTTGTTACTTACTGGGACGATTTATTTGCCGAGAAGAAGAAGCAATGCTCTTACATTTCTTTCGCTTGATAAATAAGACAGACATATTTATTAGTTTCGCCAAACATAATTTCGAACCCGAATAAGACCGCCTGGGGAAGATAAAGTAAAATGATGCTAAGAAAGAATAAATAAAATACCATCAATTTTCTTTCATCTTACCTTGAGCTCCTAAACAGAGAAACATAGGAGTTGTAATTTTGGGGTTGACTGCAAACGAATAAGTCGGTGTTCGTGATCGTCATGATATAAATACTTCACTCTTTTTTCCAATGATACACCCGAGAACCATAACACAAATATGAGGATTTTGGTAACATATTCGGTATGTGTGTCTGGAAGTAGAGGAGATGCTGCTACTACGTATAGTTTACAGTTCGAAGTTCATAACCCATTTTTCACCAGAGCAGAGCTTCTCCTAAGCCTAGAAACAAGGAGATAGGCTGCAACGTCATACGTAAAACCGCACGTGTAAATGGTATCATTTAAATTCATAATAGGTTTTGCATCGTGTTGACTGAAACAAGGTATATATCATAATTTGAATAGGACACTGCAATTTTACAAATGAAAGGAAACTTTCATTCAGCATCGACCTGCAAAAATCTGGCAAATTAATTGATTCCTAGTGCAAAATATAAAACCAATAAACAAAACAATAAATTCAAGCTTGTGACGGTTCTCCCCTACAATGAGCAACAGCCATAATAAGTCGGAAGTAGTGTAGTTACTTGTATCCTATGAACATTTTCCCTGCTTTTCTACATTTCACTATGCCGATAAAATGCCTGAGACCAAAGTCACGTACATTTTATTTATTTAGTAAAATAGATTGGGGTTATACTGTGGAGTTGTGTGCAAAATTCTGTTGTATATTTTTCCGTATTTATGTATGAAAATTTAGATACAAACATCAATACATCATTTATGAACCTAGCAAGAAAAACTGAAAAGTTCACCATTGCTCCCAACAGGCATCAACTTTTTCTAGAATTCTGAATTCAATCTTTCTGTCCGAGTAATGACAACGTGACTTTGGAAGCACAATAGGAGTAGGTACTGGATGTTTGAAACGGATGTAGTAAATCGAGTATATTTGCATAATGAAATTGAAGGCTAAGGAAGAGCTCTTTTCGAAATAAGTTTGTGGTTCCGTGAAAGCGCGTTATTTTCACAATACGTTACTGATTCCTATTCTTCAGTGTGATCGTAGCAAACTTGTAGAAGTTAATATGGAGTCGATAGTATTTCCTAGTAAGAAAATCTCTCAGGAAATTGTTTGTTTTAATCACTTTTTGGACCTTAGACTGGAATTAAATTAAATTATGTATTTTTTCCAATTTGTATTTTTTCCAATATTTGTCTCATATGATAGACTCAACTAGAATAAGGCATATATAATGATAGCTCGATAAAATCTTGCACTGGACGAAATTCATTCATGAATTTGATTTACCGAGGCATTGCATCATGTGGCTCCAACGCGGATAGTTGACAGCATTTCCTAAATGCGTAAAAAGATTGCTTCATATTATCTTTATGCAAAACACCGAAGTCATTCCTAAATGCGGTTTGTCTAATAACTGACTAATGTGTCTATTATGAAGATCACAAGTATCAGTCATCAAAACAAGACAAAAATAAGGTTCTATTTTCTAGCTCTCCTGTAAATGAAGTTCATTTTGTAAGTTAGAGTGTTCAATCAAATGGTAAAATATTAGCCCGTTCAAAGCTTACTCCTAACCCTAGAAAGACAAACTTTTTAACCTAGATTGGAGGTAACTAGGAATAAAACTCTATCATAAAAAAATGATCAATTTATATTTTTATCTTTTTTTAATTTTCCCTTGTATTACTAATAAACAGAAGCTGAAAACATTCCATTGATTTCCCAGGAATGAAAAAGGAATCTGGCAGAATACAATTTTTGAAGGGGTAGAGTGAATGGATACAATTTTCCATATGAATTGGTCTTTCTGTAGTTTGTCCTTCGTGTCCACAAAAGATATGATAATTACATAGACTAGAATATTTTTCGAAATTGGCTAGGACGTTGATTCTAATTGTGAATTTTGTGATACTTGATACTATATTCATTTAAGGTTCTTTGAAGCAAGATCTTCAACAAAAATTCAAGATAAAAGGTTTGAAAAATAGTTTGCTACTCTTGGTCAACGTTCTGCGGAAAATTGTCATATTTGTCCTCATCATTTGAGTTAGAGTCGCCAATTTCTTCAACTTCAAGGTTGTCGTCTACTTCATTATAACTGCTTTCTTCAAAGAAATAAGCATCCATATGAATGTTATTTTCTCCTGCCATTTCATATACTACAAAAAATAAAAGGATTTCGAATTGTGGCAATAATATTGAAAAATATACGCTATTTGTAGCTAAAAGTGAAATTTGCTCCCTGCTATTTCGGAAATGGCCTTATGTCTGTAAAACAACAAGCACAAGCTCCAAACTGTAACGTTGAAATAACAATTGGCGAGAAAAGCATTTGTGAGTCGCCGCCAGATTATTGGGGGTAAAAGATTATTTTTCTAGGGTTGAAGTAAAGAAAATATTCAAAGTAGCTGCTATAGCTGCTGTTTTTATATTCTACAGGCTGAATCAAGCTAGACTTCGGTCATTTCGCATTTAAAACTCAAGGGTCACCTCGCTACTTAGATGTATTTTGGTTCATTGTGTTGATGGTGATAGCATTGATTCAGAAACTACTATAATTATCTATCCAGATAAGAAGAATACCTTATTCACACTTGAAACGGAATATAGTCAAATTATAATGCAAACCATATATTTTCCTGACAAATTATTATTGGCATGGAAAGTGTTGTCTATAAAGCTGTCGAACATTATTGAATTGGCGTTTTGAATCTATAGACAGCCGCTTACAATATTCATAAATATTCATTCGATGCATACAAATTTGGAACCCATCAGAAAAACCGTCTTACAGCTTTAAACGTATTCTGGAGTGTAATGAATGGAAGTTCCTTATGTACCAGCAAATTCATAATTGCATGCTCTAAGTGTAATGACACAATGGCGAAAGTACCATGTGAACCACTTAAGCATAAATAAACATGGAAAGCAGTATCCCACTCAACAGTTTCACATGGCAAGTATCAGAATGGCCGCTATTTGATAAGGCAAAAGGCCAAAAAGCAAAGTGCCACAAGAGTTGGAGACAATCAAAGATGTCGTCTGGATTTTTTATCCAACGACACTCACTTTGAGTGTTTCTTGCTTGAAGCCTTCACCTATTAAGAGGCACAACCCATTCCTTTGCATTTGTTTACTGCTTCAGTAAGGGAAATATCCATCATTTGCAGGGTGATTGAAAACAAAGAAATGAACGTCATTGAATGCATGATCATTGATTTTGTAAGTGAAACAAGACATTTATTAAATGGCAAATGTCAAAATTACAGACAATTTATGAAGCTGTGTAAATTTGGCTTGAGTATTCGAATGATTTCTAATTGAGAAGTGGCACTGGTAGTTTTAAATATACTTGAGGGACATTTAGAGCTGCAGTCAAATATCAAATAAGCAAGTCCTTTAGCTTCGCTCAATGATCAATCAATACAATCAATCTTTCAATTTTCATTTAGATGAAATATTTAATCTACATTGCATGGTCTCATCTCTTGAATGTTCTTAGCACAAACGGTAATTGTTCTTGTTCTTGGACAATTTTGAGTTCCTCGCAGGATCAGTTTTGTTCATTATTAAATTTTCATAATTTACATATTTATGTATATGTTTCGAGGGCATTGCAATATTTTACACTTTTTCAGAATGTGCGTATATAGTTAGATTTTTTCACAACACGAACTCTTGCGAATGAAAACTGATAAGAGTTGGAACGTACTTAAGTCAATACGATCTAAAAGATCTACTTAATATATTTTGTCGAAACAAGAAAACTGCTAGAGTAACTTTGAGGGTTTCATGAAAAATATTTTTCCGATATAATTTATCGGTAGGTATTCGTATCAATTTATACTTCGATGCTACTGAAATAACTGATATTTTCAAATAACTTTTATCAACTAATATTGTGCAGATTTTAAGCTACGTAGTAAAGTATATTAAAATAAAATTTATTTTCAATCAATATTAAACCGGAAAAGGGACGCATCGGATAATATTAATTTGATTATGGGTTTTCTTTCTCTCTCTGAGTTATTATTACTATCGCTATTAAAACTATTAGGTGTTATGATATAATATGTATTGAATTCTATAACGATATGCTATATTCTATTGTTTTGGTTGGAAAGTTCCTTTGATATGATAAATATTTTCTACAATGATTGGTACATATATGAAGCATTGGATCGCTTTTACTTAGAGGTTAAATTTTTGTAATTGAAGATTTTGTGAGAATCAAATTATTCCTAAAAGTGTTTTGTAGACGTGTATAGCAATATAAAAATAATAGTATTTCATATTTATTGATACTTTTGCAGAAAGTTCTCGGTTTGCTCCATCCGAATTGCATCTGGACTGCGGCAAATTCGCTTAGCAAAAGGGTGTTGGACTGGACACCCTGTTACAGATCCTACCATGCTTCTTGTAGGGGATGTAGCATTGATAGCAAGTGACGGCCTAAAGATTATTTATGACATGCATCGATTTCGTACTTGAATGCGGCAGATACTTCACATATATGTACATAAGTGTAGATCTAATATATAGTTCGATACAAATTTCGAGTCACTTCTGAAAACAGAGAGAAAACAAAACTTTAAAGATTAAAAGCATTCCAATCGCTTCAGCATCGCAAATGCGCTGTTGGTGGCCGTGGAACGCAGCCAAACAAGAATATGGAACGTGATTGCGTAAACGCGGAAAACAATTTCACAGTGATGAAAACCAGATGTGATGCCTGCATCAGTCGAAAAAAAACTTCTATAGCCTAAGCACAGAAATGCGGCTTGTTGAAATCAAATGAGAGGAATGATAAACTTATTCGTCACACCTACATATATATACGTATAGCGTGTGTTGGGCTGAATGTAAGCTACCAGGCTCAGAATATGAATTGTCTAAGATATTGTTGACCATACTAATGTTTTTCGATGTTGAGGTATAATATAATGAATAAATATATATTAAGAATGCGTGGAATTGAATCGCAATAAAGGCCGGTCCAGACGCTCCGTTTTGCACAACCTTTTGTCTGCACAGTTCAAAACGTTGCAGAGAAAACGTTGCGTGTAGATAGGAAAACTGTGCAGTTTTGAAATGGGTGCGAAAACTGTACAGTTGCAGCGATAACTGAGCCAGAGAGTATAGATTTCCTTGAACTGTGCGGACAAATCGGCGCATGTAGACGGTATTATTTTTCATAACAAGACAGCATGCCAAAATTGACCAGAGTAGTACCTCCTCCATGACGATATCACTAAAACTGTGCGAAATATACAGATATCTCTGCACCATGTGGACGCTCTAAAAATTGCAACGTTTTCATTCCGTCTTAAGACTGCACAGACAAAAGGTTGTGCAAAACGGAGCGTCTGGACCGGCCTTAACGTATGGCTTCACTAATTTAAGTAGTATCAAGCTTGGCATGAATTCTGATTTATACGGATATACATATACATTCCCATATACCTACATATGAACCAAGGGAATTTTTGTTCCTATTGCATCTATCATACTATTCACTCCTATAGCTCAATACATGTCTATTCGTTACTACACGCTTCTGGTTTTCGTACATAGCCGAGGAACTGTAAATCGACGATTTTACAGAAAACCGTGTTTTTATTTACCTAGACGGTACCTTTCCTGTAGCCAGGGTCATAAATTATATTTCACAGCTAAGTGTTGAGCCAGTAAGACGATATCCTACAAAACAATAACCGAAAACGTCTACTTGACAGCTACAAAGATCGGTAATGTTTTGACTTTCGCCATTTTTTATATAAGTAAAATATTATAGGAAAAAATGTACAAAATGGCATCTATGAGCGTGTTTTGATGGTGAACTGGTTTTTGATAGTGAAGTATGGCACTTTATCCGAAGATGTCATATGTTCTAACTGTTCAACTATTCTCAAAGCAGTCGAAGCAAATTTGTTCAAATTGTCTTATTAAATGCTCCGCTGAGATGGTTCATTCAAATTTTCTTTTGGTCGCGGGACAGTTAATAGAGAATCAGTTATTTTGATTAAAGTTTGTTCCCGTGACTTGAAGGGTACTGATAGGAATATTTACCCATGGTTTGACTTTATGGAATATTGATGTTGCTTATTTTGCTGGTATTAACAAAAAGGAAACCTAGATCTTTTTAAAATGCTATTGTGACAAGGTGTATAAGAAGAATTTTAATGGATTCTCTTTTCTATGCAATCCGTATCCTTCAATAGATCCAAAAATTTGGTGAAGTATGGAAATGTTTTTTGAATTTTCTGTTTTTGTGTTGAAGTGGGTACATGAAATTTACTTTCAGTTTGAAGAAAAGATGTAAGGCTAGTTAATTTTTGCTACAAATGTTACATGCTTGTTAGAAACGAAAGCTTCGCGCGAATGAAAAAGCAATTTAAATCAAGCAGGTAAAAATAGGCACTATTAAATAAAACGCCTTTAGGAATATGACAAATTTTAAATTGCCCGCAAAACTATCCGCGATTATCTTCCTTCGGAAATGATTATTTGAGAAAACAAGGTCACAAATAAGGAAAACATTGAGTATTCTTATCTTTGATGAAGTCAATGGCTACTGCAAAAGTTAGGGTTGGTTTTTGGTTGATGCTGTCATTTTTCTTTTCCTGTAGCTAAATTTACTTTATTTTCAATAGTTGCTGTTGTCAATCGAATGAAAACTAAGCCACAGGAATATTAACGTTGCATCAAATTATGTTAAAACATTTGATCCAATCAATTTGTTGACAAGTTAGAGAATGATTAACAATTGCTTTAGATAGCACATTTTGGATGATGTATTCCATATTAGGTAAAGCAGATCATTAAAAATCTTAGGATGATACCTCAACTACCTATGTGGGTTTCCGTTACTTCTTCCTCTATCTCACGCAAGGTTTTACATTTTTGACCTATAATAAGCCATCGAATTTTCACATCTCACTACATGTTATTTTAAGGTCAACTGCAAAATAAGAAATAAATATTAGTCTTACTAGTGTGAAATGATGTAATAGTGCAAATACAATGACTATGCAGCACTTATGAACATTTTGGACGCCACTATCACAAATTATCATCACGCGACAAAATCTAGCTCAATCGACTTAGATATAAATTGGATTCAATAACCCCGAAATCTCAATTTTGCCAAAATAATCGCTCACGCCTTTTTGTCTTCCAAGCAATGGTATGAAAATAGCCACTTACGTAAAAAAGTCCCAAATCCGATTGCTCCGCGTAAAGAGTCAATCCAACCCTTACCCACCGAAAGCTTCACGCAATCAATGGACGTAACTCCTGAAGATGTATAAAATATTAACTTATGACACTTACTGTAATTAGTTCATATCATTATTATTCTTGAGAGTATTTTTATTTTCATTATTATTATAATTATTTTTCATATATTAATATTAATATAGATATTACTTTCGTGTGGAGGTCAAGATTTGAACTTCACGGCTTATTTACAGTTTTTGTTTTTCAAAATTGAAACAAAAATATCATTTGTTATGGTTGTATTTGAAAGTTAAAATAGAAAGAAATGATCTTTCTGATACAAATTTATCAATCATTTAAAATTGTTGGCGTGGCGTATCATCTTCTGAGTTCAAAAATAATAATAAATCAATCTTAATCTTATCAATTTTTAAATTTGGATGCATCGATTGGAACTGCTTTATTTTGTTTTCGCTGACAGGAGAGAAATTAGTTTTCAAATTATCGCTTATTAAAGATGTGTTATGCAGCAGTGGAATGAACAAAACCCAAATTTCTATTCGTTTAGTTCACACAATTTGCTTCCTCCATTGTATATCTGCAATTCATTCTAAATAATTTAGACCAAGTTCAGTCTAATTAAGTTTAAATTAGACAAAAATGCAATGGTTTAATCGAGTATACACAGTGATGTTATCATTTGGGAGCTGGTTCATGAAGAGGCAAATATTAGTGGAAATAACTCAGATGATTCTCTGCTTGCCGTCTTTGATCAAAATGAAACCTGGTATGGTTGGTAAGGGTGAGTTGCTGCCGAGAACATTTTAAAAATAGTTTTTAAATTGATTTTTTTTAAATTGAATATGCAAATACCACATGCTGACGATGACACCGCTTGCTTGAAAGAAGCTTAAAATAATCATCGCATATTAATATCCTATGAATATAGTTCAACAAGATGTAGAATATACATTCTATTGTAAGATTAAGCAACTGTTCACTGTTGCATCAGATTGAAATATTTAAATAGATTGCTTAGATGTTGTTGGAAATTAATCGGATAAGTGAATTCAGACTCCTAGTCCCCAACTTGATTCACACGGGATCCCCTAGCCGATTTTATTTGGCGATTCACTTTAATTGTTCAAATCGCAGCTGATTACAATTTTCTCAGAACACTTGGAACTCCTGTTATGATCCAGTTCAATGTGAAATATTTGCATTTTGATTGAAGTGTTTGCTGCTGTTGCCTTCACGTCCCGATTGCTTCGATTAAAAGACTAGCATAGCCTTTTATTTGTTTGGTGAATCCAAGCAATTATTTTTGCTAGTTCTTGAAATGGTTAATAGTGAATCGTGGAAGCCTGCCGCTTATTTGAATGATATATGCTATTAGATTCTTAAGTCAATCAAAACTATGATATTACTTTCATCTGCCATTTTTTGTTTTTAAATTATTGCCAAAACAAGACGAAACGAAAGGTAGTCTCAAAAATATTATACTCATTGTCAGAAGCAAAATCAATCATACAAACTTTATTACCAAAATCTGCCAAAGTAGTAGGTAGTCCCAATAAATATTATTGAATCATTGTCAGATGGAAAATATTGAAAATAAATATTTTGCTATGTAGATGGACTAAGATAAAAAAACAATCTTTGAAAAGTTTTTAATGAATAGATGTTGATCGAATTGTCGAGTAGCAAAGACAATTTAAGTCATTAACATGTATATTGCATTCAATTAAATCGTCATTTTTCGAAGCTAGATGATTTCAAGCGTAAATTAATTACACTATGCAGATTGTAGTCCTTTCAGTGCTTGTACTCCACACGATTCAATTGCTCTTTGAATACATTTCGCCTGAAATGTACAACAAGAATTTCAATTTACTCTGTATTCAAACGACCAGATATACTGTGTTTCGCGGTAATTAGCTTGGAAGAAACAACAGCGAGCACAAGGTTTAATTACAAGACATTTATTTAAAACGGCCTGCTTGGCGTCTTGTGGGATTATCTCAGCTTTTCGCGGTTGTTTGCTAGAATATAGCTAACAAAGAATTCAATTTGCCTATCGGTCGGAATCTATTTTAACTTTAAATAAGTGACGGATTCTACCAAAGTGTTCGGAAAACGACATTGTCTGTGGTGTCTTTGGAGATCCAGTCGAACTAGTTTCGCCGTTACATCTTACATGCTTGAAGATTTCTTATCGTGTCGCCGCCCTCGAATATCGATTATTCCATTCTGGCAAAGACCAGAAAGATGGAAAGGTGAATGGCGGCGGTACTGATGACTAAGATGGCGGTGATACTGTTGAGTCGGAGCAGCTTTTAAATGAGAAGACGTAATCGAAGTCAAAAAGAAGCACATTCTTGGTCGTCCGACACTCATCCAATCAAACTTGAGTGCAATCTCAAGGATCAAAGGTTTAACGCGAATCCATTTTGGCCTTTCAACCTAATAACAAGGAAATTGGAAGTTTTTAGCGAAAAGCAAATTGGAAAACAAGTAGAAAAACTACAGACATGACTTGTTGTGTGGCTCTTTAAGCCGGCAAATAGTTAGTGCTGCCAAGACGCTGTCGCAACATTGGAAACTGCTACAATAAATTATTTTCCCTTCTATGAAGTATTTGTAGCGAGTTGAAAAAAATTGTTAGACTCAAATATTTGAGCATCGGCCACTGTTGTTTTTTGCATACCCAAGAATAAAATAGGTATAGTTTATTGTTATGTGTTGGAATTCGATGGGAAAGAAGCATTTATGTATGAAATTCAGACTCGTTATGAATCTAATTTGTAAAATTGATATATTTTACATTTCAATGAAGGAACATTGTAAGAATATTATAATTAATGAAAAAGAGCAAATGTTTTTGCAGCTAACACCTATAACTTATTATATATTTCATGCAGTAAAAGTTTTCAGCATTTTTTTATGATAAAAATATTATTGGTCTAATTCATTATTTACGCAGCTGTTAAGCCTGTCTCGGACATCAAAGTTCACGAATATTTCGACATTTTCACCAGATGTAGTCTCGATGTTTTTTACTGAAGGTTCCAGAAAATCTCCATTTTTGCGCCTCTTTGATTGAACATCTAAGAAATGAGAATTGTCTTCAGTTTTCAGACTTTAATAATAGTATACACCTGTGGCTCAGTGAATACATCTTAGGATTTATTATTGTGGGTTGTTTGACATCAAATATGTTGTTAAATTTTCATAAAACTAAGCCCGCATCTGAAAAGTACACTGCGAACGCACTCATATAGGTGTTATTTGTCGTTAGTGTAGTAAAATATATTTTAAAAGTGTGTAACTCATACAAACTCACACAGCAAAATTAATTCTAATTAGTCGACTTATTCCTATTTTTACTAAAATTTATGTAGTAAATTTATATCTACCCTAACTTATTATTAATCGTAAAATTGTTTGTTTAAACACGAAGTAAAATGTTTTGAGAAGAAGCAAAAGAAATGTGAAAATTGATAGTTATTTTAACTATTCTAGAACTTGTTAAAGGTATTTTAGCGGCAAAATGTGGGGCCGAAGTGAAATGGCAGAAGCTACAGTTACAGCTAACGCAAGTTTCTTTAAAAAGTCACTCCAGTTGTGGAAAATTATTCCGAACTTACTAAATACACATATTTGAACTAAAGTTTTACAGTTAATAAAGTGGGAGCAGCATCTAGTTATCCTTCAACACGGCATTTGACTCTCAGTACAATATCATAAATTACTAGGTTTCATGCCAAGCTGGCATCACTGGCTTCTCATTTTTACTGGATAGTGGGCACCTGGCTGTAGTATTTTCTGGGGAAAATATCTGAATATCATTGAATATGGTGTTTCTGACCCTACGTAGTTTATTTAACCAACTAAAATTGGCTCATTTGGTCGTAGTTAGATACAACGATGTAAAAAAATGCCAATTCAATATGTGAAAAAATCATAACAGTTTCGGGTGCCAAGAAAACTTGAAATCTAGAGCAAAATTTCCTACGAGAGAAAAGAGCGCACGAGCAAGTAATTTATCTGCTAAATCGATTCGTGGATATTTCCAATAGTTTGAAGTAATTTTGCTATTTGTGCACGTTGCCTTCCGAACAACCGACCGCTTCAGCTTCTATCCGTGCCGATTCGATTTAGATGCCAGTTTTCTGGCACGCATATCAGATAAATCTTAGAATACAGGATATCAAAGAGCGATGGGCGTGATATGGCCGAAGGATTTGCGCATCATTTGTACAGAGCACAAACGCGCAGTCATTGTAACGATCGTCCCGGGAAAACTGAAGCTGGAATAGAATTTACCACCCTTCCAATTATTGACTGCCATTTTCCAGAATGTTGGCCATCGTATCGTCAAGTGAACATCTTCTGAAAATCATCCACAGAAGGCAAACTAAGGGAAATTCCTGTGGATGATGTTCCGTTTCGGTTGCAAACTGCGTGGACGGCTGGGAGTGCAATTTCCAAAATGCATTTGGTGGAATTAGCTTGGCAGATTTTGCATCGTGCAAAACCTGCCCGCATATGCGAAACAAGTTCCCAAGCTTGGCATCGATTCCGTCAGATGTCATGCCGGGAGAGGCATTCTTTGGCAAATTGAGAGAAGGTAGAATCAGTTGCACGGCTACGTTGGTGTGTGTTTTGCCACGAAGTGAAATGACGGAGAAGTCCAACGCTACTGCACGCACCCATACCAAGGGTGGATACGATACACACATACTTTGGCATTCACTAGGCGAACTTACTGAGGGAAAGGCAGCATTTGCCGTCGCTATTCGCAGGAGTAGATTCAAAATAGATTTTCTGAAATATTTAATTCCTGTGAGTAGAAATGGATTCTTAGTCAGTTAGCTTCGATGCCCACATTTTCGCGGGTCATTTCGAAATAAGCTGAAAGCTTGGCAGCCGCTGAAAGTGTCGATTTTCTGGTAACATTTATTTGATCTTTGTTGGCATCCGTTGAAATCTTTTTATTTGACCATAAATCAAGACCTTAACAAGGGGTATCTGCATTGTTGTTGGCATATGTGGTGACTGCACCTAAATTTAGTCGTAGCTCGCATGGACTAGAGAAATTTCATGAGTAGGTATGGAGCTTTCGTTTATTTCCGTTGCTACTTGAATACGTGCCCGTTTTTCTGTGGGAATTTCTTGAATACTGTATTTGAGTAGAGTGAGTGAAAATTAAAATTAGACTGAGCAGCATGATGAATTTATTTTTAAGTTTTTATTTCACACACTGGCCAAACAAAAAAACTGTAAGTACTTATTCAGACGATAAATAATAGAGTAAAATTCACTTGGGCGTCTGGTACACACGGCGTTTATCTGTAGATGCCGTCGGAGGCGCTTGGCTACGAGTCTTTAGTAGGATTTAAATTTATATATTGAAATCAGGGAAACAATGTCAAATTTAACTGACACCATAGATTCCAAGTCAATTAATTATTTTCTCAATTATCGAAACACATACATACGTAAAAGAAGTAGGCAAATATGAAGTTTTGCATATCATTTATTTTTGTTGTGTATTGTCTATTGGTTTTTTGTATTTGCTGAGTTGATCCGGGTGAGACAAAAAAGTATTTTCTTGAAAATGCATGGTGGGCATTTATTATCATGTTAAGGTTGCTTTAGTTGAGCTACAAGAATAGGTAACCTTACCTGATCTTATCATCAATGTATGTACAAATATTCATATATGTATAAGTCAGGAGCAACAAATAAAACAATAAACATAAGTTAAAATTACTAATCAGAAAGAAAGATGCTAGTAAAACTAGTAAATAAGCAATCACACTTTGATCATAATACACATATGTGGAATGATCCCATATTGTTTGATGCAAATGTTTGAAATGATGCTATAGCGACTGTTAATGAAAAACTCATCATGAGAAAACACAAACAATGCCAGCAATTTTAAGACTTTTCTATAGTTGTTGCAGTAACGATGATCATATTTTTTTTCATTTGAAGCATCCAAAACATACTGATTATTGGAATTACAACAATTAAATGTATCCAAAAGTCATGTGAATGAATAAGTATTTTTATCGTCTACATTATTTAAGTATCCCGAATGTATGATGTATCAAATCAAGGCGCAATAAAGTGGCATACATGTCATTTTTTTATTTGCAACGCTCAATAACAGCTCCAATTGTTCGCTCGTGCACTGGGCCATTATCGATCGAAAATACTGGCAGCCGTTCAATTGCATTCGTTGCTCCCAATGATGGGCCAGTGCTGATGATTTGTCGGTGCCCGTATATTTTCTCATTGCTTATTTCCAAGTTGGCCAAATATTTCAACTGTCTCCATAGCTTCGATGCCACTAATAGTAAGCTTGCTTCTCATGATTACAGTTCCAGGTTCAATCCCTGGTGGCGAAAGCAACACGCCAATTGGATTTCAGACGGAGTCTTCTTGCTATATCGAACGAAGGATTCTACAAGCAAATTTATTTCCTTCTGTCAGGGGTGGAATTTTGCAAACATTGCTTTTGACAACAATTGCACAATTTATTTACTGGCCGAGGAACGTGTTCGTTGATACCGGCACTGGGCCAATATGGTTTTTTGGTTCTTGGCCCAGTAACTGTTGCCAATGTCCATCCGAAGCTATCATCCAGTGTTACTGGATCAGCAGTACCAAACATTACTCGCCAGTACTGGCTCAGTGCTGAGCCGGTTGTACAACCTACTTGGGAATCGACTATATAAAAATGGAAGCAATTCGAATATAGAAGTCTATATACCATATGTACGTATTTTGTAGGCGAAGAAACAAACATCCGAACAAAGACGACCTACATAAAGCAACGATTGTGTCTAATAAATCAAAAATATTCTATATTTAAGAAAAGCCTTTTTATATTTCCAATATATTACAAATTCCCCTCGAAAAATTATTAACTTGAAGTCAAACATTTATCTACTACATAATCATAAATTATTTTACAACAATTTTGCATTATTTGAGCAGTAAACTGTTCGGCCGTTTGATGACCCAAAATCATCTTTTTCTGCAAAATAATCAGCCACTTGGGTGGTAAGCGCTCTAAATTTCCTTTAAATACTGATTTATTTTGATATAGGTAAGCTTTACCATGTGTCGTTTCGTAAATACTGGTTCTACATCGTAAGAATCTCACTGAAAACCCATGAACCATTCTCTCAGTATGCATGAAAATATCAAAACAAAATAAACGGAAATAATTGAAAAGTGGTGTTTTTACTAAACACGTGTATAAGAAACTTCCTATGTGAATAAATTATTTAATTTTGATTCTATAAAACGCGCTTCGTTTCCAAACTCTTGACTGTCAGGCCTTCAACGTTCTCCATTAAAATATGGAAATGAAAGCATCTCATCTAATTATCTTGCGTTGTTCATTTAGTTTCGATGAAGCCACAAATATTAATATTGAAGATACGTTAAATATCTACTTTATGAATATTTAATCGAGTCTTAGTGAATTAATTTAATCTGCCTCCTCTCTCTTTCTATAGAATTGTACTCAAGCATATTCAATAAATACATATATTAAGTAGCAACATTGGATATTTGTGTTTAAAGTAAATATTTGAAGTTGGTATATGTATATATATATATATATATATATTTAATTTCTGCAAGTAGAAATAGTAGAAATATATACAAATATAGAAAGCTGCCATTTGCACTCTGATTCGCTGCAGAAAAGGTGATTTATTTACTTGATTATATATATAAATACGTAGAATTAATACAAATTTCAACTTAAAGTGAACTATTTATGCATTTGGGATGCACTGCTGAGCTCAACATGATTTGAATCTGATACACTTTCCATGCATATGCATATTCACTATATTTATTACATGTGGAAATGGACGCGGCCGGACTAAAGCGATGTAACAGCTACGGAAAGTTTTTCGCCTTTGAAAACATCGTGAGCAAAGCTGGTAAAATATAGTCGTACTCTCAGGTAGCCTTGGAAATATTTTAGGATAATAAATAAACATTTGCCCTGATTGAAAGGATTAGAGACATGAGCTGGGATTCAAAATACTTTTGAGTGCGACAAGTAATCAATTAGAATTCAGGAGGAATTCCTAGAGCATTTTCATTTGCAGGCATTTACCTATAAAATATGACGTGCTCAGCGGGTATGAAATCCTTAGCTTGAATGTATGGCAATGGTGGGGAATAACGTAGAGCCTGTTAAATTATACGTTTGATTAGCTTGCAGAGCTTGTGTGTCATTGAATGGGCTGGAATTGTAAATTCCTTAAAAAATTACTTGGGACTTGAGTTACGATTAAGTGTTATACACTGTGACTAAAAACAAGGATAGTTTAATGACCCAGGTTTGAGAAATAAAATTCTTGTACTGTGTCTTACTTAATTCTAATTATCCACGATTTTCAAACACCAACATGTTGCAAAGTCAAACTTATCGTGGGTGCTGTAATGTGTTGCATTCTTTAAGCCATACTTGAAAGTCTAAAGCATAGATTAGAAGCTGTACAAACTCAACATCACTTGACTTAAAAAGTTCACTTGGATTTTATCCAAAAAATTCATTCCACGTTCTCTTGCAAAACTTCGTTTGCATTTATATTTTTCTGATGAGGTATCTATGTTACACAAGCAATTGTTTTATTTGTGAAAATTTACAAAGAAAATGATGCAGTTGGGAAATGTCTTTCTATAATTCAGAAGAGAATTACAATCCTGCAGAGCTCAATTGTTCCAGTCCTTGTCTAAAGTTTTTCAATTTGCTTTTCTCAAGTTTCGCTTGTTTTACTTGTATTTATTGCTCCGCTTCCACTGGTGGTAATGTTTTTGCGTTGAAAATACTTCCACCGTCGTCATATCTAGGATGGTCCCCGCAGTGTTTCAGCATTGCTTGAAAAAAAACTATGACTGAAGCGAATGCTTCCATTGAGACGAATCATCTATGTAGAAAATCCAACGATTGTCGGTTATGTATCTTGTGAGATACGAAATTGTAGTCAATGAATATCTTTTCCCCTTCGGAAAACTTGTTAACCGTGCAAATATTTCTTGCAAATGACGGTCGAGTTATGCATCGAGACGTCTCTGGTTCCATGAATGTTTTGTAGTTAGAAAAGATAAGGTTTGCACCATAGCAGGCAGACTACAAACGAGATAATCTGCTTCGGCAAAGGGTTTTCACTAGCTACTGTGTCTACTTTTCGAAGTTAGAGTAGAGCAGAGTATGAAAATCATTCGTCACTTGATAATTTCAATGCCGATTTGGTTCTTTGATCAAATTAGTCAAAAAGTTCATTTACTGAACTATCATTTGCTAATTATTTCATGGAAAGTAGATAAAAGTTTGCAAATGTATTTTTTGAGAGATCATTTTTCTCCTATAAACATGAGCAATTTCAAAGAAATATTGTGATTTGATCGCTATCATGATTTTGCTCACTTTGCATGATTTACAAATTTATCTGAACCCTCTTCCTAAGTGTAAGTTCAGAATTTTAGGGTATTTAGTAGATATCTCATAATATCTGTTAATCAAGATGCTCTTGGAAAGTTTGAGCCCCACTTATTTACTTGCCATATTGATTGTATGGAAGACAATAACTGAAGTGCATTGTTTATGTAATGGATTAAACAATCACTAGCTTATATTGCATACGACCCTTTCTATTTCCAGGATTAGAAATTGCAAACGAGCAACTTTTCACGAAAGTACCCTAGTCGATATGTGGAGGTAGAATGATTTTCTGTTTGCGCTCATACCGAAATGTGCTGTGTATGTAGAAGCTCGCAATACATTTAATTTAGTCTACTTTCTTGTTTGCAGTGTTGATAGTTTGTTTTCTGAACGACCGTAAGTTTGTCTACACAAAACTGTCTCGTTCTTTAGGAAAAAACAACTTAGATTAATTCGCCATCTTTTTGTTTCATTTTCTTCCACACACAGATTCTGTACCGGGAATTTTGTTTTCAGAAGACAATAAATCTTAGGAACACTTGATTCATTGTAATTTCATTTAAAGCTGATTTCTTGACTCGGTCTCGGGGAATCAAGCAATGAATATTTTACGTCATTCAGACAAGTATGTTTGGTCTCTCAAAGATTAGAAGTGGAGTAATTTCTGGTAGGCCAGCCCCGGTTGCGTGTGCAATGTTTTTGGTTATTCCCTTGCCTTTGTTTCCCAAAACATTACTTGAGATTCAGTCATCCTATGTCCGAATTACGAAATACCCAAAAATCAAAAATAATCAAAATACATCGAAATTCGAAGTGCATCTACTTTACTCTAAACCGAAGTATCCCGTGCATATCGAATCAAAATCACGATCAACTCTTACCAGAGCGCACAAAAATCAAGTTACTTCAATAGTAACTTAATCCTAAAACAAACGGTCGAATACTACAAGAAAAAAAAATGAACGCGCGATTAAACAATCCTTAGAAGGTCGTATTTCTCTCGCGGTGTAACGGGCGTCAGTGATGCTCGCCAAATAAGTTAACACCACTGTTCATTTATTAACTTGTATAGATGGACCGGCTTGAAAGCTTGAACGCTCGAAATTGGATCGAGTTTCCGAGTTTTCCAAGAAAACTTTCATGTCCGAATTCTTGATAGATTTCTTTGTTGATGTTTAAGGCAGTGTTACCTGTTCGTTTTTATTTAGTTAAATGTTCATCATATATTTTTCAACATTTTTTTAAACAACTTTTGGTATGTATAGTTCTTTGAACAACTCAGAAAATGTTACTTACTGTTTGTCTGTTATTTTAATTATAATGGTTATTATCAATTTTGAACCTGTGCCAGATAGGCACATTGCGCCCGAACTCGAGAGTTCATACATTGCGCCTGACGGAGGGTTAAATCTATGTACACAATGTATGCAGGAAGTTAAGAAAAAAGAGTCAATTTGATTATTCTTTGTCATAATTGGTCATATAGTCTCGATAATCTGATTTATGGCGAATTATGGCTTAGTGTGGAAAAAAACACGATTTGATTTCGATGAAAATGTAATTTATTCTCAACATTCAGTCTATACGCTAAGAAATAGAAACGCCTTGCTTCGTTGCTCTGTATTGTGGTGGCAATATGTATAACAGTCAAGTCGTTATTGTCACGAACCTTTAGAACCCTGCAACGAGATTTTTTTTTGATTGATTATTTTTTTCAGAGTGCTTTGTATACGTACTGTTTTTTGCATAAATTTATCAGACACGAAATCCATCAATTATTAAGACCAGTCGAGCACTTAACTAGCTGCACGGAAACATATCTCTCCAGGGAAAAACGTATGAAAAAACAGCGAGTAAAACTATCCAACTATAGGCCACGTGTAATTTATAATAACCCATGGATACAATCTGCTTTAAGTCGAATTTATTGTAAACTACGCTTCACAAAAAGACTTATACTCTTAGCTCAAGGTCACTCGTTTTGATTTCAACAGTCAATGATGTTTTGTATTTGATCTCATACGTTAGCATCAAATCTCATTCAAGATATCCCATCACCTTAAAACGTCCGGTCGGCATTGTCAATTTTTTGAATTTATTTCTTGATTATTCAATCATTGTCCGTTCGCTTTATACTCAATTCGTAGTGCATTCCGCCTAAATCAAGTCTGATTCAACTTAAATAAATTCTTCGATTTAATTGTGTCTGAAAAAGGGAAATAAAGCTGTGTTAGTTCTGGAGACAGGACTAGATATGATTCGGAGCTCGCACGCATTCTGATTCGACAAATTCAAATGAAGCTTCATGGTTCATGAACCTCAAAACTTAAGTGGCTTCCATTCACGTAATCTCGACATAAATAAAAGCTGATTCAAAATAATTGCGATCATGTAATTTGCGATGGTTTTCGCAGTGCAAGACGATTAGAGATACCTTCCCATGACTTTCCTCTAGCATTTGCAAGCAGATTTGAAGTTCCACACGATACAATTCGTATGCATGTATTTACTAGTCACTTAGGTTCATGCTTCTAAAGACAAACTATATGCACGAATAAAACCTCCTTCGTCGTAAAGGGTAAACGCGACAGGAATATTACACAAGAAACGAAGACCTCATTATCGCATGCGAACTTCAATTGGTTAAGTTGTTGCATATATTAAGTCATCGACATAATCAAGAAACCAGCGGGACAGGTATACTAACGACAGTCTACTGCAAAAAAATGCAATTTAATTTGCACCTGAGTGAGGTTTTTTGACCGAAAATTCTTCTGAAGCAATCTACCGATACTGACGGAATACATAAATTTGCCAAAGATATTTTGTTGTGTGGAAAATATGTGATATTGACGAAGCTTAATCAAGAGCATCAGCATTAATAAACAAACATGTTGGTATACATGGCAGTAAATAGTATCTTTTTTAAATCTTCTTATTAAATGTCAGCTGTGGCATACATATTTGGGACACTACACAAACTTGTTTTTTTTTTTGATAAAATTGAAACAAAATTCTTTCATAAATTTGAATATTATAGTTTAGTACATGCGGTGCCAAGAAAAATCTGGTATTAATATAGCCTGAAACTGCTATTGACTTCAGAGTTGCCTGTAATGTGCTTCATTTTATTTAGTTAAGACCTTAACAGTCTTCTGTTAACTTGACCATAATCTAACCTAAGACAAATATGGTTTGATAAAATTGGCATTTTAAAGTTACTTGTTCATATTTTACTGATGAAAATCTTTTTTTTTTATTTTCCATTAAATATCTGCTGTTCATCATATGTCAGTTTTGAATTATGAACTAGTCGTGTGTGATAATAAGCTGATTTTATTTATTTGTGCTGATAAATTTATGGTCATTTTGAATATATGTACTTACATATACATATGTATCCCATGAATATTAAAGTACAGATATACATGAAATTGGGTTTTATTCTTCAACTAATGGAAATATTTTAGGGTAGTTTTTAGGTGATCGAACTCTCACAGGATATACTTTCCAAATGTTTTAAAATCACGATTAACAAATTTGGAATTAGTTTCTGATTTGATAGGTGATGCTAAAAATAAGTAACAAATGTACCTTTAAAGCAAAAGCAATTCAATGCATTGATGTTCCTTCACTTTAAAATGTTGTTTTTGTATTGTGTCTGTATCTTTTCATATATACATTAATCATGCCCTTTATGTCATTAATTAATCAAACTTTAGCGAGACTATTAGGAGGTTATATTTAGAGTCTCTCAAGATAAGCGGTTTCATATAGATTCAAAAAATTTATCATACATTTCAAGCGTACGGCAGAGTCGTTAAATAATTTTTTCTCATTTTAAAAAATCGCATTGAAAAGTAATGGGCTGCTCTTGGAAACGTGGAGTTCCTATGAAAAATACAAAACAATTCTCAAGGGCGTAAAAAAATTTCCATGCGAAATATAATCCTTTCGCCTTGGGAACGGAAGAACATTTGTATGATTATTGCCTTGTTTATTGCCACAAAGATACCACTTTCGTTCGAATTGTTTTCAAACTCTCGACGAAGGTCTAAGGAATTAAATTCTGTCGCAAAGCAGTACCGAATCCATCTATGTATATTGCTTAAGAAAGTAAGAGTGATCGCAATTCATGGTCACAGCCAAAAATGCAGCCATTAAGAAAGGGTTCAATTGCATCCTGACAGTAGATAGATATTTGTTTTCGATTACTAACTCAAAGTGATGCGCTCACAGGACTGTAGCCAGGTACCTTGTTGTTCACTTTCATACTGAAGATTTTGAAAACAAAATTTTTTTCTCATTTTATAGAATTGCATTTCCGAAATTAGGAAAGTTCTAAGGACATTTGCTTAGTTTTCATGTTCCTCCCTAGATATGCTCCGCATATTACCTTAGTTAGATGATAAGTATTTACGTATAGCGCTGACGGGTCGATAAGAGAAACGTAGAAAGTTTTTACTCATGTTTTTAATATTAAATCCGGATGGTGTCGAAACTAGACTACATACAACATTAGCAAAGTGAACTGTAATCTTGCCAGGCTTCACTACTTTCAAGAATTGTGAAATAAATAAGGGATGTCACAAGTCAGTAAAATACATAGCTGTTGGTAATGGTGTTTTGTTAGCTAGAAGTTTTCGATGCAGATGTTACCTTTCTGTAGCTCTGGTAAGATTGTGGTTACTTAATAACTTGAAGTTAAGGGTTAAACTCGTAGGTTCAACCTGTTGTTGTGCAGATGTTGTAGTAAGATGGTATACAGTATCCAATTACTTAAATAATCAGGAAAATGACGGATTTGAAGTTGTAAGGATTTTGGCGAATTTCGAATATTTGAATTCAATGCATTAGCATTAAGCAATAGAAACAATTGTGCAAAGTAATAGAAACAATTGTGCAAAAGTTAAATACATTTGTAGCTAGAAACTTAGAAGATATTGTCTGAATTAATTTAGGCTAAATAGCCTAGAATAAAATTATAATCAAGGAACAGAGCCACCTGTCATTTAGGTGTGTTATTTTGACTAGGTCCCACCTACTTCAAATCAAATTGGCTCGGAATTGTTATGGGAGATTAATGAATTGAAGGCTTTGAGGTTTGTACTTGTTCAAGAACTGAAAAATCGAGAATAAAGAAACAAATAAATTATATCCGTCATATAAACACGCTAGCTGTTTGAGGTGCAACGATTAGGTGTATGTAAGCAAAGAATGTATAAACTAACAACAGAAATGAACATTTGCCGTTTCCACACTTTTACGTTGCCTAGAAAAATTCTAACTTAAATTGTCATGGCAATGTTAATACAATCATTTTTGTTACATATACATATAACTATGTGCTTCTGGTTAGTGTTAATATCTGCAATTTAAATAAAGCGGTTTTTTTGTATAGAAATATTGTCGTTACTTCAAATTTCTGTCCACATGGTGTTCAGGCACAAAATTCCGTAATTGTTTATGTAATTCAGTTTGTAGAACAATTGCAAGCGTATAAATTTAGAAAAGCTTGTAACAATTTTTATCAGTTTCAATAGTTTTTTCAAAAAAAAAAATTTTTAACAAGTCTGTCAGGTTCAACGTAACCACTTATGCAATGAAATTTGAATATCACCAGTATAGCGTTAAGTCTTGAAACGTAAAAGCAGTCATGTTATCTTTAATATTTACATATACAGGTGAAACTCGATTATGCGAGCCTCGTTTTTCCAAGTTTCCGTATTAATCGAGATGAATTTTCATAAATAAAAGTATTTAAATGCCAGTTTAAATTGCTGTTTTTATCACAATAGTTTACATGATCCAATTTATTTCATTTAAGTGCATTATCAAGCCTACTTCGCATATCTAAAAAGATAAATTTTGAAGCGAAGATGGCTCCAAGTTAGACAATAAAGACGTAAATGACGTGGAAAATTGCATCTCAACAATTTTCTCACGCCTACCGGATCATTCAAGTTTTTGGTTATTCGAGGTGTGTCCGGTCCGAATTTTCTCGGGTAATCGAGATTTTACTGTATTGAAAAATATGTGATTTCGTCTATTTTGTTCAAAGTTGACTATCGTGAAGAAAGTAATGCATAGACGCTCATAAACAAACGAGAATATCAGGATGCTTATAGTATTGAGTGGCTATCTTAAATTGTTTTTGATTGTTCTAAAAACTCTTGCTAACGATTTTCGGTTGTTAGGACGCATCTGATTCCATACTTGCTTGTAAAATTGGTAGATTACGAAAATTATACGAAGCATAATTTCAGGGTCTTGAATCGCTCAAAATGGCAGCTGCTTTGTATTCTTCTAGTGTGTATTGCACTGCAAGAAGGGACGGTGACAGGGCAGACTATTTCAAGATTCACTACGAGCTGCCATCCACTGCAGTCAGCAGTGTTGAAGCGTCGAACGATAGATGAATAACGTAAATGCCACCATTCCAGCGCTGCACAATACGAATATTAAGGGAAAAATTGCTTACGTGACACTCACATCGAATTTCTCTATTAGATCCGTTCAAAGTAGTATCGTATTTCAGTAAGATTGCGGGGATGGTAGTGGAGCTGAAAAGCTTTCGTCTTTTGTTGCCTTTCTGTTACCATTTATCATTATTTATTCGGGCTTATGTTGTTCCTTCAATTTTCGTCCGTAACTTACATACCATTCATTTCTGCATTTATATGATATTCAATGATATCCAAGAAGACGTTTCGACAACCGCCGACAGTTTTGAATGATTGGTCGATCGATTTCTGTGACACAAACAAGCCGCATTGTTTTGTGTTTCCATTTTGCTTGGAACCGCATGTGTTTAGGGGTAGACTAAGATACTAATCAAAGAATCCCATTCGAATAAATTGAGGAAATTTTATTAAATACCATTCACTTTTCCTGCTTTATTTGGGGATACAGGAAGCTTTGGTCGATAATCGACTATTCGAAATGACAAACTTGAATAATACCATTGACAAACTTACCATCATAATGATGGTGAGATCTATCATGACGATTTATCATTTCTGTCCTTCCTTGCGGCAATCATCAAATTGGACATCGAATAGGTATGTGTACCTGTTGTTTGTACTACAGCTCCGAAGGCGGAAAGGAAGTTCAAAGCAATTTCAATTTCAATTTCATTTTTTTAACGGCTGGGCCTAATTGTCGAATATTATTATGTCGCAGCAATACCTAGTAATCTCTTTATTGTTTAGATAACTAGACTTTTGGCAGATGCTGTTTGATATGTAACCTTGTTTCCATGCCCATAATGAAAGCAGAAGAATTTTTTCAACTAGTAAATATATTAAGGCTGTAACACAAAAGTTATTATCTAAGTATCCCAAGTTATCAAATTTATGACCTGATGTAGAAGCCTTCTGAGAAAATGAATATAATCCGCTTGTTTTATGCATCTGATAAAAACTTGTCTTCAGGATAAAAATGATTTTTTCGTGACATCTTCGAACCTGTGGCTCAGCAATTTGCTTAAAATTAACCTTTTCAAAAGTTTATTTGTATAATCAAATATTAATTATATATTAAGACGTCTGTGGCAGGCGGCCAGCACAAACAATGACTTAATAATCATAATGTGCAAAATGTTATGTCGGCCGAGTAAAACCAGACGCTCTTTTAGATAAGAGCTCACTTCTAGATTGCAGTAGCACCACAGCTAAAATAGAATTTCTCGGTAATTAAAATAAAGTTCTAATAATTTGCTACATTTTAGAACGTCGACAGAAGCGTAAATTCTCATTAAGCAACCATTTATTTCGCAAAAAGCGAAATGCCTGTCTGAGTCCGTTGGAGCTCAAGAGCGTTTCGAGAAGTAGATATTGCAAAATTACTTGGCCAATTAAGTCTTCAGTTGTACACGCTAGATACGTGGATACAACAGAGTCGTGTTTTGCGGACAAAACGCAATTATCTACAGAGCATGCGGGTAATAAATTATCTTGCTTGGTAGACGGTTCAGTATTTTTGAATTTTTTTATCAGACGTTTATCTGGAAATATAGGATAATCTCACAGCGAATGCTTGCGAACAGAATGATAAAAATTGCAATATGGAACAATTCGCCTCTGTTTTTTGTCTGCAGCTTCCAAGCAGGTATCAAAGGCAACTTGCCGTTTTAGTTAAGGTGTTTGATATAAAAACACGATGTTATTTCAAATTTTTGTATGAAATGGGAATGAAAAATGTTTATTTAATAGCTTTAATGTTCGTGACATTTTTTTTGTGGACTTTAGTTTAAAGGTAAATGTAATTGAAGGATTCTAGATTCGACAAATACTGAAAGCTATTATCTAAAAATGACATTTTTATAGTTTCCCCACTAATGTTCTCAGCAGGTTGTGTTACCGTTAGTCAAGTCTACAAGTTTCATTGCATTTCACTTGACATCAAATGTCGCCATTGTTACATTTCTCGCATTGTGTTCAATGTCGCGCGTGAGATGCAAATCTGGAATTAGAAGTTTTTGTTTTTTTGACTTAGGTAGGAACCCTCTCATTGTCCGACATAAAGTATTTTAAATCTTGATCCTAAATACAATCTATCAGGATGTGAAGTTTCAACAAAATCCGTGCAAAAGTTTTCGTGTGATGCGGGCACAGACAGACATAATTTTTTTAGAAATCATATTTTTTTCTGCTGGTTCATTATATTCAACGGTAAACTTCGATCTCCCTTTGGTGTTATTATAGTACGGATGGACGGATTGATATCTACTAACCGTTGAAACGAATGCATACTTTTTGTATTAGGTGATATTGTATGAAAATTGGACCTTCAATAAATCAGTTGCATCCGTGGATTTACTACTTAAGCACTCTTAATAACAGGTTATAACTTCAAAGTTTATCATTGAAGCGAATACAATGGTGAAATGAAAATATTTACCCGCGTTTGCAGTCACCCTTTTGTCTACAAATTTAAAAATTTACATCAACCTAATCCCTTTTCTCTGTTTTGCTAATCTCACTCTTCAAGGACTCCACTGGCAAGCAAACATAAATTCAGTGATTTGCATCTTCTATGCTAGACATGTGCGTCTTATTCATTTTGTGTGTAAACAACAGAATGGCCAGAATCAGCTTGGGTTGAAGTTCGCGACGGTTGAAATGGAACGAAGTATACTAATTTTACTTGAAGTGAATCTTGTTTGCATAGTGAACCCTTGTGGGAGGGAATCTTTTTGAATCGGTATGTATTATCTGTATCTGTATTTGAAACTTACAAAATAGCTTCTTGTTTAAATTTAAATCCTGGAACGATACCCCCATGTGAGGTTGTTGGAGTCAAGTTGGTATAGTGTAAAGTGGGTGTGAATGGGAAATTTCGCTGGAGTTGATCTAGTTAATATTTTCATAAGCGTCTGGTAAATGATTTGTTTGGTGTATACTTGCATCTCTAAACTATGTTTGCAGATCTACTAGTACCTACTAAATATCAGAAAATTGTGATAAAAAAGCAGTAACTAAGGTAAACTGAAATAATTGAGCACAGTCAACTGTATGAAAACCGTTGAATTTATGACAACTTTTTGAAGCTAGTATGCATACATGTTAAGGAAGGCGACATATGATCAATTGTTTAAAATTTGTTCAGTAGTAATTGGACAAGTATTACAGTATGTAATTCTAAGGAATTTCAATGAATATTAATTTCTTTCACATAATTCAAACCGCAACATCTACAAAAGCGTATAATTTTTGCTTCTGGTCATTAAATAACTAGTTTTACGTATATAGTTTAAAACATTTCCTTTGGAGTCATAAGTTTGTAATCCGATTCCACTGATGAAATATTTTGTAAATGATTAAAATGAAAAAATGACACCCAAATGTATGTAAGCATCGCATCGTAATAAAATAAATAAACTTTGATTGACGGACATCTATCGTATCATCGTTTTTTTGAATTGAAATCGAAATTTAGCTTCGAAAGACACGAAACATTTCGCAAAAAAAAAATTCACTGTAATATGTAGTTGTTTGGAAAAATGTCACCCTAGTCATTAATTAATTTGAGTCTACTATCCAAAACATTGCATATGAATGCTGTTAATATAATTCACCCCCTGCTCACCAACATAGCTTGCTTACAATCTACAGTAAACAACAACAACATAATTTTCTTTGCATTTTTCCGGTTGATTTTATAGAAAACAAACCGATGTCAAACTGTTGTTTTTAAAATTTTATATAATATCTCGTCTAGGTTGCTTTCCACTTTGACATGAATGAGGTGGAATTTTTCTGGTATGTATTTCAAAACGTGAATAGGGATTGATTCAGTCTCCATGCACCATGTAATGTTATCCACGACAGACATATCCCTTTGGGGATAAAGTGTGAGTGTTCAGTCATCGCAGATGTTATTTTGTAAATGCAAAGAGACCTAAAAGGGCGTATATCCTTGTTGGTTCCATTTTGAATGTAGGGATATCTCCATTTTTTCCCATTGTGTTATAACCTTACTGCATTTAAGAAGCTATTAATCACAAATCGTGGGTAGAATGGATGTATGCATATATTGTTTAAAATAAATCACGTCTAAGAGGTTTGCGTGACAGGGTTCAGAAATGTAGTCCTGATATTATGGTGCATAATGGCTGCGTCGGTGTGAAAGGAAAATGCAAGTTAAGTGTTTAAAAACCAATCAGTTGATAAATACAGTTAGGATAATGGACTGATAAATAATAGAAAGCACTTTGTGAGCAAACCTAGGTTCCATATCGCTTATAAAGTATGAAGACTAGCATGGAAAACCTATGGTGACTATCAGGATGAGGAAAATTTAGAGAGAAGTGTATTTATATTGAAAATTAAAGTGCTCAGAGATAAAGTTTTTATTCCAGAAAAGATTTATCAGGTCTTTTGAGTAAATATAGTGTACCTTAAAATATTTGCTTATATAAGAAACTGAAATGCTCTTTTGCTTTAGGGACTACATATTTACAAATGTGATTATGTATATTTACGATAGTAGATACATATGTAGATCCTAGAATAGCTCTTTTATTTCATCTTTTGTTCCTATTTAAATGCATTTGCATTTGCCATAAGCTGAAAGTCTTTGGTTAAACACAGTGAAATCAGAAGGTTTTTCAATATAAACAAATTAGTTCAAATAAATTATTTCATTAGATTTGGAAACTGCCGATAACATCAAATAGAAAAGTGAATGAAATTATTTTTTTCTCTTTTTCAACCACTTCAGTCAAACAAGTCGAGGTATTTATTGACTCAACGTTATCTTATTTCTGTAAAGGATTAATTATTTGCATAATAATAAGATAACAATGATGACTCGTCTTGTCGTTAATAATAACATTTGTAGTATAAAAACTTTGATGAGCTCTAATTGAACGGTACCAGATTCACAGATTCAATCAAGTTCTTTTTTGTAGCATACGTCAAAGTGTTTTTTTGACCATGTCTTTGTTGTTGTTGTTTTTCAATTAAATACAAAACGGCTAAAACTCACTATTTTCAGTTTTTTAAAAACAATGTTGCGCTTCTAATAATCATTGCTTTTAAAAATCAGATGATGCATAGAGTCCATGTTAATTTAAAATTTAAAGGTTCCTCATTATTGGAAAAAGTATTCACATAAAAATAATAAACGATAACGAATAATATTAATAATTAAGTATTGATATAAAAATAATAAACGAATAATACGAATAATATTACTTAATTTCGCTAACTCTAATCATGTCGTTGTGATGTTGATCAGCGTTTATTATCATTTGTAAGATTTGGTAATTATTTCTATAAATTTAGTACAGCCGTTTATAGATTTGATAAAGAAATACAAAAAATAATTGATTTTTTTTCAATCTGGTTTGCACTTGCAGCATCAATGCTCAAGAACATCGGATGTTTCAAAGAGTACTTATGAAGCGAAACATTTAGATTTGTATAACTACAAAATTTCACTTACTATAATGTCTCGTTAGCATCATTGTTGAAGCTATGAGCGAATGTTCGGAGGCTGCCAACCGAATGAACACTGGGAAAAATGATAAATGAACTTGAAATTCTGAGTTGTTTTTTTGATATTATATGAATGTTGCCAGTTTCTAGCCTTCTATGTGGAAAAGGGAACATAAGGCAGTTTTATTTCACTGTTTAGATAAAAAAAAATTAAGTTTTCTACTTGATTTGAACTATTGACATAATTTTTGCATGTTACATACATTCAAATAAACTGAAATCGATTCAAGTATTCGGTGTTTCACTGTGACATGATGTACATAAGTACATCAATAGCAAATCTTCCGCAGCAGAAGTTTATGAAACAATGTTGAAATAATATTACTGGAACTCCAACTATACTATGGTTTCAAATGAAATGCAATTGTTTTGGGACAAAAGGTTATCTCAATGATAGTTTCGGCAAATAAACGACACTCGCAGAGATTATTATGTGGACTTTTTGAATTATCCCGGTCTTCGTGTCTTTTAATTTTCAATTTTTGTCAATACACATGCAAAGATGAAAAAAATGCCCACATATTTGCCGCTAAACTTATTTTGCAATTTGAAACTCAAATACGCATGAGTCGAATATTTGCTTTGATCATTGTTTTGTGAAGCGTGTTTATTGGCATTCTCCGTTGACTAGCGGGATCAATGGCCAGAAGAACACAAGCACAATAATACTACCGAATTTTGCTTTTCATTTGAGAATTGGGTGATAAAAATTTTATTACCAATTAAATGCGTCTAGAGGCGAACAAGCCAGCTCCACGTCATTCAAGCTCATTGCATATATTGGGCAAGGCCGTACATGTGTCTAGTGTGTTCATGTTTCGCGCAGCAGAATTACACAAGTCTATTCCGTACCCCAATGTCAGCGAGTGTGAGTTACGTAATTTTAGTATGTCATCAAAAATGAGGCAGCGTCACGTTCAATTTGTCTATAAAACTATTATCAGTGTCAGACATCGCAGCTTAGGAAATGGTACGTTGCGGGTGTTTAATGTTGAAGAAGTTTATTTGGTGTGAAAGCTTCGCGCGAGGAGGGCCCCAGGTGTATGCATCACGTACGATGCTTTTTCTACGGATACAGAGAGTGTATAAAACTGCGGCGACCTTGTCAGAAGACAATAAACACTGGAGCAATAAAATCAACTCTTTTTCATTCATAAACGCTGGTTTTATGGGTTACTTGACTAAATGTTGTTTTCCTACCGCCACAGCATGGCGCTGTGGATTCGGGCGCGACTTCATGGATTTTTACTTTGTATTAGAATGCGGTTGAGTGTTGGCTATGTCTTCCGTTGCTTCGATTGCATTCCTAAATAATAAACTTTTACTTAGTCAAGGTTATGGGCTAACTCTGAAACAGACCAGCTGGAATATGAGGATTGGCTGTAGAACGCCAACGAAAATAGCACGAATTTTTTGGAGAATTTAAACCTATGTAGGTATTATTTGTTTCCATACTTAGGGTAGCAGATAAAGGCTGAAAAGCTCAGTGAGGTCATAATTCATACCCTAGTCCACTCATTTATTAAAAAATAACACAAATAAGGGTGAAATTTGCGCATACAATATTTATCCCAACAATTCGTAGTGAAATTTTCAAGTGGAAGCATTGTACGGAAATGTTTCAATGTGCTCAGTTAGGAACGATTTTTTAACAATAATAAAAGGATCTTGCTTCTGGTATCTAATACTGGTTTCACAAAAATCCGGTCACTTATAAAAGCATTGTTACAAAAAGTAGCAAAAAATTATTCCGCTCATATAAAGTCTACCTATTTTTTGCTATTCATAATAGAAATGATTTGTATTTCATGCCGCATGGCATGGTAACGGCCACATATTAGCCAAGCTATCCGTTTTCATATTTAAAATACGTCCAGCGTATTCGCTTCTTGTTCCGTGTGAGTTAATTTAAGTGATGAAGTTTCATTGTATTTTCGGACAGAACAGGTCTCTGTCTCCAAGCCTTGTTCCTAGCATGTAAATAGAGTTTAGTTTTGCTGAAAATGAATGGAAGACTTGAATGGTTGCAAATGTCTATCTACAGTTTCACCACTCTTGGTATCACTATCAAAATGCAACCGAAAATATATGCGAAGTAAAATGCCGACAAATCAAGCATGTTATTGATTAGATGACGCAATCCAAGGTGCAAAATAAATAACTGAATTGATTTTACATTTATTTAAATCTTTCATTTCAAACACAGAGTTCGCTTGTCGTTTGTATATTCACATTTGCAGACAGCAAACAACTGCTTTCCAAATGAAAATTTGAGGTCATTGTCACAGGCGTTGGTGTCTGTCGTTGAAGTCATGGAATGGCCGCCGATGAAATGAATCTAGACGGGCTTTAAATGCTCTGCCGTTGAAATCGAGTTTCTCAATCTTGCCCGGGTTCTTGCTAACGGTGCACAAAAAGGCTCCTGCCAGAGATAGACGGCGACCCGACTCGACTCCAGCCAAGTGTTGTTTGTCGCCATGGCAGCCGGGCAGCTCTGGAAGGCGTTTTTGGCGGTCGCTCCCCTCATAAATTGATTTTCAATAAATTCACTCCATACAGCAAACGAATTTCTTCTTCCAAATATATTATATAATGACCCAGAGCAACTTCACCTCCAAGAAGGATGGAAATGCTGCTCGCGTGGGAAGAATTCTGAATCAGTTTCGAAAATCTGGGAGTGTTCATGGCGCATGGCAGAATCTTTCCAGTTGAATGTTTTACTTTCCACGAGCACGCCTTTTTTAGAATGGCGTCGGTTTTGCTGATGGCGTCGGCGAATCTTCTCAGCCTTCTAGTACTTGGAAGGAGGCCACCACTCAACCCACAAATTCAATAACCAATGGGCTGGTGGGTTTTGATGAAAGTAGTGTGTGTTCGGTTTGGGGTGTGCGTGAGGCTGAGTTGCCTGAGTGTTGGTCGCGAGAGCATGAGCAGATGGGAAATTTGCTAGGGAATTAGGAAAAGTTGAATTGTGCTATCGCAAGCGCTGGCACCTATTGGAGAATCATTGAACTGTAAGTTACCAAAAACTATCAAAGGTGGCGTTAAACGTGCAAATTTTGATAAATTATTGAGAATTTTCATTTGAACTCGTTTAATTGCTATGAATTCGGGAAATTTATGCAAGTTCTGGATTTATTGGATTATTCGTAAAATTCCTAATATCTGTCCTTGAGCATCCGTTTAAGATTTGGAATTAAAATATGTAACTTTCGCCTACTTTTACTGACTTTGCTTTGTTTCAATTCAAAAAAATATTGTTTCCTGATGCCAATAAAAATGCCCATTTTAAGCTGCCCCATATCCTTAAAATTATAAAGATAAGGTAAATAATAATGTTTTACGATTTAATTGCGAGCAATTGTTGCTATGGTGAGTCCGTCTTTTGATAACTGTAGCCATTTGGAAATCATTGCAAATTAAAATAATAGAGTTTTAAATGATTGATATGTAAATACATTTAAATGAAATTTGAAACGCAAAATTTTACCTTATCAACTCATTGGCGGCTAATAGTTTCTGTTTTGACCTCTTTATGAATATAGTATGTTGTCATGTTTATCTTAAAATTTCAATACATCGTTTCTATTTCGTTCAAGATATCATTATTAAAACCAAAATTGTTCCCAAGGGACTTTTACCAATTAATGCATTGAAATTTATCCTTATTTTTTGAATATAAAGAAAAGATCACGAATACGTTTACATTCAAGACATTAATCTTAGCTTAGTGGCATATTGTAGACGGAGGATCGATTAAAAACAGTAAGTATTCGTCGAAATTACGTACCAGGAAATTAAAAAGTGTATTGCTGGCTTCTGATCTTATGAAAGCAGTTTCTCAATCAGAACCAACCGAGCTTGACTTTGAATACGACATTATTGCTATGCTAATTGCATTTTTATTTTAAATCAAAGTCAAGTCTATGTAATGTAATGATTGATCACAGTGATAGTAGCATAACCTGCAGAATAAGGAAACATGTTGAGATTAGTTCCATTAAAGATGACAAGTTTACAGCATTTATTAACATTGATAATAAAAATATTGCGGTTGAACTATGATATAAATGTACTTGGATCACGTTCAAATATTTGACAGGCATTTACAGAGCAGACAGAGATAGTTCAATTATATCTGTCCATACGTGTACAAATATACTCGTTCCTTGTATTTCAAATTTAATTGTTTCTGTCGTATTTCATAATTGAAGATTATATTTTAATATGTTACATGAGTATCGTCTACCATAAATATAACGTGCAAATCGAAAAAGGTTTTTGTCCATAAATAAATGGAAATAATTTCTATTGAAAACTGTTTATTGTACTAATGTTGTCATACAGAAATTTATAATCAGATTGCAAGAATAAGTAAATTTATTAGTTCAATCAAAATAAAATTAATTAAAAGACTATATTCACGTTTAAGCGAGATTGCGTTTTTTTATACGCGAGAAGGAGGCGGAAAAGTTCATTTGGATGTGTCTTAGATATGACTAAGAACCTCTCGAGGAATAGTAGTTTAGCCAAGCATTTAATTTTTGCAAATTATTTCGAGTATGCAGAGAAAATTTCCACTTCTTTCTTAGTTAACTCCATATTAACTATGGTGTATTGTATGCTCTAAAAAGCAGCTAATTATGGTAACTTATTATTGTGGACTTTCACCTTTGCAAGAACTAAGGGCTCTGAACGAATTGAATATCAATTGCACGCTGTTTCAATCAAAATGCTTACATATGTATGAGCCAGGTACTTGCCTCCCAAGTCAATTTGTTATTTTGCATTTTGTTGCTAGTTGGCCCCTATTAGGTAGGATTTATATTATGCATTCAAATTGTACACTTGAACTTAACAACATTGTACAAGCTTGCAGTGCGTGTCAGTTCAAATTTTATTCACAAGCAAATCAAGTTCAAGAAATTTGGTAGTTAAAAACAAGATTTTGTTTTCCTGAACAATATATGTATGGATTAGCAACTAAAATCAAGAGCCTACATTAGAAGAATAACCAAAAATTGATAACTTTAATCCAACCAATCTGTCTATGAAGTGGAATTGTTAAAATCCCAGAAACTATTGGCGCTCGAAAAAAAGAAGCAGCAAATTTAAAGTCTTAAGAACGCAATTAAAAATGTTAGCTAATCCTTTTCTTATTTAATTGGCAGTCAAAGTTTTGTACAAATGTGACGGACAATTAAAATTTTCTATCTAAGTTTTTCTAAAATATGTTCAATTTAATAAAAATGTATCGATTCTAGTAGTGGTTCTGTTAATTTGAACATAACAAAAGATTATCTCCAGAATCATAAGTTATCCAATATATTTTACTCAGCCAACTCTTGATGAACTCTTTTTATTTGCTTAAATCTTTTATGTTACATTTGATGCCTAAAAGCACTCAGCAAAAGCTGATTTAAAAAACCAATATTAATTTTTCTGTCTTTAACAATAATATATGTACTCGATACCATTAACTTAAGCGCGCTTAGAATCCACAATATAGTTTGCGATAAATTCTAGGCTAGAATCTAAGTTATTTACAAAACGACAAGATTCCACTTAGAAACTTTCAGGATGTAGCGAAAACTAAAATTTAGCTTAAAATATGCAAATCATTTGAAAATATCATTACTGAATTGATTTTGTTTAAATAATTTATAATACATCGTGTGTTAAATTTGATAATCTCATAGTGCATCTGATGAAATGAATGACATAGGTGATCAAAAAATAATCAATAAGATGTTTTAGTAAAAAAAAATTAATGTAGAATGGCTGATGTTGCCAGGGGCTCTCAGTTGTCTATGGGTAAGCATAGTGCCTTAAGGCTGTCATAGCATTTAGCTGTGCAATATTATAAAGTTTCTCTTCGTAGACATAAATACACAAACAAAAACGTGAGACAGTTTCCACCTCTTCAAACAGAAGCCCAAACCATAGGCCATTCATCAATTTCAATAGAATTCATTGCGTGCTACGAAACTATTGTTGCCAAATCGGCAGAACAATGTTCCAGCAATCAGAACTGAATGGTGAATAGCCTGCTTCCGAAAAAGGTGGATCCCAAAACATATTTGACAATTGAAACTTCAGTGCCATGATTTACTTAAATTATTACCATTTTTGGATCGTAACTTGTAGCGGCAGATTAGATGACGCACTTTTATTTTACGTGCGGCTAAACTGAAATCGCAACTGATTGTATATAAAACATCTAATTGATGAGACAGAAAACCTGCCCGTCGAACCCCAAAAAGAGGTTAACATGAAATGCAACAATAAGATAATATTGTTGACGTGCTGTGAAACGACTTGTTTGCGGTTACTTGTCTGCTCGGCATTTAGGATATTCCAATTTATTTTTACATTCAACAGCTCTAAGTTTAATCCTCTATTTTTCAAAGAGGATGCTTGAATATATTCAGGAGCCAATCCAATTTGGAAGGATTAAAGACGCTTCCGTCTCTGTGCCAAGAAAAACTTGTTAATAGGCTCGATTTCCTTTTTGAGTGGCATTCACAAAAGATTGAACGTATTATTCTTTAGGAGCAACGAGTTTGGTATAATTTTCACGTACCGTAGACAAATTTAAATATTTTGGAAATTTGTATCCAAATGTTTGTGAATATACGTATAAATACTAAGATTGTGATAGCATATCGTAAATATACTTAGCTGACAGGTACTTTCAATCAGTATATTGAAATATGTATGTACATAGTTGATACCACTAGTGAAATTATATAAACAGTATGTTAGATATGCAACAATTGCTGTTGAAATTATTTCATATTCAAATTTTAATGTTCCTTTAATTTGTTGACTGTACCATAAGTAGAAGTTTCCAATAGTTTGATGAATTGCTTCGACTGACGCTTCCAAAACTTCCTGGAGAATTTAAGTCACAACAGTCCGTGTAATACAAAAAACTGATAAAGTGTTATTCTATGTTCACGGCTTCTTTCCGACAAAAAGTATTATTTACAGGTTTTTAAACTAGAAATATTTAAAATTATCTAAGATGTGGAGCATTAAACGATTTGTTTTAAAGAAATTAAAGCTTCATTATTACTTGAGTGATTGAAAGCTTCACGCAAAGTCTATGAAGATAAATTAATCGAGACTGCTTACTGGAGGTAAATATCAAATCCTTTACAGTGGCTGAGTATTTGATTTCAATAAACTTTGACATAAAAATTAGATATCACAGTTGAAAATTTCCCATTTTATTTGCATGCCTTTTCCTCTCATAACAGTTTCAAGTCCGGATTAGCTTGAACTAATATAAATTCACATAAAAGTTAGTATTTAATAAACATATTAGTAACAGTGGATGCTCAATTTGATATCAATGGCACATCAAGCCAAACTAAATCTTTCTCCTCCACTTCATTTAAATCAAACACATTATTAATAAGCATTATAAAAATGACCCAATGATTGTGTTTGGTTTAATCAGTTAAACATTCCAAGAATAGATTTCAATGTCGATAAGTGGATTAGATTACTAGTTTAGTATTTAAAAGCTGATTTCTTGAGACCACGTTCCACTTCAATTAACAGGTATATTTAACGCATACATCTTTTAGCCCTCGAAGTCCAAGAAGTGCATCAATAAAAATGTTGAGTAATTTTGGTTCGATTGTGCAAGATGAACACCTTAATTTCAACAATTAGGATGCAATGAGCTTTTCGTTCATCTGAAACCAGAGTTCAGAAAGCAGTAAGCACGTAAATAAAGAAATAATTTTATATTCAATAAACTGGTCACTTAATGCACTGCCATTGACGATAAAATGTAGTACCTATGGGCTTTTAAGTAACAGCATGATTCGCCTTAATGTCATTAACAAATGTTAAGTACTAGTAATCGATTGTTTTTGAATATTTTAAATGAATTTAAATATTTTTTATTCGCTCATCAGATATAACTATGAATAGCAATCGTATATTTGCAAAGTCATTGCTAATCACATGAGTTAGTAAAACAATCAAACAAACAAAAATTAAAAACTGTATGAGAAGCCTAGAACTGGTAAAATCCCAAAAAAGAAAGCAACGTATTTTGCAGTCATAATTTTGTACAAATATGGCGGACAATTAAAAAATTTTACCTAAATTTTCCTAAAATATGTCCATTTGAAAAAATGTAACAATTTTATTAGTGACTCTGTTGATTTCAAAATAACAAAACATTATCTTCAGAATCATAAACGATCCAATACATTTTACTAGGCCAACTCTTGATGAAATATCTCTTTTTCATTCTATATTAATTTTGATGCTTTAAAATCACTCAGTAAAAGCTGATAATAAAAGTATCATTTTTTCTGTCTTGAACAATAATAAATTGACTCAATATCCTGGTAAAATATTACCAAAGCTATTGTTTACACATGCATCATAGTACTGCTACAAGTTTATGGAGCAAAGCGACCATAAAAGTATTTTTTACTGTTATTTACACCTTATATCTTAAACAATCGCTTAGAACTAATTTGTTAAACATTATAAATTGACTTCATGACCAATAACAAATCGTTTGCAAGTGACTAATTCACCTGTGATGTAAACAACTCAATTAACATATTCGGGTATCATGTTCATCAAGATGTAATCGGTGGCTATTATCTCACCTGACAAACTTCCGACCGTGTCCAAAATTATCTGCTCTTAAACAGGGCTATATGAAAAATTTCATTTAACCTTCATTAAATTGAAGCTATAAATCGTAGGTTTAATGACTCCACTTGAATAAGTAGCTTGGTAGGCATGAACGGACACTAAGCCACTGATTTTGAATTATTTCACTTTCCAGAGAGCTAAGGTGAGCTGGAACTACTTACTTTCAGTAATAGAGCAAAAAATGAGTAAATTTGATGGTTACTTGCAATTAAAGTATAGTTTCGTGGCATCAAAGTTGAACTATGGTTAAATTACAGTCTCAACAGAACATTTAAACATTAAAACGTGATGGATTGAACAGCAATTTGAAATCGAAAGTGTATTTTGTACTGAAAATATTTTGTCAAGAGCTTCGTTGACTCAGTAATGGTTGAAATGATGCTTCAATGTGTTACGTTGATAAATTAAGTTGTGTATTCGATCCACAGATAATGCATTTTCATTGCATTTTTGCCATGTAAACTGTTATAATCATATTATTCCATAAAGCAAAATGAATGATGAAAATGCAATTTTTCAAAAAATGTTGGTTTATAAAACTGTTATTGTCAGAACAACCAAAGATGAAAAAATATTGAGCGTTGTTCGTTTTGGCAAAAAAAAAATATTTTCATGTTAATAATTTGAAAATTCAGTACACTTTTTACTATAGCCAAGATTTATGGAAACTGCGTGAATAAAAGCATAAACTGGACTTTGATTTAATTTATCACTGTCTTTTTAATGTGTTAAATGTGTATCAATTTGAGGTACATTTATTTTCCGTGGAACTAAACAAAATGTTTTCCTAAAACAACAAAAAATTGGTTGAGATTGTTCCTTTTTAAATTTTATCTCTGCGAAATATTTAAATTTATCTTGAGGCTCATCCTTTCGGTATTGATCTGTTTTTATTTCAAACTGGTTGTTATGATGCCTATAAAATAATTCGAAATATGATATGAAATCATAGTGAAAATAGAACTGACTTTGTAATAAATCACATTTATTTTTTAAAATCATCTATCTCTAACGGTTGTTAATCAATCTTTAAGTTGATTTTTTTAAATTTTGTGAGTTGTATTGTCACACTTCAAATGATTGTTTAGAGAACTACGTTTACAAACAAACAAAAACCATATGAACAAGTCAGTTTCACCGAATATTATTTTTTCTTCTAAACAAAACTTTTGTAATGGTAACATTACAAGTTGTTTCACATGATGTATCAATGATTACTAAGGATAACCATCTTTATAAGATCTTATGCAGTTTGAAATACATTTTCAACTTACCTCAGTAGACACTAGCCTGCCGTGAAATTCGCGAAAAACATATGTTTGCATCTTTTAGAGTTTTCCTCTCATGAGTACGATTAAATGAGTACCAAAAGTTTGATTTTTAATTGAAGATGGAAACCATTCTTGGGGTGAAATGATGTTTAGTCTAATCATGCCTTTTCTTATTTCTTAACATAATGCAATGTTAAGACAAAGTTTATTAGCTCAACATAAGATCCCAACAAAAAATTGATGACAGTTCATATGTATGTATGTCTTATCAAAACGCTAGTTTTGAATCTAAATGCAAATTGCTTGCCAAGCTAAGAGCCTAGAAGGTTTTTAAATATTTATGTATTATTGATGACAGTATATTATAAAGACTTGTTTGGATACTACTTATACTATACTCTGGTTTCTAAGAATATTATATAATTGGTTACATTGGTATCTTTGGTAGATATTTATTTATGAGTAAAAATGAAAACTCTTTACATCTCAAGCAATATAAAACTACTTTGGTCAGGAAACTTCGTTTCCCAAATTTAGCTTAAGCTCGAACGGCCACCGTGATACTGCCTTAAAGCACTTGCACGCAGAACTAGTTTGGGAAGCTACTACACTCAGATCTCAATGTTATGCTTCTACCGGTGTATCAACATGTATCTATATGTAAATTGAATGGAGAATCACCCAACACAACGCATGGGTTACAGCAGCATATGCCAAGCTTAATCCATTTCCTAGTTCCAAAATGGCAAATTGAAGCTTGTCTACAGGCAGACTTGAATAGAGTCCACCTGCAGTTCATGCTGTTGTTTCCATTTGACCGGAAAAAACATGTAAGACGTTTACTGGAACTATATATTTAATGATATTGCACGTGAGGTTCAGATATGAACGAGGACGTTACCTTATCATCCTGGAACGCAATTTATTTCCTATCATATGAGATTCTTGAATGCTCACTGCTCGAATCAGCTTGCCGGACCAGTTTTGGAAGTGAGTTCAGTAGGAGTTGTTTCAAGTTTGTTGTGGAAACAGAGGAGTGATGTGGAATGCGGGCGGATAATAAGATACTTACGTTGATATGAAAGACCGAACATTGCGTACATATAAGAGAGTTTTATTCGAAGACAAAAAATTGAATCGATACTCATGCCCAAACGTGCTTTGAATACCTTGCTCAGCTCAGAACCTTTGCCAGACAAGAGAAGCTGAAGTAATTGGAAGTGTGAATCTACACTACAGATACATTTTGAATTCCAAAATATTTTTTACAGCGCAGCGAAAGTAATATAGATGTTGCAAAGGAAACTGACTCATGAAATGACCATATCTTCCAGCAAGTACTTTTAAATTTTGGTTGATGAGCATCATCATATTTTTTTCATTCTAAAAACAAAGATCTATTAAACTTGAATAATATCATATCATGCTTGGATTATGCAATTGTGAGAATGTAATATATCTACACAAAACACTGGCCACGTTTCTCAAAAATAAAGAGTTCAGTAGCTTAATTTTTTACCTAGAATTTTTTAAGGTGCTAATAGAAATCAGTATAAATAACCGCTCAAACAACTTGCTTTTGATCTGCCCTTAAATAACTATTCACGTATGTTTTTTGAATATTGTTTCCTTTTTAATATAAAATCTTTGTAAATGGGACCAAATTTTATTAGTTTTTCTTATTTTAATCTATGGAAACAATTAACATATGTGTTTGCTATAATTTTAGCACAAGAATGTTTTTTTCGAGATAATCCATCTGTCTTGAACAAAACCAATAATCTCTGCAGCATTATAAACGATTGTGATAAATAATCAATTCATATCAGTTTTTGTTGAGGATATAATAAAATTAACTTTAATTTTTTTCGGCAAACTGTGGAAATTCGAATGAGAAGACAAATAAATTGACAAACTTGAGGAACTAATTCAGTAGATGAAGATTAAGATAAAAACTTTAACACAACATGAAATGCTTTGAACTCTTACTCAGGTATGCGAAAATTCCGCAAAATTAAATAGCTCAACCTTTTTTCAATGTTATGAAGCTAACTTTGCACACTATTCTTTACTGTTTAGTTTTACATGTAGCAAAAAAGAAAAATTCTTAAAGTATTTGTTTTCACATTTGTGGGTCAATTATTGAAGAAAATAATGGTTGTTTCCAAAAATGCAATTTATGCTGTGTTGTTAATGAGACCGTTGAAAATGAATGACACAAAGCTTTCAATATCATCACATCACGAGTAAAGCATTCAAAGTTAGTGAGCGATTTTCTAACCAAACTCCCCAGATTACATGCTGAATTTCTTCGTTTGACCTTCCATCAGTAAAATAGGAAAAATTCTGCCAATATCCAAGATTTCACATTGTTGTAATTAAGTACACAAACAAGTAGCTCCATTAAGAATAATTTAAAACGGTCAATCCTTCAAAAATATCCCTTTGAAGGACATTGATCCATCTTGCTTTAGAAAATTGCCATGGAGTCGCTTTCACCCGCTTTCATTTAGCCAAAAAGTGAAATCATTGTGAGAAATGAGTTTCCGACAATTAGGATTACCTCGGCAGTGAAAGTCTCGCACTGACGATCATTCACAACCCTTTTGCACAAACAAAGGTGGGCGAAACAAAACCAGCTGCCACATAAACTAGAAAAAATCAACTCTTTACTTCAGGTGACATGAACGTTTTACTCCGAAATCGTAAAACAAATTAGGACCCTGGCAGATAGGAAACAAAGGGTTGAATGAGATGGTATTTTTCCGCACCAGAAGTAGCGACGCTAAATGGATAGCCCAGCCCTTGCACTTTCTCCTTTCTATCCGCTCGTTAATTTAAAGAGGATACCCGCTCGAAGTTATTCGTGTGGCGGAAAATGAACTGAAGAAAGACGGGAAGACAGAAAGGGATGCGAACATCAAAATTTTCCTATTGCAGCACATTAGATTCTATATTAAGCTAGTGCGCAGCTAGAAGTTGATGATTGAAAAATTGTTTTGATGTGGAGTTTTTCTTGTAACTTTTAACATTTGACTATCAAACATGTGTGCATTTAACCTTCATAGTGGCTAAATAGTTTTGCCGTTGTGAACCACCATAACAATATCCCGTAGCATTTCAATGCAAAAGAGTTACCCAATGTTTACAGCTGATGTGATATTCTATGTAAATTTAATATAGAGATTACGTGCCCAACAAGTCCACAACATTAATGGTACCATTTTGCAATCGATTCGATGCTTGTATTAACAATAATTGCATGTAGTCACAAAAGCCTACCGCCTGAAGAGCTGACACTATAACTCGAAGCGAGCATGAACAGATGCCTAGCGTGCTACTCTAAAGGATTGGATAGAATTTTTCTGGCTTCTATATACAGTACCATATAAATTGCTGTTTTCCATTATATTGGGGAGACATTCAATTTCCGAGTGCCAAATAAATAAAGTATTGAATGGTTATTACATTACACGCTGGGAGGTGACCACCTCTTTCAGCCGACATGACTTTACCTCGAACCCAGTTTGAGGGCATATTACAATTACGACGTAAGAAATGATATGGTGCAAATATATCTTGACCGCCATTGCGCTTATATGTACTACTATTTTAAAACTGGCGCTATTGTTGTACTGGATAAAATTTGGCTCTTCTAAACAGTAACGTGCCTATTTTTAGAATAGCAACAAGATGGTATATGGTTTTTCAGTAAATAATTTCAGAGATGAAGAGAACGCAACTGCTTCATGTAACCAAAAGTCCCAACATATGTGAAATTAACAGAATACAGTTGAAACCTAGAAAAGGAGCTGTTGATACAAATGCTAACGTTCATTTCAACGGTTTTTATGCCAGATCCAAATAAATACAATTCATTCAACTACTTAGCAATAAAAACTTAAAAATGAGCTTTAGCTAGTTTAGTCAATTTGTTTAGGATGTTAATTGCAAACTTAGTTTAAATAACGTTCCGTCACCGTCAACCAAAACTTGCATAATTTTCATAAAGTAAATGCCATAATATATTCCCTTTTCCGTCTCCTACTTTTGAGATCATTCTATTTTAAAGCGAAAATTGTATCAATTTGCTTTCTAAAATCATGAAGTGACAAGCGAAAATAATGCAAAGCTGATAGTTAAATATTACAAAGCTGATAGTTGTACAATGCTCATTATTCATTATTATGATAAATATTAAACTTACAAAGAAACGGTTTAGATAAGTTTGTTACCACTTCCAATCTGCCACTATTCTTTCTAAGCAGCTATTTTGAAACCAATATTCTAGTATAAATGTAAATAAAATAAATAAATGTAATTTATAAGCTACGGAGACTTCTTCTGTACACAGCAAATCAATCAGTTACATTTATATTGTTCGATGATTAATCAAAATTCAAATGGCAACTGTGAAATAGCTTGTGCATTGCCTTAAATATTTAGTATAGTTTACTTCTAGCTTGGCTTGTATATCATAACATTTACCATCTTTAAGGACGGAACGCAAATCAGAAGTTTCTTTCTCTACGAAAATAGAGAGGAAAAATATTGCGTGCATTGAGGAGTTTTGCTTCAACATCGGAAGATGTTTCACGTTGCTAATTATTCACTCGGGAAATATTTCTACGATCTCGCTCTGATTAAATAAATTAAGTTTACAATCGATTTCGCAATACACAAATGTAATTTATTACTTGATTAAATGTGGGGTCTGCGGATGCTGTTTGAGTAGCCATCGTGTTTCACCAATCCACTAAGGGATTACATTCTGTAATTTTCGGATTAGAAGGATGCTGCGTAGTCATTTATGAAAATGCCATCGTGCATCGTAAGTGTACGAAATTGTTCTTTGGACAAGCAAAAGAACAATTTCAAGCAGAATCGTTAGGGTATGTAAGCAGATTGCTGACGTTATTCGATTAAAATGAATATGTTAGAAGACAATACGCTTCGTATTCATGTATGCTGGATGGCTGTGAGATTGTGTTTAATTTCAACTATATTCAATTAAAATTTGTGTTTGTTTTGGTCTCGTGCAATATAAAACAAAATCGAGAAAGTTAATAGTAACAAAAGGCTGAGACTAAATTGATACCTCATGAAAACATTGCATCAAAATTTCTGCTCAAGACAAATTCTTTTTAAAGCATGCGTGCTTAAAATGAACATATTTTTGCCACGCAGGTTCAAGTATTTTTGATTTATAGGAAAGAAGACTATGGTATCACTAGTGGAGCACCACACCACCGTCAAAAATGAATAAGAACAGTTGCACTTGAATTTATGCTTAACGCATCTCAAATCTATATGTCTATCTGGTAATGAAGCATTTACTAAAGAAAACAGTTCACTGGCGTTGTTTCCATATTAAAGCATAAGGCTAAACAAAACATGATGCTTCACAAGCGCATTTGTTTAAAAGAAAACTCAAGTCTTAAACATCTTAATTATTTGCATTAAAAATTCAAACTGTAAAATTCTACAAAATAAATGTTCCATTGTTCCTTGGTACATTTTTTCGAGGCTTTTAATATTTTGAATGTATAGTTTGATTAATGTTCCTGGCGAATAAATTACCAAATTTAGCCAATAAAATGAATTTCGATAGACAAGACAGTTGTAGTTGGAAAAAGCTTTGTTATTTTCTGCAACAGCTGTTTATTAGTATCATCTGGGTTTGTTGTAATAGCACTTTGATTTGAGTTTTTAACACAACAAACCTGTTTATGAGTATACTTTTCAGAAAATATTTATTTCCATATCTTTTGGGAAAAAGAAACAGAAAAGTTTAAAATTGTTCATTCAATGTATGTTTTTTTAGTTAAAAAGTACAATATGTCTGGCTTTATTCGGAATGGTAACAATTCAAAGGTTATGTAAGTAGGTATTAAGACAACACTTAACGTAACAACTTAGTTCATCAGTGATTAGTTTTTGAAGCTGAACCTATTACAATCGAATTCTTTCCTTATGTTGATAATTAAAAAACAAATCATGAAATTAACGGCATTGCTTTGGTAAAACTTTGATTTTAATATTTTCTAAGGTTTTACAATAATATATAATGAGATTCAGAATTTTGTTTTGTCCTGAAAAAAATAAGTGATAAATCTTACGCCTTTTGAGTTTCCACGCTGCTCATCTTCTATACTTCATCGATAAATTTCTCAAGCATTTAGTTCTCACGTTCTGGAAGTCCTGCGAGATTTATGGGCTAGTATCTACCAATGCATTTGATGAATTATGCATCAGACAATGTGGTATCTAAACTCTATCTAATACCTTTGTCATTCCATTCGTTGTCACTTGATTGAAGACGTTTCAAATTTATTAGATTTACGCTTAAATTCTTGTGCTTTCCCGACATTTGAAAAAAAATTAATTACAGGTATGTAACTTGAGTTCTTGGCAATGAATACATAAGTATTTGCTTGTATAGCGATGTGAGGTTTCCAGTTTTATCTGAAATCGATAATTACTTAAATGTAAAAGGTGCATTGGGCTGAAGTTGTTGAGTTTCAACATATTTTACGAATGAAAACTCCCCATATTCCTGGAAAATAGAGAGAAAGATACGATTTTCATGAAAAATTTGTATTTCATGAGAAATTTGGACAAGTTTGTAGATGAATTTTATTATAACTTATTTAGTTTTCGAGAGCTGCGTGCACTGAAACTTTCCTGGTATGGTAAAATAGTTTTTGAAACGCAGGTGTTGTGGCTACGATGATATAAAGCTAAAGACCGAAGAAGATCTAATCTTGTGAATTTGTCAATGAAAAACAAATTTGTATAAGATATGTTTCAAAAATTTAGGATTAACTTAATAATTTCATATTGTTTTTCCTAAACATCTTCGAAATAGATTTTCACAACAAGATTATATAGGATTTTTTCACCTTTTTCTATGAAATGGACTGGTTCATACGGAAACCAATTCAATATTATAATATTATATTATAACTTTACAATTTATAATACCTAAACATTACTTCGACTACAAATTTAATGAATTGATTCTATTAGAAATAATTATTCGTCAATTATAAACTCTATGCAGAAAGATTACACTCTGTGACAATTATCTTGTCGCAGAGTGTAATTTACCCATAAAATAGATGACTAGTATGCTGTCATTTTTAGAACTTACGCAGAATATACCAGTCGTTTTCATTACATCTAGTTTCAAAGTTATGCACCAATCATATATTCAACCGACACACTTACATGCTCTATGTATTTAATTGAACAACAAGAATCAAGTGATTTGATTCGAGATTTGAATTTGTTTTCAAGACTTGCTGAATCACTTGGTTCTACAATAAATTGCAATGGATGGAGGAGTTGGAAATTTCCTACAAACCAAAACCCTTCATTGTTGGTTTGAAGCGAGGTTTCGATAATCACTTTCATTGATAAAAGTTCGATGACCGAAAATATAAAATTTGTCGAATTAAATTTAAAATATTGAATAAAATAATCATATAAACTATGGTTGAAGTAATCAATAACGTTAACCGTGTAAACGGAAACCAGAACTACAAATACTGTTTATTTGTGAAGTCATAAAGTGTCTATTCAGGATTTGTATTGAAGCTGTCTTCTTTTCTATCGAAAGTTTTAATATTATTGTATACACGATAAGACTGTTAGGCTTACTTTTCATGTCAGAAGATCAAGGAGCAATATGAAGCCGTAATTAATTTTCACCCTTGCCGAAAACATTTCATTGAGGCTCATGGAGTAGAGAAAATTAAATTTATATTTGAAATTATACACATCATTACATTTGAATTGATTAGAGGTAAACATCAATAAGCCTGTCTAGAGAAAATAGAAGAACAACATGCTGATCAGCACGGAAGCTGTATGAAATTTATGCTTAAATAGTACAACTAGGCTTGAGAATTAAAAACAAAAGATCGCTTCGAAACGAATTCTGAATAAATTGTATTATAAAATACAGTCGCTATTATTTATTCCTACATACATATATGAGTGTGTGCTTCATCAAAATGTTTGCTTCCTGTTTTGAGTGCTCGCAGGTGCGATCATCTTTTCATTCTAACTATCACATGCACGAACCCTCATCGAATTGAAACTGTTAAAACGCTGTTATTTCGATGAGAACACCTTTCAGTATGAAATTGTACGGTTATTTGGATACGAACTCGGTTTTCTTATGGTGAAATGCAATCGTGCTACCCAGTCAGCCGTTTAGCCAGTTGTTAACCGAAACGCTTTTCGTCCAGTCAAATTAATGAAAATTTGATGTCCGTCATTCAAAAACTCTACGCCTAAATTTGGCAGTAGCCAAAGGGTGCATGCAGATTGTGAAACCAAAAAATTCATCTCGTAATAGGGCCACATTAGCTTCCTTTTTGAATAAAGTTTTTACTAATATCTCGGAAACCGCTGATCATGTTTTTGTGTGCCATGTTTGTTACGATATTCGCATTTATCCTTTAAAAAATGTTGACAGTAACATTTATAGAACGTTAAACTAGCTACCAAACTGTTGCGAGTTTTTCCTATGGGATTGACATTTTTCAATTTACAACGAATCAAATGAAAACGGCATCACAACCCCAACTGCGGCAAATCCTACCATAGCCTCATGCGAAAAATTTCATTTGGGTAGTATTTTGAGTAAGATTCTGATGAGACCTACCGCACTTTGCATTGGACCACATAGTGTTGTGATGAGATTTGTCGCAGTTATGGTTGAGCGCTGTGATTCATTGTCATTATATTTACTATAATTCTAACTGCCTATAGTTGAGATATATCATATATGATTGCACTCATCAAGTCTATAAATTCACTTTAATATGTAGCTCAGCGAAGCTCTAGTCAATTCGCTTCCACTAGATTTATTTGCACATATCTTTTGGAAATTGTCTATAGCCTTTTTCAGGAAAATTTTTTATTCAAAATAGAAAATGGTGCGCTATTACAACGTGAATGGATTCAGTACATTAAAATTCATATGTGATGATATAAGATTAACATTTGTGGTCAAATACAATCAAATAATTTCATTTGAACTGTTCCAAAAAATGTATATGTTTTCATTGAGAAAATCATATTAATGAATCAATAACTGCGTTAAATGCTATATTTATCATAAAAAACTCCTATTAAAAATTGGATAGATAGATTTCATTGATAAATTCTTCGGACAAACTATCAGAACAAACTGATTGACGCGAAAACAATCATATAAACCATTTAATGATCTTTGTATCAGCCGTGTCAATGATCAGAAAGCCTTCATGGCAATTATATAAAACTAAAATAAATCAATCAACATATACATTAGGATTTTACTATGGAAGATCAAGCAATAAAATATATACAAATGGTCGACGACTGACTTACTGATTTATGGAAAGATTTATGAGTTGAACCCAGAAACACTTTGCAGCGCGCGTCCCTCTGTTATATGTACACATGTGTAAATAGACACTTAAGCAGGCGCCTTTTTCGAGTTTTACAATGAAATCCACGTCAACGTGATTGGGCAAATTTTACAGACAGATAGTTTACCGCTTAGAAATAGCCGTAACCCACTCAAGTGGTTGGAGAGCCATTTTATTTATTGATTTCGACCTGGTGGTCTTCATAGATAAGCAACAGATCTTAAGCAGCAGTGTTAAATTTCGAGGGTTTGCAGATCAAACCGCAAAATTAAGCAGTATGTAGGTTTTTATACTAACAGTTTTATATGACGTTAAGTTCACCATATACAAATGATACTGTAAACACAAGGATGTTATTTGCTTGATGTTTGAAGTTGTTGGGTATACCTGGCAACATAATTTGTTCTTGCATTTTAGGAACCCATTTATTGTTTGTCTAAGTTTAACTGCAGAAAGCTATTCAACAAAAATTTAAAATTCCTGTGCTATGCTATTTTCAAAGCATTGAAATTTATCTAGCCTGTAGCTTCAGCCGACAGCATTTGTTTGATAATAACATTATATACATTCAATAGCAAATTTAATTGACGGTAGATGATAAATTCTCCTATTGAAATTGCTTTATAGCCATGAAAATTATCACAAGAAAACGTAAGATATATTATTAGAATTGATGTTTTAATCATAAAACATTTTGACAGTTTGTTCATAAAAATAGTTGAGCTATCTTGATACTTATTTTAGTGACCAAACTCAAAATTATACCAAGTTTTATGATGGTCGGCCTTTTATTTATGCAAAAACAATTTAATGGCTTCCACATCGTATTAATTTTCAGATGATGAAGCATGGAAGGTACCTATCCGTACGTGATAGCTTGATGCTATTTGCTTTTGGAGTGCAATCTTGAAATGATTATTAAACACTTCTTTAATAACATTGTGGTGTCTTCTTAATATTGTGTATGTCATTTAAAAGCCTATACAATTTACTTAAAAGTTTTGCATACTAAATAGTGCTAGTTTTTTAACGTAAACATTATTCCATACAGCTGCTTCTTTGCACATTGTTTTGTACTGCAAACACGTAATCCCATTATATTCTTACTATTTGAGTTGTGTTCTATTTTCTAAAATCTCGCAAACCCAGAACATTTTGCAACATTGCTTTGCAAGCAGGAATTTTTTTAATTCTGTAACTTGCTTCCTGTTCCTGTTGTTTTCATGGTTTCTAGCAAATCGCCCTGAAATATTTTTTCAGTAAACTTATTTTCCCGATTTTAAAATATATGAAACTGTGTTGATCATTATTGATTGTCTCGTGGTACTCTGAACACAGATCTTACCCACATACCCAGCAAAAAAAACCATTTTGTGCTATTTATTAACTTCCCAGTTCCCTATGGGAAGTTATTGTAATGGGGTCGATTTTGCGAATCCCAAATTTTGACATATCTCCACGTTTTAAGGTTTCTAGAATACAAATCCATCGTTTTTAGAGAGATGTCTGTGAGTGTGTATGTACGTATGTGCGGATGTGCGTATGCGCGGATGTGCGTATGTACGTATGTGCGTTCGGAATAATTTTTCGTCTCGATTATCTCAAGAATCAAAGCAAAATCGGTTGGACCGTTTTTTTAGGATGAAAAAACTGAAAAAACGACTAAAAATTGCTTAGTTTCAAACTGTTAATACGCACTATTAATTCGTGCAGATACCAAATACCTTCATAGTAATGTTGTGATTATTGTGCGTTTTAGCAAAATTGTGATCAAATTTGTAAAAAATGTTATGTCAAAAAAAAGATTAATTTATAAAATTCCAAACTTATATTATCAGGTTTGCGTGATATTTGGATATTGTTATAAATAATTTAATATTGTTAATAACAATCAAATAATATTAGTTATAATTTCATATTGTATATATAAAGTCAATTATAATTATTCAGTAACGGTCAAACATTCTTAATAACGAATGATTATTGTAAATAATAAATAAATACCCGCAACAATAGTTGTGGATTCCGAGGCAGAGATGGAGAACGAAGGATGACGAGGACGAAAAGGACAAGGTTGCCGAGGCTTCGGTAGAGGATGACCAGGTGGTGGAGACGTCTTCCTCTACCAAAGCTTTTATGGTTAGATAAAAAATTGATAAAAGTAATAAAAGTAATTATATTAATTTAGAATAATAATGTTTAATAATGGTAATTATTTTTTTTATTCACTCCACTGGGAAGTTAGTCGTGTGGGCCTCAAGGGTCGCACTGAGACCACATTTTTTTACTTGGGTACTGTGATGTTCTTTAAAACTCTCCAATTGAGCTCAAAGATCCCCACCGATTAAGGAAAAAATTAAAAACCAAAAGACAAGTAGCCAAAAATCAATTTAAGATGGTGCACCATTGATCATTAATCTTCAAATGTTACGCGATCACACTAATTTATATAAAAATTGATTAGAGGAAATATACATATGGAGATTGTCTGTAATTGTATTCAATTTCAATATTGGTACAAATGTTTCAAATTATTCGTAGCAAAATATGTCTAGGTTTATAAATCACTCTTCACATCAAAAATGGAAGTACGGTGTTTTATTATAAATCAAAACAATTCTACTAAAATTCAAAATTTATCATGATTTATGGAAGCGTCGGTCAATCAATATGATATCATATGGTTTGGCTCGAGAATATGTTTCATGAAGTCACAGCACACAATTAGACTTACTTCGTGTTTTATAGTAGATGTAAACGATGCTTGGAAGGCTTAATTTCGCATTATAAACCGAAGCATGATGATTATATGTATCTGTTCATCTTGAACAAGTTTTGCACGATTGTTTGTTATTCCGCTGTAACTGAATCATTTTTTAAAAGTAGGATCCCTGTCCAAAAATCTTACAAACAGTTTAAATATCGATTGGTATTTTTTGCTTTTTTCGCCAACCGCCATTATGCTATGCAGTTTGTAAGTTTACTGGAAGAAATTTAGAAAAACTCACAAGTTCTCTACTGCTCGACGCAAAATTTTGAAAATTGTAGTGGATTATTTTTTCATTCGGAATAAAAATTTTAAAGTAGACCACCAATATTTCATCTTGAGCAAAGTATACCAGAGTATTTGCTCTCAGACCTCCAATTGAGCCCATTAATAAATATTAAAGTTTGTATTCGCCGTGTACTCAGTAAGAAGAAAATTGCCTTCATTTTTTATTGAAGGATTACTGCTGTTATTTATGAGGTCACGAGAAGAAAATTTTTGTGGCAAGTTAAATGCCAAGCGGAATGTAGAATAAGACACGGGCCAGCGCCAAGAGAAAACTCTCTCGTTCCCGGATGCAGTAAAATTTTGGTATGTGCGTGTTTTTTCTATTTTTCCTTGTTATGTCTCTGTTGACGCACTCGTTGCTTCCTGGCCGCACCCTCTCCGAAAGGTGAAAGCTCCAGGAAAAAGGCGCATTTTCATTCCCAACGAAGTATGTTGTATGAAGGTCGCGTTTCCTTGTCAGTGAGATGGAATTCGGAAGACGACAGAGATCTGGTCGTTTCATGGGTAAAGCCAATAAGTTTTTCGGCCTAGGTGGCAGGACAGTATGGCTCCCTTGTGCCCGCAACACCAATTTTCTACCGCTCGGAACATGTCCTCCGGGCGTCCTTGCTGAATTTTACTAGGAGTAGACGCCAGTCTTTGAAAGAAACCCGAGAGTGTCCTCTATTTTCAACCGCGCATCCGAATCCATGGAAAACGGGTCATGAGATGGCATTCAAACATGGCGGAATCAGGAGTTTCCATGACTACAGACATATTTAATGCAGTCGTCGTCCCTCCTGCCGGTAGAAAGAGCCGCTCTGTCATATGTGTAGACCCTTGAAGAAAGCCGCATCTTAACGAAATATCTCTCTACTTTTCTTTTGCTTGAAATTTAAAATTCAAGAGGAACGGGCGTGAAGTGGAGGGCGTCTTTCTCTTTCGTTTCGTTGCTCTTCTACACTCGCACGGATGGAAACGAGTTGCTTGAATGCGGCCCGGCAACTATGGCTGCGGTCATGGCGGTTGTTCGTTGCCTATCAACAAAGTAGAAATCAATTGAGAAATTAGACAATGTCATCTAGACGAGAAGCCAGCCATAGCGATGGAATTGATAGTCGGAATTGTGTAAGTCATAATTTTCGGCTTGCCTTGAACTGGGGCGAGAAATGGTTCCTGATGGAACTGTAAGCAGTTCCATGTCTCACCTGGGCGGAGTAGAAATGGTACAGGGCCGGATTACAGGAGTGTTTCCATGAAAATCATTTGCTGAAATTAAAAATAAACTTAATGTGTGTGACTTACGAGCGCTTTCTTGGATGCGAATAACAATATGAAAGTCGAGGTGAATGTCCCTCGAAAATTTGCATTTAAGTATGCAGCGAGTGAGTCAAAAAATTAAACTGCTCAAATTTTGTATATCGTATGAGAATAAGCTTAATTAAAATGTTTCACAGTGCAACAATTTTTATTTGATATTGAGATATAAAAAATACTGCTTATAAGGATAATGTACGATATTTTGAACTGTTTACAAGTACACACAATAAATACCAGGAGTAAATGAATTATAAGCCTAGAACTGTGTTATGACTAAACTTGATTTTTATTCAACCCAAAGTAAGTGTAAAAATCAACTTAAATAGCTCCCAGCGTAAACACTACATATGTACATATATAATATGATAATGCTGCTTCTATACTTAACATCACAACAATCAGATCAGGAATCCGGTATGGCATATTTTCGCATTGTGTTTGCCTTGAGAGAGTGATTTGCATCGGGCACAAATTGGTCAGCTATATTTGAAAATTGACGCCGCGAGTAGCATCACATCCAAATTTTAACATGAAAGCTTGTATACATGTGTGATTGTCTGGTCAGAATGGACTAAAATTTATGAAAATTGTTCTAGTCTAGTCACAATTGAGGGTGTTTTAGTAATTTTTACAGACAGCTCCATTGATTTTGGTGTGTGTCTATTCCATTGTTTTAGTAATTTTGATCAGAACCTCTCTGCTTAGTCGATTGGTTCATATGAATTTATCTTTTATTCTTCAGAGCTCACTAGAATGTTATATTTATTGGTTCAAGGTTCTACAATATTAAGTTCAAATTTTTGAAGTTTAGATTCCAAGTAGAATTTTGATGTGGTTTGCTGCACTTCTCATTAGACCTGCATGGGATTGAAATGGGAGATGTCGTGGCTGGGATTTGCCTAATGCGGGTCGGATGGGGTTGTGATAGGGTTGCAAAATGTGGGCTGCATTAGGTAATGATGGGGTATGCCACAGTTGGGGCTGTAGTGGAGTTTTTCGCAATTGGAACCATTTGAGGTTCTTTATATTGAACACTTTCAATCCTCCAATAAAACACTCAAAGTAAGTTTTATATTTGATTTGACGTTCTATTAATGTAATTGAAGATTTTTCCTCGAAAGATAACAGTCTTGTAGGTAAAACACTACAAATTTTACAAAACAAAACCATTTTTGAACGGTTGGTTTTAAATAAATAAATCGTAAATAATTATTCGATGGATGTTTCCGAGATAGCAAGCAATTTTTTTCTATGATGGCGGCTAAGACGGCCTTCCGACAAAGTATTTTTTTTTGGAATTATACTCTGCATGCTGTCTCCTACGAATCGCTTAAAGCAAACCTAAACGTAGAATTTTTGAATGAGGTACCTCGAATTAGACTGGACAATGAGTGTCATTTGGTCTTTCGATTAGTTATCATTCATCTCCATAGATGAATAGCTTCTTTATAATATTGAATATATTTACTAACTAGAAATATGTACGAAAAATCATATCCAAATGTTTGTTAAAAGCAGATTTTATGATAATTCATAGGAATGTCATAATTTCTCAGGAGATAAATTGAATTGAATTGATATTTTGGAGAAAATTATTTCTGAATTAAATGAAAAATAACGCGGTTCTAAATGTAGGATGAATGCAATACGATTTTGACATGGTTGCATATAAGTCCATAAATTACTCGCTTAAATTTCATAGCCAACGATGGTATAGATTTTTATACCAAGAGCAAATAAGATTTTACAATAATTATGATAGGGTAAATCGGGGAGAGACGCCGCGTCGGGAGAAATGCCGCATTAGCTAGTATACTAACTTCCGCTATCGGAATGCTGATGGTGTTTCGTTTATTAGAGTGAACGTCCACCATAACTAGTTGACAGGTGATTAAATTTGTCTTAGACAGTGATACGTGCAAAATTTAAAAGATTTTACACAGTAAGTATGGCAAATTTGCTCTCAAAGTTTTTGCACCATGACGGAAAATGTTTAGTCGTTTAAATAGTAACAGAAAATACCAAAGTTTTTTGCATTGATGAGCCCATCAAGATTCTTGATTAGTGTTTACATAGTTGTAAAGTGGTGCTGTTAAGCTTAGTGGAGCTTTGTAGACAAGCGGCATCTCACCCTTATATTCGATAAAGATGCCGCATGATTTATGAATGTATCAACACGCATCTACCCGCTAAATCCAAATAGAATTCCAGACCATTTTTTTTTAAATTTTTGACACTGTGAGGTATCGTTCGGATGCAGTACCTTCAACCTTGAACACAGTCCAAAAGCGATCATCTGATAACCAGAAACCCACAGAAGCTTACTCTACTGCAGACCTCAATTCATCAAATGAATCTGGAAGAGATGTAGATTTAGTGACGCCTGGGAAAGTTCTACTTCAAGTTTCTCCAGTACCCGTAATACCCGTTAAAAAGATCCATGCCAGGAGACAGCTAGCTTGTGTTCTTACTGAGAGGATTCATATTGAAGAAATGGAAAGAAGAGCAAATAAGAAACAGGAAAAAACACGAAAACCAGTCATAAATTCCAAAATACATGCGAAAAAGAAGATATCTGAAAGTCAAACTAAAATCGATACTGATCATTGCTGCGAATGTTGGGAAAACTACATCGGAACAAGCAAGAATGACGATTGGATAGAATGCCTCGTCTGCAAAAGATAGTTTCACGAGTCCTGTTCACCGTTCCATGAAAAATGTGTAGATTGTAATCGATCCGTACTAAGGGAAAACATATCATCAGCAATAAATAATATTTCATCAATAAATAAGTAGATGTGCCTACTATAAAACACAGTTGTTCACATTAATAGGTCTTTCAGTTAAATTTTAAAATAAATTTAAAGTGCAGCATCTCTCCCTTGGGATGAGAAGCGTCTCTACCGGCATATCCGGTGGAGATGCCGCATTGTAGGGGTTTATAAAATTAATTGTTAATACACGATTCTAATTTTTTTACCGCAACTAAATGGTCCGGTTATCAAACAACCATATATTTTGAAACTTTTAAAAATAATATTATGAAAAGTGTGGTGTCTCTACCCGATTTACCCTAACTGTCTTTTTCATGTGAGGATAATATTCCTTCAGGGTGATTCATTTTGGGTCAATTTATTCTATGTGTCTGTAAATCAGATTTAAATCAACTTTATTTTTCAAATTGCTGCAATATTATTTTTGTTTGCCGTAATGGTGATTCGAACCGCTGACTAGATGCCTGCCTTCTTCGTCCTTGGCAACACCATGAAAAAAGTGGACCAATTAATTGAAACCCCAAACAACAAATACTGTTTATATGTGAGATCAAACATTCTATTTAGGGTTTGTATTGAAGCTAGCTTATTTTTTATAAAAATTTATGGGTTTTGGTTATAACTTTTATTCTATTTATATTATTTGAAGATGCATTTCATTTTTGCTTTTGATTTCCATATTAATTAATTATTTCCATGTTTATTCTATTTATATTATTTGAGCATGCATTTCATTTTTAGTTTGTTGTTGGTATTCAATTGGCGAAATGACACTTTTGGTCTAGTCAAATTTAAGGAAATTTTATTTCCGTTAACCGAAAAGTCTACACTTAAATTTGAGTGGTTACTAGGGTATGTATATAGAGTGTAAAATAAAAAATTTAATCTTGTAACGGTTTTGGGTCAGTCGCTTTCGTGGGTTAAATATTTTGTGCTATTATCTCGAGCACCATTGAACCTGCGAAAATTTTATTTCCGACCTTTTTTGTGTAAAACAAATGTAACATGTTTTGTGACGAAATTTGCGATTTCTGAATTACAGGGACTCAAAGTTTTCTTGAACTGTAGTTATATAGTATATAGTATATAGTTGTATCAAAAACTGTCAACTTTTCGAAAACAATTTTCGATACGTTAAAGCATGCTAAATTACCTATTATACTTACATTGAGTATTTTTCTCTAGAATGGCTTCGTATTTACAGCGCATCGCAGCTTTGACTGCGGTTAATTCCATAAAACCTCACGTGGCGAACATTAGGCAGATCCATTCGAACTCAAAGTGCGGTTAACTCCGTGGGTCAAACCCCAATAGAACCAACGCCAACTGCACCAAACCCCATTATAACCTCTCTATCTGTGGGCTGCATTTAAAGAGTGGCTTGCCATTTGAAAATTCTAATCGGGTATACTTTTCAAGTTATAAATTCTACCAAAATTACAAGCAAGTGACTTATACCAACCAATTGGCATATTAAAATTGATCATCAAATGTTGATGAGTATAAGTGAGTGAGTGTAAGTTTCGCATACTTTCATTTTTTCAGTCAATTTGTTGATTTTGACTGTTAATTCAATCTAGCATGAGACCGTCACCACAACGTAATATGAAGTTGTTTCTGTCATGTTCCGCATAAACGAGTATTTACTTTTTATGTGAAATAAACATACGGCTAGTGAGACTTTCCGAATCACTTTATGTCACTAAACTAGGAAACTAATTTACTGTTTCTTATTATTACTTATTATCACCTTAAGAATATTTCGACTGAATTTACTAAACAAAAAAAATTTAGGTTTATATCAACATGAGGTTATTTTAGCAGAAAATATAGGGAAAACAAAATGTTCATAATTTGGTCGATGCCAACATTTTGCAATTGGATTTCGTACTTTAAACTTTTCATCTCTTTAAGTAGATTTTATGGAAATTCAAAGTCGAGAATATAGTTAATTTACAGAAAAGTATTTAACAAAAACAATTTCAGTAAAAATATGCTTTAAACAGCATAAATATATCAACAAGAAATGAAATTCCATGACTTCTGATGTATTCTCAAAACAATACGCTTGCCAGAAGATCTACAATCAATGAACAAGGTTAATAAATGAAACGATCCAGAATAGCAGCCGTATTGTCTTTTCGAAACAGGAACGTTTTTTTTAAATGACCTAGTTCACTTGAAATTAAACTTCAGTTAATCAAATGTATTATTTTATTATTATTCTTAACTAGCTGCCCGGACAGACTTCGTTCTGTCAAAAGTTATTGGTCTGTCGCAGTCCAATAGAAAAAATTAATTTTATTTATTAAAAATTGAAATTAATTTTTTTAATTTTTTTAAATTTTTCTCTCCGTAAGAACCATCCTTGTGCCTTAAGGAAAATATATTTAAAAAAATAGCCGAATCGGTCGAGGCGTTTTCGAGTTTTGCGCTTAGCAACAGATTTGGCGATTCATTTTCATTTATATAGATTGTGACTTAAATCAATTCAATTTGGCATTAAAGTAAACAGCGAATGCTATAACTTTCTGACCTTCACTTTCACGAAACTAATTTTTGTGGTTTAAATCTTATCAATGAAACATACATTATTTTTTTAATGAAATCACGTTCGTACCTACATAGCTGAAGTCTTTCCAATATGAAGATAAACTCATAAAAATGTCAGCTGAGCTGAGCTGAAAAAAACTGTTTCTTATGTTATAAACATTTTGGTTGAATTTGGATGCTAAGAATAAGGTCCCAAGCTAGAAAGTATTCTTGGATATATGTTAAAATTATGTTACTCATAACGAATAGAATTAAATAAAACGACTAGCACAAAAAAATTATTATTTTGTTGATTCATCACAAAAAACCACTTGATCGACCACCATCTTTCATTATTGTATGAATGTTTCCAATTACAGAGGGCTGATACTACCCACAACATTATTTCAATCGTACTCTGAATTCAACACGATCATAGGAGTTCAATTAAATAAACACTTTGAGTACCTTGTAAGTAACGGCAAAGTTGATAAACATTTTGCCAGTTATTTATTGCTAACTTCTGCATTAATTTAAGAAGCGATGTAAATTAATTTGTACCATTATTGCTCTGTTTGTAAACACCACAATCGTAAACAGTAAATAAAGTATATAATTCTTCAATCAAACATCGCCTGCAATTACGGTTGGTGCTGGTTAATTGATATGTTTTGATAAATTTGATCTTGTACTCTTGAGATGTTAATGGTACGTGGCAAAAATACTGAATGTTTGTGTGAATGTGACTTGTTAATGAAAATGCTAGAGCTTATCGCTCAAAACACTTTTTCTTAAAAAAATTAGTAGTTCATTAGCACTTCAAATGGCCCATTTGAATGAAAGAAATAAAATTGAAAAAACATTTAGTGACGTGAGCGTAAAGATGATTTATGATGTATCTAACTTTACTTGATTTTATTTTTCAGGCTCAATCGGCGCATGGTGAGAAACAGGTAAGAATGAATGCAAAAATTTTTAAATGGCAGGTAAACGTAGCTCACTTACTGTACCGTCGTAGCATATGCCAAAGTTTAGTGGTCGAACTTTGCAAGAAACCCAGGCAGTTCCAAATATCCTTTTAACGATGATCGTAGCAAGGATGCATTCGGTAAGGCTTAAACAGTAGCTCGGGTTTTGAGAGATAGATGTCGCATGAAGGTAGAATGATTGTGTATTGAACTCAAATTTTGTTGGAATCATGCAAAGATTTTGTTGCCTACATTCTACAAGTTGAGGAATATATTTGGAATAAAAAATAACTTTTATTTGAATGAAACAAATACTAAAAATCTTTAAATCGATAAATCAATCAATCTAGCTAGTGTAGTCAAGATGGGCGAATACAGTTTATATTTGATGATCTTGATAAACTATGTAAAATAGCTTTGAAACGTTTTTTCGTGGCGTGACAGCAGGCTGAAAGGTTTTGTCTGCGACATAATTATTTAGACCATCTGATCTTTTAAAGAAGCAAATTTAGAGCAAACGATACTAAACCATAGAAGAGTTTATTTTTGACAGACACTCCAAGTACATACCACCATTTTGTGAGCGACTCTACATGATAGAAGTAGGATATTTTTGTGGAATGAACTATTTATGTAAATTTTTGTTATTGTTAGAAATAGTGAATAAGTTTTTATTATGAACCATCAGTTGACCCCATTAAACACAAAGGTATCTTAAAGCTGACAAAGAATTCGCATTTACATTGAAAGTTGTCCATCAAACTATACCCACTTTTGCTTTTGTTCGTATTATTTTTTTGTTTAGGGTGCACGTAGATGTGCGTATATCGTTTTCTGACAATTAAGGTTTTTCCAAAACTCATTTTAACATAACGTTTCCCACCTAAAGATTTTATGATGGTTTTTGGCTAAGCAGATTTGTTTCGGAGGAAGCACTTATGAAAAAGTTTTGAAACCGATGAACACATTTGAATAACTTGATGACAATTGAAATGTCTTATTGAATAGTTTTTCTTAATGTAACTTAAGCAACTTCTTATTTTGAAATTGAAAATGAAAATTTTCCGTGTCTTTTGAGAACAAGGAGATGATTAAGATATATATTTTGAAAAAATTTTACACCTTTTTTGTGAACAATTTTTTAAACAATATTTTAAAAGTCTATGTTTTTTAATATTAATATGAAACATATTTCAATTATAGCTTGTATTGAACGAATGGACATAAATGAATAGTTTCTTTTAATAGTCTGTAAAATATTTCAAAGCAACCATTGCCCAACTACCTTTTGACTTCCAATCCTCCAAGAATTTTTGTACAGAATAATTATTGAAAAATGTATAAGAATAAATAAAATTACACTTATAAACGTTTACTTCAGCATTACAGTTCATAGAAGACAGCTTTTCCAGCACTAGCTTTTCGAAATCTTTTCACAACTCTACTCGAGCAATTACCAATAAAATATGAAGAAAACATTGTAAATAGATAACTCACGGCATGACATGACATTTATAATTGCATCGAAATTATTTTTTCTTTCACAAAGCAATACTTAATGCACTAGTTTTTTTATGCGCTGATAGTATCTTGCAAATGTTTTTCAATTCGTCTAGTTAATAGAAGATTCACTCGAACGTTTTTCTGTGAAAATATTTTTTTTCCGCTTTCAGCTTGATGTTTAATATGCGTTCGTTGACTCTGAACTTATACTTTCAAAACACTTTCCCTTTTTCTGCATACTACATTTATGTGTCAATCATTACTTCTGTTTCATAATTACGGACTATAGTCGACCATCACTTATTGATAGTAGAAGCTCTCGAATGAAATTGCGAGTTATAGCTTAATGCATATGCTTAGAAGTAACCAAGCACTCTTCAGTTTTTGATAACTTTTTGAATGATTTACCCTTAATGGTAGTACACGTCAAAGAAACGCTTAAGTTTAGTAATTTACGGCATTTTGTAATTTATCGCAATTTTCCCAATGACACATTCTGTGTATGCTTATATTTGGTACTTTAAATAAAATTGTTCTGAATTATTCGCCGAATACATAATGGAGAAAACAGCCTATGATAATATTTACAATATGATTGCGGTTAGCTTTGTAAATTGTGAAATTATCTATGTTACCTTTGATAAGGCGTCTTTAGTGACGCGATTCGTTTATGTAAATTCACTAGCGAATATTTTGGTAAAAACAGATGCAAGGCCAATTGTCGATTTCAAACCCTTCTTAAGATCTCAAAAAAGTACACGATATTCTTGGGAAGCCTATAAAAATATTGTTTTCTATGTACACGTCTCACAGACGCATATTCCTTACAATGTTCAAATAAGTAACATAAACGTATGCTGCACAACTCGATCGCGAGACTTTGTTTCTGTGAAAAGCTGATGAATTTCTACATATAAAAGAAGAATCCCCAAACGAGTACTAAATTATCCTAAAATACCGATTTCATTTTCCGCATTGCATTAAAAAAAGCTCCAGGGTCAAGAAAAAATATTGTTTGCTTATTGTTGGTCCATTCGTTGATGATTTGAGTTCCAAATTACGATGCTTTAGAGCCAGTGAGTGAAGTGGTGATTACTGACTCGCTCGAAGTTTCGACCGTTTATATATGTATGTACACATGTTCAGAGATTTTGCACTATAGGGTTCATGCCTTATATCCCTCTGCAATATCACAAGCCAGTGAACACCGTGAGTAAACAATTTTTTTTATCAAGACAGGTTTTTTGAAACGTGCGAAAAATTTAGTACAAAATGAATTATTGAAGCTCAATTATTTGCAAAGGCAAATCGAAAATTGTCACTTTCTCAGCGAACATTGCTTCAAATATTTAAAAAAAAAAGTAGATAAAAAAGACAATAAAAAACTTTACAACTATGATTTTATATTTTATAGAAATTTGTTCTACAAACTTAAGTTCCTCTTCAATTTGAACCAAATCGTCATAATAAATAACAGACACTACTCCTTATACACGATTTCAAAATTCTTTATTTATTACAAATATATATTTCGGACATTAGTTGTGCCCTTCTTCTGAAGATGAATGTGGCACAATCTATCGTAAATATACTAAGCAGTAGTGTCTGTTATTTATTATAGAAACACGGTTTTGTATAACTCGTCGAAACTTTATTGAATCGAATCGTCATGTTTGTCTCTCTGCAGTTCAACAACTTTTTGAAAAACTTGACTGCTGTGTTAGTCTTCTAATTACAAAACAGCACGTTCTTTGGGTAAAATACTACCACTTAAAAAAATAAAGCAACCTAACCAGCTCAATCAAACGGTTTGGATTTAAAATAAGCAGGGACTCTTTTGTCTTCTCGGTGATCATCAGTGTCATATACATTTTCCGTTTAAATGAGATATTTTCCGAATCAAATTGGCGATTTTCCCACCAAATTAATGTTTTGTCAAATCAAATTGGTAGTTATCAAATATTCACTAGATTGAAAGGCTCCAATTTGATTTATGAGGGTGCCAATTCAATTCAGGAAACAGTCGATTTCATTCGTAGGATCTTTAATTAATGAGGAAATGCTATATAAGGATGTGAAATATGTTGGGATATTTAAGATCAAACAGTTTTATGTAGTTTATTTTATTGACAAGATATCAATACATCCGAATGATGTTGCTAAATTATGTATTTCAAGAATAAACACTCTGATTTTTGATGCATTTATAATCTGATAACGAAGGTTTTGATGTGATCTCTGTTTTGCAATCATTGAAACGATTATTTTTTCCTGAATTTTAGGTGCGTAATTGAGTCCTGTTTGGTGTCAAACAAATTTCAATTTCTCAGGAACGCAAATTACTTTTGGGCAGCATTGGGCAGCAGTACACTTCGAAACTATGAATTTTATGACATGTCTGTATTTGGAAAATATATCCGTCTAAAAATTTGCTCATTTTAGAGCCGATTACTATTTAAATGCGTTTTCGTTGATTTATGATTTATGCTGACCTGACTTCATGTCAACGCTACTGTTAAACATTTAAAATAGCGTAAAATAATAAACCCACATATTATTTCCACACCGTTGAAAACCTTTTATTTGCATGTTAAAGCTGTCAATTTACTATACCACATTCAATGCAATTTTTTTCAACAATATCTTACTCACTGACTCGTGCATTAGTTTTTTGGTTTGATTGATTCCTAGCAGCATGTAGAATTCGCTTTCGTCTTACGGTTGTTAACAGAATAATTTTTGTCGCAGCTATCATAAAACCAAAAGCCATATTGAAATTACTAGAAGAAAATTTCCATAACTTTCAAGAAAAGCTGTTGCACAAATAATTCTCAACAAAATTAGCTCTAGCAGCCTGCTTCGTTTAAAATTCGGGACGAAAGTGCTTTCAAAAGCAGTTAAAACTTTGCAGTTCACTTCAAATCGAATTTTGGAACTAATAAAGTTCTTTATTAATGAAAATCCCCGACATCTCGTTTGGTGCGCAAACGAAGCGGGTTGGCTGTTCGACTATGAAGCCAGCATATATTTGAGATAAAACCATTGCGCCCATTTGCCGACCATCTCCCAAATATACGATACGAGCTCTCTCCAAATTGTACCTCGTGGATTACCTAATAGGCTGGAGGAACGAGCGGAAAATGAAAATTTAGATTTGCTCAGTTAGCAATTGTTCACTTTCGATGCTTTCTTTTGTCTTTTGTTGTGTCGTTGCGAGTTATTGACCTAATTCTGTTTTGGATACTTTCATGAGCAATAGAAACCAAGCAAGGTTGAATAATTTACAAGTGACAATGCAATAGATTTGCTGTTGTCTTTAAAACGACTTTAAGTTTTGTGGGTAGCTTGTTGAAGTAAGCCGCGACTCCACCCCTGCATAAGAATAAAGATAAACTGTGAATATTTAATATACAAAAGGAAAAGGAAACGAGCAGCGGCGTAAGGAGTCCCACGATGAAAGTACCACCTCGTGTTACGTATACTGAAGGTATACCGGATAGATAACACTCAGGATACATTCAGTATACGTATACGAAGTCGTACAATGGCAGCGCTAAAACGGTGGTGTTTTTAATAGAAAGAACATGCCCAGCATCTGGAATGTTAAGCGAACAGTCAGTTCTGTCGATGCCATTTTCGTTCTTGGTTCCGTCCCCAATGATCAGGCTCTGCTTTCCGTCCATGAGCCAAGTCCAAAGGCAATGGCATCCTAGTATGAACAAATCCTGGCGATGTGGAAGGCAAAACGAGCGAAAGTGCAGTCAGGTGAGTAGAGATGATATTCCGTTGATATTATCTGCAAAGAATATTATATACTCTAAATAGATATTAGGTTTTTGGTTAAGTTGAATACAGGGTATAGCATCGTCTACACTCAACATAGCAGCGGAGCCATGGAATGGTAACAGGTAAGCATGGCGATGGTACAGTTTGGATGTTCAGTTCGAATGGGTAATATTCTACGTGTTTGTATAAAATCCGTCGAAGGACAGGAGAGATTGTTATCAAACGCTCATATGTGGCCAATATTGCAAAATGGAATGCCTGCTATCTCCAGTGTCAACAACCGAATTAAGTGCATAGCTTGCGAATTGTTGTATACTATGCAAAACTTTGGTCATTCGTTCATACATATGTACATAACTGGTTGTGGCCACACTCACGCAAATTGTGAGGTTTGATACTCAAGTTGGCCAAAATAGATGGTGGATATCTTCATCAAACAACATGTGTTTCGTTCTCCGGACACATTGTAGACCCTATAAAATTCATACCAAATTGCTTTCCGGTGTGTAATGCAGTTAGTTGGTGTACGTGTGGTATTCGAAAATCGTATCGATTTTTCGATTTTCGATTCACAGCCGAATTTATAGATAGTATTGTAGGCACTCTTTGCGGAAATTTTGGTTCAACTTGGCACGACTTATTTTGAACGCTTTATCATTTGGGTGCAACCAACCTCTCATCATGGAGTTGTTCTGCGACGAAGTCTATAAAGTGGAATCAAACGTCGAAAATTGTGAGGGTAGGACAGTCGAATAAAAAAATACATACAATTCATTGAAGATGAAAATCTGTATTGTGTCTTTTTATATTGTAATAATAGTGCTCACTTCCTTCATAGTTGCATCATAATATCATCGAACGAAACTGTTTTATAGGTACGCAACTAATAAAGCACCCTCAATGCATGTATAAAAGAATATAAGGGGGTGCTCAATACTGCAATTGCAACAGACGACAGCTTTAAGAAAGGAATAATATATATGACACAAAGGATATTCTAAAACTTAGACGATGCCTTCGACTGAACAACGATTGGAGGTAATTTAAGCAATAAAAGGAAGTACTGGCCTGGCGACTGATAAAAAACTTTCACTTAGAAAATAACAACGTGAGAAGTTTTACGAACAAAGCAACCTTTATGGGGTTAATTGAATATTTGAAACATTTTACAAAATATTGTTTGACCTGCAACTCTCTACTACGTTTAGCCAATGAATGGGTACTTTTTCTCAAGCATCGTGATGCAATGTCTCATTCAGCTTCTTCCAAACCTACCTACTTCACCAATTTATAAATACACACAGCACCATCAACACACTCACAATTTGATGAATGATGTAGCGATTTGTCGCAAGCTAAGCAGCCTGCCGCTGAACTTGACCATGACATCTGCTTTGAATTCAAAGTGTCCCATCGCCCGAGAGCTGAGTAGATACTGCTAAAGAAATAAAAACGAAATGGAGCTATGTTAGTGTTCGTGTCTACGCACCTTGTATTTGTACAGCGACCTTATGATTGATGAGTCCGGATTGTTTACGAGCCTGCCTGCTACTTGATTGGGAGATCAATAGCGGACTCGTTGAAAGAATATATGAATGAAGTTTTGCTACTTCACAGCACTTGAAATGAAATAACTAAGCCACGCAAAAATGATTGCCGAAGTGAACAGAGCTGCAGACAACTATGGAGTAAATATTTTGGAATTTTGTCAAGGAATCAGGAGATGCTCTCGTATCAACGCTTAGTGACGCTTTGATGCCTTTTCAGAAGCAATGTGACGCTGGTTGTGCATTCCAGTTCCAGTCAAAGTCCCTGTGATATCGATAACGAATGGATGTTCCATGGAAGCTAAGCGCATGCACGGCAAATAAAGCACACGCACAAATACAATTCTATCACCGTGACTAGGGAGTACAACACCCCTTGCGAGAAACATGCTTCAACTCAGTTGTCTACTTCATAGTCCACAGTATAAGGGGTTACACCCGTACGTGAGCTCTCTGAACGGTTTGTTTCCATGTTTCGTATATCCAAACACACGGCCCCTACAATTCGTCTGAATGGAAGCAACAAACGCTTTGCTAGTAGTCGTGCAAGCTTGTTTCATTGTACGGCGTAACTTCCCAAAAGGAGCAAAACCTTTGATCCATTTTAGGAATTTCATTTGGAGCGGGCAGTGAATTTGCAAGGCCTAAACACACCACGTAGCCATTCAGGATCAAAAGTGAGTGCTTGACACATTCGACCGACTGCTCTCGTTTGTATGTGTTTATACGTGCATGGATTCGACCCAACAGCAAAAACTGACACGTGCTCACTCATGGAGTAAATATATTCTGGAGCACAGTTTTGCTAGTCCCTGTATTCGTTGGAGCACAGGGAAATTCTTGAAGATTGCAAAGAAAGCTACCAGAGGGCCTATGAAATAACCACATACACGCTATACAGCGAAAGTATGTATACCTCGCCAATCATTAAAAAACCTTCCTAGTCGATACGGCTGGCAACGTATTTACTTACCTTCCTAGCACGATAGGGGATGAAACTACACCATTTCGATCACAATATCCCAAATTTCACGTGGTGTAAGCCCGTTAAGTTTTGTGGCAGTCACATATCGGGGTAAACTCGTCAATCGATTAAGGAGCGAATCGTTTTAACGATGTCAGTTTAGTTTCGGATGTTAACACTTCTCCATCGGCATTAAATATCAACGAAGGGATGCATGTACGGACATCACACAATCACCATTTTGCACAAAGCTCACAAATTCGCCATTGCCGCGAATAACCAGTTTCGAGGCGAGCTTAATGGGGCCTGCAATTATTGATTGGCCACAATAGCAAAAATATAACACTTAAGCGATATGCATCGTCCGAATGCACGGCACTGCACCGACAGTAGAACGTAATCCCAGTTACGAGCGGAGAGACATGGATTGACACCACCCTATGGCGGCCAGCAATGGCAGAACTGGAATCTAGTTGACTCTCTCGCAATTTGGCCTTCCTTAAAACGAAACAAGCAAGGCGGCCAAACCAGGCCAACATAATTGCCCAAAGATCTGGGCGGCTTACATCCCGGCAGGAGAGAAAGGCGTGGCTAATTAAGCGACTAAACTTGAGCACCTCCTAACGAAAAGAGACACACTAACGTCATCTCCCTCAGTCACGGAATCAGGCCCAGTTCTACTCAGAAGCCATTTTGAGTGAAGAAAGCGGGTAGAGTTCTCATGCTCATTATGGCAGCTCCAAGCCCATGTTGGATTGTTGGGCAGCAGAACCCAGGAAACTGCATTCCATAATAAAGATGCAGCATCATCTGTTTTAATTGTTTCTCCAGTGAGGAAAACTGGTTATTTGGGTGCAGATTATGTCAGTTGTGCAAAAATGTTTGCCAAAAACCAAAAATCGAAGATTGAACTCAAAATTGATCTGCTGCACGTTGAATAGGTTTCTTGCTCGTCGAATTCACATTGCATACATTCTAGTTTATTTCAGGACATGTTGGTTCAGAATGTGTGCAGTCGTGAAATCTAGGATTGAGTTTTGATTTTGAGAAATATGTCATGACCGGCACTGATTGCTTGTTTCAAAATATTTTTTTGAACATGCTGAATGGATTTTATTATTGTTTCCTTAAAGAGTACTTCATAGCTCATGATTCAAGTTCGAAAGGTATGTGCGAAATAAGAGCAATGCTTTAAAATTTTTGGCAAAATTGCTAAATGCTCATTTTTAATTTACAGCATTTCCGACGGACAAGCGTCGTTCAGAAAACTTTTGTATGGCAAACCTTCAACTAACAAAAATAATGGAATAATAATAGTTTTAATTTTTATTCTTGAAGAATTTTATTTATATTAAACATATCTAATTATTTGATTATGACGAGGAAGTTTTGGAATGAAGATTAGGGTTCATTGTTGGTGGTAGGCAATTGAATTGCGATAAGTTAATAAATGCGAACGAAGCTGATCTAAAATATGTTTAGAAAAGTTATATATACTTATTGTTTATTATAGTTATCTATAGTTTTGTCGTTGAACAGCTTAACAGACACTGTCGATTGTTAATGAAGCTTGGCGTGTAGTTTCGATCGCAGGCATTACTGCTGGGAGACTAATATAAAGTAGTCCGAAAATGATATCATAAAAGTGATGAAATGATGGCATAAAATGCTGCTTTATGTTTTTGCATACTTTTGAATTTATCGAATTAATAAAACTGATTCAAACCAGAAAATTTTATTTCAATATTTTTTTGTGTTTTTTCATACTTTTTGTTATTTTGAATGATCTAAACATTAAATATAATTTGAAAGATTTAAAGAAAGCGATATATTCAAATATCATGGGTTAAAAAACTTTCCGCGTTTATTCAATAGCATTGTTTCACTTTTATATGAGCATCAAACAGAATACGTAATTGATAATTGATTCTTTCATTTTTTTATGAAAACATAGTTTACTGTAATGGCGTATGGTAAATAGGGTCGATATCACAATCCACGCTATTTAATTTCCTAAATTTGGTTTACTGTTAGATCACCTGTTCAAAGCGTCAGTTTTACAGTTTTTCGCCTGGAAAAGTTATTAAGAACTTTTTGAATTAACAATAAATAAATAGTACTGCTTACTTCATTGAATCGTACTAAAAAGCTGGGTTATGCAGAAATTACACGCATTTTCAATCCCTTTGTACCCTAAAGAATTTTTGTCGTTTAATGGGTAATATCTGAAAGTCCGAGATATTGTTTCATGCATTTATAATCAGCTTTCTGAAAGCAATATCAATTTGTTCTTGTGGTATACCTGAGTTTTGAAAATTCATTAAAAACTTAGAGAAACAAGGCTGGAATTACACTTGAGTAAATTTGAAATTTTTGGTCCTAGTTGATTTACATCTTCGGCGATCAAAATTTTGAAAACTAGGCAGGGAATTTTTAGGCAATACTCCTTCAGTTCCAAATGTAGGTGCTGAAAAAAACGAGTTCACATTATTGCTCGTATATTTCCGTCCCGCCGGTGATAACAGGGCATGACGAAAACTATCAACCCTGTTTCGTCTACTTATCTTTTTAGAAACTTATTTGATATTTATTTTATCTACTTAGCATCGAAAATGAAAGATATTCTTTATATACTAGATTCAAAAAACGACTTTGCAAAGTATTTACATATTAAACTTAGTGCATTTGCCGACGGTATCGGTGATTCTAGCCAACGATTTTCAGTTGATTTATTTGTATTTATGACGAGCAGTACGTAATTGTACCGAGTGAGGACTTTATGTATTTTTCATAGCGCGACGCTTCTTTTTCACCACTGACACAACTGTTTAAGCATTTTCCCAAAATTTATACAAAACATTTTGAAGATTTTACTATCACTTTTTGAAAATGGTTAAACATTTCCATATTTGAAGAATAACTTTCCATTTTGCATGAAATTTGTGCATTTACATCTAACTATCATTTACGCGTTGGAATGTTTAAAAGAGTTGTACTTTATGTATTTCAGAATGCCGAGGTTTGTTCTATGGCTGATATGTTGGTATGTTCATACATATGTATGTGCGTATGTTTGAGCTATTGTGCATAGGCAAGTAAATTGCCGTCGGTTTTATCATGCTGGCAGGGTCAGTTTTTTCAGTAGTTGTTGCTTTATTAATTGAAATTTTGTTTTAAGGCTGCAAAAGATGGGCGAATGGCTGGATCGAACTAGTAGTGTATTCATTAATTTCATTTTACGATAATTGAAGAATGAAATTGGAAATGTCGTATTTAATATTCAAGATTGGATTAGTGTTGGCAAAGAGATATATGGTTTTCAATTTATATAATATGTATGTTTCCCAAAGTATAGCGAGCAATTTATCGAAACTTCCAGTGACTTTGACCAAAAATAAAATATTTCGGTAATTAAGTTATTTTTATTTAACGATGATTTTAATACTTAAGTTGTACCTATTTAATTTGTTCTCAGTACAAAATAGGGTTCTAAAATACTTGGATAGAAAAATTTAATACAGACCGCTTATTTAAGAAAATCAAGGTCAAGTGCCAACTAAATTTAATTTCACTGCAAAGAAAGACGAATTTTTATGCTAAATGAGATAACGATTTAAAATTCACACGTATTATGTAAATCTGTGACCCAAAAATCAACAAATAAAAAGTATTAAAAAAATCTTGTGGAAGGAGCGCAAATAGGGAATGGGAGATTTTATTTTAATTCTAGGAAGAGCTCAGTACGCGAATTCAACTCGCACTCTCGCAATTATGCTTTTTCCGTTAATCATTTCTAGGGTATACCCGATCAGAATGGCTAACTAAAGCCGTAAACTAGTACTCGAAAAGACAGTTAGCCAGAAAAGGGCGTCATCGCTGAAATGATTTGACAAGTTGATGAGAACGGCGTCGAATCGATAAATTTGGATCCTCAGTTACACTACCTTCTACAGCAGCGATAGCCGTCTCGGTACGCACTATACGAGCTCGTGTTGGATGACCATTGTCCAATAGAGTATACGTGCGCGTAAATCTTTTCATCGTATTGCGTATGAGGTGGTCAGAAGGGCGATTATGAGCACCATAAATTTGAAGAAGTGCTCTATAAGTTTGGTGCACAGAATGTGAATTTCAGAAAAAAATTCCAGTATTACGAGACCTTGCTCAGATGCACGGCAATTGCCAAAGTAAATGAAACATAATGTCAAAATAACAGCGAAATTTAACAGCTGATCGGAAGTTCTATACCTATAAAAAATACCTGTTATATTCAAAAACATGAAATTCTGTAAATTTATTAATGATATTTGAAGTATTTGCTAGGTTTGTTTATTATAAAATCAAACAAATTATTGAAAAATGAGCTAATAAAATAAAATAAAAACAAGTTTTGTAACGAAGCAAAGCAAATACATATGGTATAAATTATATCCATACGTGTGCTCGTACTACTACATTCAACCAGTTTCGATAAAATGTTTCCCGTTAAATGTTTATTAACTTCCCAGTATATGGGAAGTTCTTGTAATCGCCTCGAAAATCGAAATTGAAATTTTCAACATTTCTTTACGTTTTGAGGTCTATAGAGTATATATAAAGTGTTTTTAGAAAGAAGTATGTATGTGTGTGTGCGTACGTACGTACGTACGTATGTACGTTCGGGACACTTTTTTCTACGAGCATAACTCACGTAAACAAAGTTGTATCGACTCCGTTGAGGTGTCAATCGAAGCGTCTTTGCAATTTTAAGAGCTGATTAGTTTTTGGGATACTTCGGTCGGGGGGGTTTGCTGTTTTCGCCCCTTGAAGGTCAACAATGTTATGCGCTATATCTCACGAACCAAACATGCGATTTTCATGATTAAGGTGTCAATCGACGCGTTTTAACTTTGATACGATTCTATCAAATTTTTAAAAAAATTCTTGGAGCCGTTTTTTAATTTTTTTAAAAAAAGTGCAAAAAATTAGGTTGTTTTTCAAAAACATCAAATTTTTAACCTAATTTTCATACCTAAGTAATCAATGTTTATATAATTTATATACTCCAAATAGTTTTTGTGAAAAAACCAGCAAAAGTTTTTTTCATGATTATGAAAAAAATTAAATAAAAAATAAAAAATCATTAAACGTTCAAGGTCATTTACGTCATTCATTATATCTCGAGAACTAAATATAATATTTCCATCATTAAGGTGTCAATCGACGCGTATCATCATTTTAATGATGTTTTTATATGTTAAAAAAATCTTTCAAGTGGTTTTTTAAATTTATTGAAAAAAATTGGAAAAGTAGTGTTTTTTCATAGAAAAATTCATTTTTCACCTGATTTGCACATCGTAATAATAAATGTTTGTAGAATTTATAAAATTTTATCAATTTTTGTAGAGAAACCAGCAATAACTTTTCTCATGATTACAAAAAAAATTAAATTAAACATAAAAAATCATTCAAAGTCACCATGTAAAAAGGGTTCATTCGAATTATAATACCTTAAATCTCTTATTCTAAAGACATTGTTGTAAAGTCAATCAAAGTTTATTAATATTTGCAAAATTTAAGCAGATTTTCAATAGTCTTCACATCACCATATTTTAACTTTAATGAAAAAACTGCTTTGTAACCTGTCCCCACTCCGATGAATACTCAATCAATGGACGCGCCCGTAGATGAAACGATTAATATTAAGTCATTCCAATAACTTTTACGAGAAGTACATTTTTATTATTTGAAGTAGTATTATTTCCATAATTATTATTGTGTTTAATATTTTCAATATCTTTTTAGATATTACTGGGAAGTTGACCGTGTGGACCTCATGGGTCGCACCTCACGGCTTGTTTCTTATCGAAATTAGTTTTGTGTGAATGAATAAGAAAGGTTTCTTGATTTAAGATTTTCGAAGCTGCGATAAAATTGAATAAATAACTCCATTCGTAAGCTAACAATAACCAAAAAGACACACACATACATATGCATATATGTACATCCGCATAAAAATAACCAAATGCTTTCACCTTGACCTAGGGTTTTGTAAAGTATGTAATTTTTGTAGGATATTCCTATTTTTATAACTACGTATTTCTGAGCTTCCAACTATCAATCATTGTGAATAATCGTCGTTGGTGAATATTGATGGATTTAATACCGCATTACAATTTTAAAATAACGGAACATTGACGGTGATTGGAACTCTTAAATTTGTTTTCTCACACCATAAGTGCGTGGTTATCGTTGCGAGGAGGATGTGACATAATAAAAATATTCCCTGCTCGTGTTGTTCGTTCGTCATCGTGAGCGTGTTGCCTTTTGTTTATTTAATGTCGTAAACAACAATTCAGCTAATCTAGTAATCGATTCCAATTTTATAGTACCGGAATGCCAGCTTATCTCCTTTGATGAGATAAAAAACTGAATGTCCCGTAGGACGAAACTTATGCAGCGATCTTCGCTATTGAAATGTGTCACCCTCAAGACCTCGGATTACACAGCTTTAGTGAACATAACCGTGGCTGCCCTACGCACAATTCTAGTCATCCCTTTCTCCCTCGCAGAGTTTTTTTACGAAACAATGGACGAGATATTCTTTCCTCAGATCCAGAAACTTTATGATTACTTCTGATATCATGCTATCTAAAAATATGAAATTAGATTTTTCCGAGCAACGAAAAATTAGTTGAAAGTTTTGAAAGTGTCGGGAGTTCAATTTCGTGTCCACATTTAGAATTTGTTTAGAACAACAAGAAGAAAAAGAAAGCGCGGATTCGGAAGGGATGTACATAAATCTCGAACTTGTTTTGAATAATTAACTGGATACGGGTTCCAACTTACATTCACCCGGTGGTAGCTTTTATATTTGCCATGATAAAAGCATTGTCAATTAAGTTTGATATGGTGACTACAGCGAAGCGACTAACGTTTCAACACGTACAGCAAATTAATTGTTGAAATGTGTCTGAAATTAGTTGAAAATTTGAAAGAAGTGTTGAAGCTACTCCTCATAATACTCGTGGAAACGTGTTCAGAGATTTTAAAGAGCAGCAACAATTACATTTGGTATGATGAAGGCGCCATTAACCAATAATGATGTTGTGTTTTAAAGTCAAAAGATTGAATTCGATGGCAAATCAAAGAAAAAATTCAATCTAAAGACATTAATTTTCTGTTAAAATATTATCTATTAATGGACCTTGTAAAAAGGGTAGATATCACTTAGAATTCAAATTAATGATTTGACACATTTTATTTATATTTAAATTTTATTTGAAATAGGAAAGTTATAAGTATAACGTTTCGGCATAATTGCATAATTCCAACGAAGGTTTAGTACTCTGCATAAAGACTTTATTGAAATATATGCATTGCTTGAATACTAGTTACCCATGCTGTTGTTGAAGTTTAGAAAACGTAAATATACTTACTGCTAACTAGAAGCAATGCTCATTCTAATTATTATATTGTAGTAAAGCTGTCTAAAATAAATGTTCAATTTTAACCGACCCTAACAACTCAAAAATTAATGCTAAATTTACTGAAGCATCGAATTGCTACAACTGTCGTTTCTAGCAAATTTTATTTAATTTATCTGGAAAAGCAAATCAGTATCAATTAGGTTGCTGATCGAATAAACGGGATTTTGGAAAACCATAATTATTGCTTTGAAACTCCAGAAAAGAATCCGAAATAATAAAAATATTAGACACAGTAATAATCATGAAAATAATAATACTCTTAATAATATTAACAATGAGAGCTTATAACAGTGAGTGGAATAAGTTAATATTAATCGTATCATATTAAGGAGCGTCCATTGATTGCTTAAGGCTTTTGGTGGGTTGTTTAAGGGGTCAGATTGAATCTTTACGCGGAGTGTTCGGAGGTGGGTTACAACATCTTTTTATCTAAGTGGCTATTTCCATATCGACGCTTGCAACACAAAAGTGCGCTAGCGAAAATGTTGGCGAAATTGAGACTTCACGGTTAGTGAATGCAGTTTTGTTTTCTACCCCACTGAACTAGATTTTGTCGCATGATGACCATTTTAGATAAATGCGTTCGAAGTTTCCATGGCAACACCCATGACATTGAATTTGTATTATCTCACCATCTTATAACAAAAAGACAACGTCAATTATTATTTTGCAGTTAATCTTAAAACAACATTTAATGTGCAGTAAAAATTCGATGCCTGATCATGTGTGAAGCATATATGAACTTACGTAAGATAGGGGAAGAAGTAATTCAAATAATACGAATCCTTCCATACGTAAGCTCAATTTTTTTATAAATGAACCTTATGTAAATAATGCACGCTCACTTATTCATTGAAAATATTCACTGTTTGTTGTTTTTGTATGAATATTCTTTTGAAGTGTAGATTATTTTGATGAAAACTTTTTAAAGCATCCGATTTTGTAAAGAATTGGTTACCAAAAAATGAAAACTATTTAGAAATTGTTTTTTTCTTCTTGATCTTAATTCTTTTGCAGTCGCGTGATTAAATTGGAAAACATCTGCCCAAATTTATTGAAAATTGCATCAAACCACACAAATGATAATACGCATTGAATGATATCACAACGTCATTCGTGAAAATGAACTAAGGTAACATTGTTAGTATAAACAACTTATTCATTATGAATATTCCTTATTGTATCGTATAAACATGTTTTGCAACCAAGAAAAATATAATTTTTTGTTCAATAAGAACTCTTTAAAACATCTGACCTTTCAAAGCGTTGATTACCACAAACGCACACTTGATTTTAAAAAAATATACTTTACTTTTAATTTTAAGCAGTTTTTTATAAAAAGCGGCTGTACCAATATTATTGTAAATCTTCTCCAATCATACAAATGTTAATATGCTTTAATTGACACGTTAGCAACGTTTTTAAAATAAGAGAAATTGGGCAGTGTCATTCGTTTCAACCCCAATAGTTTATTGCTTTTATGTTCACTTACTTTATAATGATGAAAAACTTTAATTAAAACTTTTTTATGGAAAATCTAATTATATGCACATTTTTTATTAGATTGAAAAATGGCTGAAATCCAATTTATTCAAAATTTGACCATGAAAATCTTATTCTGCTTCGGTTGATTCTTTAACAAGGTAAATTCAATCTTTTTGTGTGTCAAAATGAAAAAAATGCTGGACTGAATTTCACCAAAATCTAATCAGCTTCAACTGCAACACAACGAAGTCAATCAAATTTTTTTACCTGAGCTATTGTCGTATCAAAAATTTACCACGAAAATACGCAAACACTTTACACATACTTCGAACACCTTGAAACGTACATATATGTATGTTGTAAATTTCAATGTGAATTTCAGGAGCAATTACTAGAACTTTCCATATACTAAGAAGGTAACAAAGTTTATGATTTCAGGCGTTTTTAAAAGATAATACAGAATTTAGTAATCAAGGATTCTAGAAATATTCAAACTTTTGATTGATGACGTTGAAATAAGCAAAAAAAACTGTTGAAAATTAGTCCAAGAAGTTGATTTCTAGCGATTGGGTTCAATTATGTTTCATAGGAAGAGCATGAGTATGGACAAGGAAAGAATTATTGATGCAAAAAGACGATTTAAAAACGCTAAACAAATAAGTATCTTCATCACTGAGTTGCTTTCTATTAATTAAAAAGAAATCAAAAATACGGCATCAACTTGTCTTTGATCCATATTCGTTACCACTAATTTGAAAATGTGTTGTGAGTACTTTGTAGAATGGATTAGATGCTCCAAAGTACTGCCTAACCTGCAGGTAACGCAAATTTAAAATTATATCATTCTGCATATCATATTGATTGCAATCACAGCCTCGCAAAAAGCATTGTCTATCGAAGTATGAGAATTGCCTAAATTTACAGTGGCGATTTTTGTGCCAGTTTCGATGATTTTTATTCACCTATCTTTAGCCGTTGCATCGGACATGTATAATGCTGAAAATTTTGATGCAAATTTCAAATTGACAGTTTCCAACGTAAACATGTTTTCAATACAAATTATTTTCAAAGTTTTTTGCTTTGTCCTTTTGTTCTCGTGGTAAGAAAATAAATTTCAATTTGCATTAATATTCCCCAGAATGAATATTAGACCTGGCTTGGCTACATACATATATACATACGTAGTAGTATGTATGGTATCAGATATACTCACGGTGCTTCGTAAAGGAATTGTCGAGCAAAACTTTTCGTTAGGAGGAAAAGAAATACAAAAGAAAACATCTGAATGAAAATTTGCTCTTAATTCTAATGGAAAAGTTTTGACTAGCTCAAAGCGGAATGGCGCGAACTTTCAATGAATCTCGAAGAAACTTTCTTGAAGTGCTTCCAAACAGTAAAGAATTCTCTTGAAGTGAGAAATTGAGACTTTGCTTTCTTATCATGATGATGAGTCTAAAACACACTTCAGAATTCTTAAAAGCAATTGTGAAACAACTCTCGAAGCAAATTATAAGAATCCATTTCATTCACATTTACTTGCTGTATACTTACCTAAGATATTCTATTTCGATATCAATCCAATGAACCTAGCTTTATATTTAAGATTGTTTAATGATGCGTCCAAGTGTAACCCCATCCCATCAAGGCGACAAAATACTGAAATAAAGTGTGATAAACGGAGATAAATTCCTATCTTGTCATTTTTATAAATAGCAATCTCCACCTTTCTTTCACCCAAGGTCGTTGTTCCCCATCGTTGGATGTATTCGCAAAAATATTGGGCAGCTGTTTCACTGCAAGCCTTTTTCAATGCAATTAACAAATTAAATTATGCATGAAAAAATACTGGGCTGGGTATCCGACAATTGATTGGATTTTTGAAAAAAATATCTCTGTTATGAGTTTTACAGTACAATATGCTAATGAAAATTTCATTATGGAAATACCTTCGAGTAAAGTTCAGGACAAAATAATAAATCAAGTTTTTAGTTGAGGTTTCCACGATGCAAAAAATATTGTGGTTTACTCCATTCCTAGAGACATTTTTTAAATATTTTTCTCTTAGCATAAAGCTTCAACGTTGGTCAAGCATACAATTGACTAAGATTTTAATGTGCCTTATGTAACTTAAAATGTTATATCTTTGTAAGCAAAAAAAAAACTGCCGACTTGTATATTTTTCCTAAAAAATTGGTTGCTCTTCACCTTGTAATTGATAAATGGACTCATTTAAATATAAGTTTGAAGTCACGCTTTGCCAGTAAAGTGCCTTTAACTAACCGTCAATACTAATGGAAGTATTTGTTCTAAAACCGGTATCCTGTTCAATTTGGCCTTTTGTAAACCACTTAAATGTTAGCTAAATCGCTTCAAAAACATAGATGCAATCAAGACGTATTGATAGAAAATTTGAAAGTATAAACTGATGATAGCTTTATCTTATTTCCTTTCGAAAAATGTGAATTATCATCAGAGTGCTTATCAAACCAGACATCTTTAAGTAAACTTAAACCTTGAGCAAGGCCAATCAACTTTCGTTTTTCGAATTATCGAATATATGTAGTTCACTGTTTAGTTAAATCCCGAATCATCGTTTTAGTTACATGCAGATGATGTGGTTGGGAGCAGATTGTGAATTTTTCGTGTAAATAAATATTTTATTGACAGGATGAATAAGGTTTGACTACATCTTGTTAAGCTATGTTTAGATACCGGTGGGTTATTAATGATTTGAAGCTAAAGGTGAATAGTAATAAGAGCAAAAATTATTTAGCACTACTCATCTATGACACATTTCCACTAAGGCAAACAGTAAAACAAATCAAATATATTTTTAATGCATTTGTAAAACCATGAAACAAGGAAAACATGCACGAATCACTGCTTGCACCAGGTGAGACTGTAACATAGCTATTAAAATCTCTTTTCAATTAACAACACAATCTGGAATCCAATGTTTGGTTGTATGTCACAAATGATTTAAGAAACCATATCAAAATGATTCGGTTGTTTAGTGGTCCATCAAAATCAACTTATATCGAAACACAATCTTTAATAATTCATTTTAGTGTGTCATAAAGTTTTCATTTGACTACCAATAAAAATGGCACTTAAAGAAGTCGTATAAATAATTATGCAATATTATTTTGTTCGTTTTAAATTTTTTGTACGGAATCGTAGTCTACATATATATATATATACATGTGTAACACTGACGATAGTTGCGGATGTTGTGCTTGTCAACAAACAAACGCAACGGGCTAAAATTCAAATTGCGGTCGAATTGGGATTTCGCAGATCTTTTAACTGCCAAGGTTTGTTTATTGGTGCAGATGTTTTGTAATCATGGTTTGGACAGCTTCGAAGTTTGACTGATATCAAAGTGTTTGAGTAAGCAAGCAGTGAAACAAATGTGCTTTCTCGTTCACTTGGATTGCAGCAGCAGAATGTGAAAGAAAATACATTCCACGTGACATAGCACCGACATCGATAGCGAAAATAAGATTTGGTTTGTTAATAAATCTACATACATATATAAGAAGGCTTTAAAAAACTGCATTGTACAGTTAAAATTCTCATTAAAGATGCATTGAGCAAACCATATCCACGACGTTCATTTAGAATTATTACAATTGAAAATTCTGGACATTCCGTGTCTGACTGTGTATTTTTAACTTCCCAGTATACGGGAAGTTCTTGGAATCACCCGAAATAAAAATTGAAATTTTCATCATATCCTTACGTTATGAGGTCTTTAGAATATATTTAAAGTGTTTTTGGAGAGAATTTTGACTGTATGGGTGTATGTATGTATATATGTAAGTATTTGCAATGATACGAGCTGATTATATTTTGGTACACTTCGAGACGGTGTCTTTTTGTTGTGACACATTCAAGGTCATTCCTGTCATGCACCATAGTTCGCAAACAAAGCATTGGATTTGTGTCGTCATGTATTATTCTATCATATTTTGAATCATTAGTTGAAGCCGTTTTTTATTGAATAAAAAAGGTGCCAAAATTAAAGTTATTTCATGATTCCAATAAAATGAAAATGAAAACCAAAAAAAGTCAGTATGAATAAACGAATGAATAATAATAATAAAGCTAATTTCTATTAGTCAATTAGCATTGAGTCATGTAAATCGAGCAGATTTTCAATAATTTTCTTTCAGTTGTTTTTTATTTTAATGAAAATATTGCTGAAAATTAGCCAAATCATTTTTTTCAATCAAATTTTTATTTGTACAATCAATGCTTTGAAAGGACAGATGTTTAAAAGATTTCTTCTTATACCAAACTTTTCATGATTGGAAAGCATATTCATACAAAAGCATTAAACGATATTTATGATGAATATGAATGATGCAATTTTCAACAAATTCGGTGCAGATGTTTTTCAATATAATGAATTAAATTCTTGTACTGAAAAAGACCTGTTCTATCTCATTTGCATTTCTGTCAATCAGTGCTTTTTGAAATTATATGTTTTGAGAAGTCCATATCAATTATAAATCATAGTTTTTCTGAACATCTAAAAAATTTCCTACAGATATATAAACAATGAATAAGTATAATGAACTATGGGGTGTTTATTAAAGGATCATTTGTCAATTTTTTTAGTTCGTTTATTGTAAAGATTCGCAAAATTTCAGTTACTTCTTTCTTTAGCTTACGTAAGATATTGATTTACATATAATCAGATATTTACAGCGTATACATTCCAGTGTTATTTTCGAACAAGAGTAGGACGTCTTGTTCAAGAAAATTTTTGTTATACTTTTCTAGTTTGCTATTTTAACCTCTAAACATTGAAAATGAATCTTTGGTAAGACTTGTTTTTAACGTATATGAAAAATTTCTGGAATACCTAACAGCAAATTCTAATTAACATTTCAGTTTGCGTTTTCAAACAATTTTTTTGTTGATTTCCGTGACATATCAGGTGAATGATGTTTACGAAACCTATTAAGTAATTAACTTGCAGCCGTCATCGAGTATAAACAGCCTTCATGGCTATTAGTGTAAGTGGAGCAGCTGTAACATTTGTCACAATTGCGAATTATTGTGCCTGCAAATTGTCTGGGCTGACAGCCGCAAAGACTCTAACGCCACAATTACAACTGGTGTCCCTGGGAAGCCATTCTGCAATTATTAAATATTATTAAACATTTCAGTGCATTTCGAATGATTATTGTGTTCGCGTGTCATGCTCCTTAATAGGCGTCGTTCAACTACGCGTATTTCAGCAAATAAGTGGAGAAGAATCATGTGATTATCTCGAGTAACGACCTGGCCTGCACCAAAGGGAATAATCATAATTGAAGGCTATTTAATGGTCGGAAAACGTTCATTTTTGTTTTTAGGAAATAATTGAAGGTAGTTTTAAGGTTATTTTATCGCATAAGAATAATATAACCTTTCTTATTTTGTTATCTGCTGGCGATGAAATTCTCTCCACATGTTTGAGCTAGCAGCGTTCTGTGGCTTCTTTGTGTCTCGTTCACGAGGCAAAAGCACAGACGGCGGAGAAGGAAGGCAGTAGATGGAACGCAAGAAGAAGTGTATTTCTCAGCAAACTGGAATTTCTTCTTGGTGTATTCAGCTCGGTAAAGTTTGCAATTTATTTCTTCAGATATGCCACCCGAAATGAAATTAGATTGTAACATCTGCACAATCTTCTTAAATAAGGAATACAGGATACTTTGCGAAGCACGTATTTGCTTGGAAGCGGAAACTTTTAAAAGATCTAATGCAAATGATTCAAAACAAAGTACAGTAAAGTTGCGAAATTATCGCTTATTACAAACTATGTAGCTAAGAAGCTCAGGTAGCAAAATTGCGTTGAATTTGATTTTGGGACTAAAAAAACGAATTACGTATATAATTCTTTTACAAAGTAGCTTTTTTAAACTACTGGTCCTCAATGTGTGACATAAACAATTATCAATATGTTTCGGAAAATCATATCTTAATATGGATTTGAGGTGCTTAACACAGCTAATTAAGATATATTTGCAGAAGCTCTGCCAGTTTTTCGAATGTTTTGGTCGAAAATAAAAAATAGCTTCCAATTTCAGGTAAAATTACAAGAAGATTTGTTTTCTATATGACCTGAGCTGGATTAAATATGATGCTTTTAACCTTTGACTATTATGATAAAACATGGAGAAAATGGTGGGATACTAAATGTCAATTTGCATCTTACATGTAGCTGCAAAATGAAGCATAAAGCATAAAAAACTAGTGAAAATATTCTATTTTATATAAAAACACGTTTGAAGTTTTTTCATATATATAAATATATATATCTCTATTTCGTTTCCCATATATATATGAATCATTTATACTTATGATTTTGAGGTTACATTACACAGAATTGAATAATTGGTTGGTCTACCGCACAAATCAGTTAGATACAGTGAATAATCCATATAGAATCTAATTTTTACAATCTGCTGCGTATATATTTAGCCAATGTTGGTTTCCTTATTCCACTTTTAGATAAAGATTTGTGTCTTGAAGCTGTTTATGGTTTTGTTTTTAATTAGAGTGCCAAAGGTAAATATAGCAGTATGCAAAGTTGTATAGGTAGTACATGTGCTTCTCGAAAATTTATTCGGTGCGAATTGTGGAATTTCCCGGCAAACTCAAATAAAGGCATTCCAGTTAGGAATAAGTAACATAAATACAGTAATTTAATGGTTATCTCATCGACTAACTGAAGTAATCGAGATCTCGTTTCTTTGCCCAGTTCATGATAGTATTGTCTCTATATATTATGCATGTTATTACTGCCTTTCGCAAAAAAATGATTGTATCGTGCATTTACATATTGAATGTTATTACTTGATGCCAAAGAAATCAACGAGAGGTTTACCTCTCGTTGTTTTTTACGTTCCAGCGGAGAACCAAAAGAATGATTTAAGGTGGATACAACATCAAACTTGCTTCAATATACCCTTTTGATGCAATACTTGCAAACAATAAATATATTATATATATTATATATTTATATGCCGAAGAATGCTTGTTAATATTGAGCAAGAATATGTCTGCCGAAAAATTAGCAGTATGCAACTAGCGAGGAAAATAAACATTAGAAAACAAGATATTTTTATGCATAAATACTATATGCATAATTTCTAGTTGCTGCCGTTACAATAAATCGAATCCATTTGGAGAGCCATATGCATTTACTTCTCAGCTGCAATGGGTAGAGTGGTGAATTGGCCACTTACTATTCAGTATTCAAGTAAACACTTTCCGTTGGGCGATGTTCTACGAGGTCTGCATTAAATAGCGATTAGGTATTAGATCTGAAATAAGACATCCTATGACGATTATTGCAGGCTAGACACATCAACTTACAACCAACCAATAGTCATTTCAGCGAGCCAGCATTGCATGGTGAACGGGTGATTAATAGCAGTGTAGCTGGGGTTATGCTAAATCGAGATACGCATACCATCTTGAAAATCTTTCGCAATAGTTTTGCATGACAGGCATTTATTTTCATAACAAAATGCATACTATTTAGTACAGGCACTTTTATTAATTAATTAAATGAAAAACTGCAATCCTTTATTTATCTTGTCTAATTCAAATTTCTGGCAATGCTCCTATAAATCAAAGTTTTTTTTATAATTGCTAAAAAGTATTTGTACAAACATAAAAACCACAAATATTTATGATGAGGAAGAGGTTTATAAGAATAATATAGAATATACCTTAATATTGTTTGAGTTGAGTTTGAACTGAAAGTCATTGTTAGATGGTGATGAATTTTAGATGCATTTTCATATTGCAGGGATTTTATGCTCTTTTTATACTATGGTTGTAAAAAATCGTCTTAAGGAGATAATAATATATATAAAAATACACAAACCTTACAATTTCCAAAAAATAAGCTTTTATATCAAAATACTATGCTGCAATTGAATCCAAAAAATTGCCAATAAAACAACAATTTTGTAGACTGTGGCTAAATAACTCTTGTCAAATTCTAGTGTCGATAGGAGTCACATTCATATTAAATTTAAAGTAAAATAATATACAAAATATGTATGATTTGAGTACATATGTGTATGTCTGCTGTATTTACTGGAGCTACTGAAAAATATTTACTAACAATTCGCATATGCTGCGAAGTTTATTCATTATTTGCAAGAATACGACGCGGTACAACGTCTTTAAGAATCTTTTTTGGAGCAGCAATTTGATAGGCTAGTTAGGTTTTTATATTAACTATCTACTAGTTCACACTGGCATTGAAAACATTTGTCTACATATCCAAAGTTGCCATACATTTATGTATTTTCAGAGAAGAATGTGCAGGCGACATGCTTATTGTTATCATATGAAGCACGAACGTTTAAAACGAAAACGATCTTTCAATCTGCTTAACGAATTGAATGCGGACCGCTTATCTGGTCAGTCATCAGTGGAACCAGTTCATTGTCAGTTTATAGAAAATTAATTATTTCCACTCTCCAGCAACTTCCAACCAATTCAGATTCACGCTCAAAGTGTCAAAACGAAAATTGCTTTATCATAATTGTTAAATATATGAATGCTTTCCGAAGAGAAGTTATTTTCTGGAAGCATATCTTGAAGCAAATCTTGATGAAGGTGACCTCTTTGGTTTGGTAATGCAAAATAACATTAATCGATACGGAATTGTTGAAATCAATAGCAGGGACAATTGCTTTTTGCTAAATTGTTATCCTTTAATGGAAAACTAGGAGCGAAAGTATTGAAATTTTAGAATGAGATAGTAGAGCCGGGTTCAAAGTTTAATGTGCTGACAACTTTCATTGCAATATTCCAGCTGAGCAACTGCAACTTCTTATATGATATCCGAGAACGCATATATTTATATGTATGTTATTCACCATTTAGCAATACGTGGAAAACCGAGGACTTCAAATAAATGGAAGAAAAAAATACATTAAATGTACGTAAATATTAGAGGTTAATATATGTTTTTGTCTAACAGACATTGTTAATTCATCACGACATTTTATAGGCCTTTTGAACTGTTTTAACTTCCCAGTATATGGGAAGTTCTTGTAATCGCCTCGAAAATCGAAATTGAAATTTTCAACTTTTCTTTACGTTTTGAGGTGTATAGAGTATATATAAAGTGTTTTTAGAAAGAAGTATGTATGTGTGTGTGTGTGTACGTACGTACGTACGTATGTGCGTTCGCGGGCAGTTTTTCTACGAGCATAACTCACGTAAACAAAGTCGTATCGACTTTGTTAGGGTGTCAATCGAAGCGTCTTTGCAATTTTAAGAGCTGATTAGTTTTTGGGAAACTTCGGTTGGGGGGGGGTTTGCTGTTTTCACCCCTTGAAGGTCAACCATGTTATGCGCTATATCCCACGAACCAAACATGCGATTTTTATTATTAAGGTGGCAATCGACGCGAATTGACATTTACGTGATTCTGTCAAATTAAAAAATTAAAAAAATCGTTAAAGCGGTTTTTTTAATTTTTTGAAAAAAATTGCAAAAAATTGTTTTTTTTTTTCAAAAACATCAAATTTTTAACTTGATTTTCAACACGCAGTAATAAATGTTTATATAATTTATTTACTCCAAACAGTTCTTGTGAAAAAAACTTACAAATTTTTTTTTCATGGTTACAAAAAAAAATTAAATTAAAAATAAAAAATCATTAAAAGCCATCATGACCTTCATGGTCATTTATGTCATTCATTATATCTCGAGCACCAAATATAATCTTTGCATCATTTAGAAGTCAAACAACGCGTATCAACATTTTAATGATGTTTTTAATTTTTAAACAAAATCTGTAAAGCCATTTTTTTAATTTAATAAAAAAACTATTGAAAATTAGTGGTTTTTTTCATAAAAAAATTAATTAATAGTTAATAAAATAAACATCGTAATAATAAATGTTTATAAAATTTATAAACTTTTATCAATTTCTGTAGAGAGACCAGCAAAATATTTTCTCATGATTTCAAAACAAATTGAATTAAAAATAAAAAAAATCATTCAAAGTCACCATGTAAAAAGGGTTCATACGAATTTGTATACCTTAAATCTCTCATTCTAAAGACATTGTTGTAAAGTCAATCAAAGTTTATTATTATTTGCATAATTTGCGGAGATTTTTAATAGTCTTCACAGAACCGTGTTTTAACTTTAATGAGAAAACTGCTTAAATTTTGAAATCAAATTTGCAATTGTGGTAGTCAACGTTTTGAATGGTAAAATGTTTTGTAGTCAACACTTTTTAAGATCATATGCTTTGAAAATCTTTCATCAAATAAAAAGTTGTAATTTTTAGGAGTTTTGTTCTTCAGTATTCGTAAAATTTCAGTTACTTCCTTCATCATTTGAAATACATATATTTTACTTTTTACATGCAATTGAACCTATTTTTGATTGCATAATCAATGTTTCTCGAAACAATTCATTGATGTAAATTCGTGAAAACATACAAATTCAGTGATTATGCCAAAATGCTGGCAATTTTGACCGCAACTATTCAAAATGGCCATCACGCGACAAAATCTCTTAAGTGAGCGTAATGACGAAAACTGCATTCATTTTTGCTAGCGCTGTTGTGTCCTTCAAGCATTGATATGAAAATAACAAATAACGTCGAAAAGGCTTTGTAACCTGTCCCCCCTCCGATTGATCCACGTGAATATTCAATCAAACCAATCCACGAAAATCTTTACGTAATCAATTGACGCTCGCGTAGATGGTACGATGAATATTAAGTCATTCCAATACCTTTATGAGAGGTAAGTTTTTATTATTAAAATTAATATTATTTCCATAATTATTATCGTGTTTAATATTTTTAATATCTATGTAGATATTACTGGGAAGTTGACCGTGTGGACCTCAAGGGTCGCACCTCGCGGCTTGTTTAATTTCTGTTTGAAAAGTTCACGAAATTATTTTTAAATTTTCCTTTATAAATACCATCAAATAACATTTTTTGCTAGCTTATCAACTATACTAGTGGATAGCTAAAGTAGTACAACATGTCTTGATTTATATGTAAAATGTCTCTCATTATTTAAATGCACTGCTGGTACTTAAGTTTTCTGGCAAAACCCAAAAGTTCTCAAAAGAAAGATAGCAGGTCACGTTGTGCACTAGTAATATGGGCTAACCAAGCTTATACATATGTTTAGAATGAATTTTCTGACCAATTACATACTTGTTTTTTCTCTCACTTGAATACTTCAAATAAATGATTATGATGAGAAAGCAAATTAGCATGACTTGGATGGCACTTACACCTACTGTTGGGCATTTGGTACGCGTTGGCTAACGTTTTATGCATAGAAAAGAAGACTAGACACTATTTCCGTGACAATTTATCGGTGATGAAACTTTGCTGGGTATGTTATTCATATGACGCCAATTTTTAGGAACGAATCACACGTTTTACAGGAAAATCCAAAGAGAACAACTCTTTCCCTGTTCCCTGACTGCAACTATGCGAATGTTTTTCAACCACTGTTTATTGCCGCCTATTATTACTTTGTCGAGCAAGAAGGCAGAAAGGGGAAGAACGAAAAAAGAGACCAAAATTGCTATTCGAAGACTCATGTTAGGAAAAATATCCCGTCTTGGCAGCATAATACTAAAAGGGTTGCGTTTGAGAATAAAAAAAGATTTTCACAAACACTTTTTATGATTGCAGGGAAACCCTTGTCAAACGCTTTATGACCCCTAGACCCTTATCTTTTTATATTTTTCATGGAGTTGAAAAAGGGGTTTTACATTTTTTCCCTGTATAAAGTAGTAAATATTGTCATTTTTACAGGAATGCATGAGCTCATTCGAGGTCAGTGTATCCTTTTCCACTCTATTTGGAAGCATTCTTACCACATTTTACACTGAAATTATTTGTGTGTACGTTTGAAGGAGTAATTTAATTTTTGACCTTGGTTGCGATTTAACGTGAAGGGGTTTTATGCTCGGGTGTGTTTTGCCCAATATTAATTTACACTAAGAATCGTACATTTTTACCTAGTTACAGGTTGAATGATTGCTGTTCAGACCTTGAAACCATGCCTATCTAACCAAGAGTCTGCAGGTAAGCTGACGTTTGGATAATTACGTAACATGTTTAGACCACTTTCCGCAATGGTTTTGTACAGGTTACTAGAATTATGGCTAACGTGTTGGTTTCGAGTGGTGTAATACTAAGAGACAGGTGAATCGACGTCTTGTAAGAAAAATCGGTTAAAACTTTCATTAATAGTGAAATTGATTTTATATAGTCATTTTCAGGTAATGACTGAGGACCACCTAGTGGTGAACTATGAAGTTAGGCATGCGTGACAATAAACATAACGAAGCACTGGATGACCCTTAAAGAAAGAATTGACTAACATATAATTTGAATTAAAATGAACGAAGAAAAAATGTTGTGTTGATAAATTATTGAATCATATTTACGCAAAAATATTTATTAATTCTGATGCAAGAAAGTACATCTTGCGGAAGAATAAACATTCATTCATTTATCAACTGACAAATTTTTCATCTCAAGGTGAAGAACAACATACAAAAACATATGTAGCATCATCCTGGAGATAATCGTTAGTTTTTGCAAATAACTGAAGGGATGTCCTAACTTACTGTCTGCATTAAGAATCGATACATTAAACATTATTTGAACTGTCAAAAAATCAATTGTTTTTTTCGGAAAGGTGCGTTCATGTCTTTCAAAAGAATTGAATCATAATTTTTGTACAGTTTGAATATCGTATTAATATTTCTGCTCATGTCTAATATTATGGTTGTACGAATTTTTGTTGCTTTCAAAGCCATACACATTAATGGCCTAATGAAAAAATAACCTCCAAGGTATGATTTTAAAAATTCTCGAAAATCATCCAGCACCACTTTTCACCAGGTTAAATCTAACTTACTAATAACTCAGATACAAAATTCAATCAAAATTTCATTGTATTATCCTGAAATTGATTACAAAGTCGTTGGTCAATTAATTGATTTGTAAACAGAAACAACTTTTCACGTTGCCTAATAGTTTCTACTTTAAAAGACAACAATAGATAGAATACAAAATTGATATTTCATATTTCATCAAATTCAGTTTATCACTACTTACGTTTAAATTCATTTTCATTGTGCAATCGCCATTTCTTCCCTTTTTCGTGTGGACAATGTCATCTTCGAATTTACATACATAAGTACATATAGGCCAGGCAACACAATAGAGGGGGGCTCACAAATCATACAATGGTTAGTTACTTCATTGATACAAGAATAGATACAGTTTGTGTCACGAGATTAATTGAACTACATATGTACATATGTTATGTATTTTAACATCCAATTTACCTACACAATATTCAGATAACACAGATTAGATTAGACTGCCTGTAATTTTGACACTTAATTCAATGCCAATAAATTTTTCATTTCAAGTTCATGAAAATTGACAAGTCGCGAGGTGCGACCCTTGAGGTCAACACCGTCAATTTCCCAGTAATATCTACATTAATATTAAAAATACTAAACACAATAATAATTATGAAAATAATACTACTTTAAATAATAATAATTAATAATTAATCGTATCATCTACGGGAGCGCCCATTGAATACGTAGTGCTTTTGGTGGATGGGGAGATGTGTGTGAATTGGTTTGATTGAATATTCACGCGGATCAATCGGTGGGTGGTGGGGGTAGCTTACAAAGCCTTTTCTACGTTATTTGTTATTTTCATTTCGATGCTTGAAGGACAAAAAAGCGTTAGCAAAAATGAATGCAGTTTTTAGGCGTTCATTACCACAAATGCAAATTAGATTAATATTTTTTTTGGTTTTCAAAATGTAAGCAGTTTTTTTATTACTACTGTACTGTACTGTAAAAACTTTTAAAAATCTGCTCAAATTATGCAAATATTTTATTTGGTTCGGGAGATAGAGAGAATGACATGAATGACCTTGAAGGTCATGATGACCTAATGAGTTTTTATTTTTAATTTTTTTATATAATCATTAGAAAAAGTTTCGCTGGTTTTTTGTAAGAACTATTTGGAGTATATAAATTTTATAAACGTTGATCACTGCGTTTTGCAAATCAGGCTAAATATTGTTTATGAAAAAAAACCTTAATTTTTTGCACTTTTTTGATAAAGTAAAAACGGCTCTAACAATTTTTTTAAAAATTTGATAGAATTACACCAATGTTAATACTCGTCGATTGGCACCTCAATAACGGAAATCCCATCTTTGTTTGTTTGTTTCGTGAGATATAGCAAAAAGGGGTCAAAACAGCAAACCCCCCTGACCGAAGTTTCCCAAAAACCAATCAGCTCTTAAGATTGCAAAGGCGCTTCGATTGACACCTTAACAAAGTCGACTTTGTTTACGTGAGTTATGCTCGTAGAAAAACTGTCCGCGAAACACACTAAAAGCACTTAAAATATAATCGAAAGACTTCAAAACGTAAAGATATGTTGAAAATTTCAATTTCGATTTTCGAAGCGATTACAAGAACTTCCCATATACTGAGAAATTAAAAAAGAGCTCAAAAATGTGAAATATTCATAAGTGGAGCTTATAGTACGGTCCAAATTTTATTGAGCAAAATAGGATGGTGCTAGTTCAAAAATATATATGTAGATAGCTTAGTCTTTTAAGTTGTTAAACAATCGAATCACATCAGTCAATCATAAAACTGTTCTAAACCCGGAATAGGAAAAAGAAAATCACTCACTCATTTTCACGCAATTGAACACGAAATGGCGCATTCTTTTTGGTATGCAGAAATCTCTGTAACTGAGTACTGGTTACCGTGAAATAAGGAAATATCTCAAGTGAACCAAGCTCATGCTTCTGAACTGTTTTGTTTGATTGAAAAGTGATTGAAATATTGCCATGCCGTAAACAATAAATTAGAGCCTGTAAACCAATTTTGTTCAATATTTGAATATTAGCTTCCAGTTGGAAATTTTTTGATAGTTGGATTTGATCCTACTTAACAAATTGCACAGTAGCTAACACTGCAAATACAAATTTTTACAGGTTGAAATGATTTCTGATGAGAACATACAAATATCGGGTTTTTTTTGAGACGAAAAAATAGACAGCTTCTTCTATAAGCAACTTTTGGATTTCTGAAAATCGAAAAATAATGTGACAACCATGAAAAAAAATTTACTGTTTTTTGATTTATGATAATAGTACTTTTACTTTACTCTTTTCCAAAAGAATGTATTTCACAGTGAAGCTAAAAAATATTGTAGAAATAATTCTAAAGCTGGTATTAGCTATAGTGAGTTAGCATATGTAACAAATTACCTTATACTCAAGCAGTTTTAAAATTTTCAATCACTGCCATCACAATCAAACGATAAGAAAATTCTTTGAATCTTTGATAAGGAGAAGAATAACTTCAAATCAATTTACTGAAATACTTCCAAAATAAACCGTATAACTTTAAAGACTCATTCTTCTGGAGAAAACCGACTGAAATTAACGGTCAAACTGCTCTTTTATCTACAAACTCCTAGATTTTTCATAACTCTCATCATTTTGGTGATAACGATGATTAATGAAAATTTCACAAATTAATTTAGTATCATCATGTGTGAGTTCATTCATAGTAAGATTCAATAAATATGATTTCTGAACCTTTTCATAGCTGTTCAGTATCAACGAGCAAGATTCTAGACGATTTTGAAGAAATATTGTACATAGTCTATTTAGTTTTTATTTACCACCAATGACAAAACTACAGAAAAAATTTATTCTAAATATCGTCCTATCCCATCAATCAGCATTGAATATGGGATCAGCAACAAATATAAACACTCGGAGCAGATATACTATGCAACTTAAATATATGAATGCCAAACCACAAGTCTTACCATGTTTCTGCTTGGGTGCAAATATCTTTAAATCATATACAAATCATTCACACAGCACGTTTCCTATTTGTTTTGAATACATTTTGCAAGCAATTATAAGGCTACGAACGCGAATTCTTGCTGGTCTATTTGTAATATTTATATCGTTCTCGTTGGAGTATTTTAACGACTGGTGAATGGCGTCAGTTATCAATTATGAGTCTCAGTTAAATTTCAAATTGATTTGAAGCGCGAAATTAGTTTGTTAGTTGAAAACCAATTTGTAAGAGCATGCTTTTATGTCGCGTATCGCTTCTTGTTCCAGCTCTAATTTAATTTGTTTTGCAAAACAAAGTGTACAAAGAGTTGAAAACGATATTTTGTAAGTTTGTAGTTTAGTTTGAGAGTTTTTTCATGTGAGGCTGTGGAAACAAAGCTAGATATTATGTACAGTATGCAGCATTCGTATGCATACACTGAGTTCAGTTTTTAAAAAAGCTTAATAAACAGATTATCTTACATATTTCAATTATTATTTAATTGTATTAATTTCTTTGAAGGATTCCAATTAAACTACAACATCAATATTTGATCATAATATGGTTAAATAATTAATAATTCGAGCTAACAAATTTTGAACAAAACTTAAAACAGCATTCGTATTGATACAGTTAAATTTTTGATTGATCATATTAATAAATTCAAAGATTATTATTTTGTTGGATATCCTTTATTTTTCATAACTTCTCGCAAATGATTTGACATGGATTTGGCTAAAGTTTCTGTATAGGAAACTTGTATTTCGTTCCATTCCTTTTGAATCGTAAATTTCAGATCTTGTATATTTTTAATTTCATAATTTTTTAATCCCCTCTTAATTTTTGACCATAAATTCTCGATACGATTAATATTAGGCGATTGTGGTGGTGTCCTTAGGACTTTTGGACAATTATACAACAGCCATAAGCGAGAATTCAGGGCTGTATGCTTGGGGTCGTTGTCCTGATAAAAAATAAAATCATTTCTTATGCCTAGTTTTACAGCGCTGACATGTAAATTCGCCTTCAATATTTCAATATATTTTACTGCATTCATGACTCCATCGATAAATGTCAATTGACCTGTTGCTGCCGCTGAGAAACACCCCCATAGCATCACCGAACCTCCACCATGTTTCACTGTTGGTATTAAGTTGTTTGGATGAAGGCTGGTATTCCTTTTTCGCCAAATTTTCGTCGCTCCATCCCACGAAACGATGTTGAATTTACTCTCATCCGTGAAAATAACTCGTTTCCAGAAGTGATAGTCCTCGCTAAGGTACTTTTTTGCAAAGTTGACACGCTTTAACCGATTCACTTTGTTGATGTATGGTTTTTTTCTAGCGATGCAGCTACTATATTCATATTTTTTCAAGGTCCTGCGAACAGTATCGACAGAAACTTTTATGCCCAAATGTTGCTCTAACGCTTTAACAATGTGTGGGCCACCTAGTTTAGGATCATCTCGTATCAGACCTAATATAAACCTTTCATCTCTTGGTTTTAATTTATTACGGTTTAGATTGCGAGGCATATTTTCCACTCGATTTTCCTGTTTGTACCTCCTAATGATATGCTGAATAGTTGATTTTGGCCTGTTTACAAGTTGACTTATTTCACTGAACGATTTGCCATTGATACAGAGTGAAATTATTAAGTTTCGGAGTTCAATTGATGTTTCTTTACCTTTTCTACCCATTTTGGGAAAATTAAAACTAAACACAACTAAAATGATAAAGAAACAAACTTTAATCAACTGACGCTGCACTAGTTTGCAAAAGAACTGCGAAAGGGAATATCCATTGCGAACTAATTCTCGGAATTTAGACAAGTGTACGAATACGAGTACGTCTCGAAAATTCTTAGAATTCTTTTGCAATTAAAATTTCTTGGAAAAAATGAGGTTCACTACGAAACATTTTCTAATTATGAACTCTAGTTACAGTGATCCACGTTATTATAGAAGCATAGTTAGATATTCTATACAAACATACGCAGTAATTGTAGATTTGCTTTGGAAAAGTTTGCTGTATGAATACGACTGCTGCATACTGTATATATAATTTAAACTTCAAATTTTACGTGGCAGTGCTAGTATATACCTTTCATTTTTGTTATCGTGACTGATTTTTTATTGCTTTCACCCAACGAATGTAACAAGTAAGCTACATTCTTTTCTATTAAATTAAAAGTTTTCTTTGGGTTTATTTGTGCCGCGCAAACAGATTCTGCTATTGCAATTAAAAAGTCGCCCGCATTCAATAAAATTATTGATTCGGTAGTGGCTTCGAAATTTTTAAGTTGTTGTATTTGTATGACATTACTTTTCTCTCAAGTTTGATTCGGGTTTCAAAATTAAATCTGTTACATATAACAATGTCAAAGCAGTATTGCATGGGTGGAATAACTGTGTATTCACATGTAAGCATATGAAAACGGCATCAATTATAACTTAGGAAAAGAAATATATAAATATTATGCACAAATATTGAAACACACAAACTTTTCGATTCGGTAAACAAATGAACGTGAATAGTTTTTTTTGAATTTAAGCTGTATGGTCAATCTTTCACAGGGTATAACAGTATGTGGGTGCGTTGAAGTATCCATTAAGTATAATTTCACGAAATTTTAAAAAGAATAATAACCTTTGATAACAATTTCATACGATCAAGGGCGGATACAAGGGGGTGGTCATGGGGATCACGACCCCTCCCCCCCCCCCCTCTGAGCCTAGGTAAACTAGTGATTTTTACGATTTTTTTGCAATATTGTCTTCTTTTATCGTGATTTTCGAGGCAGTGACCCCCCCCCCCTGAGTCAAATGCTGGATCCGCTCCTGCATACGATCCATTTTCTATAAAGCAGAAGACTATCAAGAAACATACATAGGTTATTTTATCACCAATCGCCAACAGATGAAAAGCGTCTCCATTCGAATAACTTTGTAGATTCACCACATAACAGATTAAACACTTTCCCGTTACCTTGCAGTAAACATACCCCAATGTTATGAATTGAGCGTTCATCCTAGTAGAAACCGACATCACAAACTCAAAAAAAAATCCAAAAATCCAATACCAGAATATTTGTGCTTATCATCTATTAATGCATCCGAACGTTGCACACTAAGCGAAATAAACACATACATCAATTTTATTGATTTTCCCATGGTTTTATTGTGTGCCATTCATCGTCCAATTGAGATGGTCTTTTATTATGATGCTAAGAGATAAAACACTCATCAAATATTTTGAAATATCGTACGAAGGCTAATACCAACTAGAAGACGTTTAACTCACATAGGCTTCTTCCAGAAAAATCTAATTAATATAGTTTATGACGATATAGAAACAAACTATAAAATTAGATGTTATCGAATTTTGTTTGATTTTGCTTGTAATATCGAAAGAAAATTCGTTCTTATTATGATATGTTTTTGTAACTCCTGAAATCTTATTGTCATTGATAATTGGGCGCCTAGTTGTCTTGTAGAGTTTTTGAGACTAAACGTAATTGAGATTGGCTTGCAATTCAAATCTAGTCTAATACGTACATCCTTAGAAAAATATGCTTGGTATCTTACAATGTTTAATAACAGGAACAGCATTTTAGTCAAATTTACTTATTATCAGGGATAGTCAGGAACTTAATTTTGCAACCAATGTGTAGTTGCGTGTATTTTTTTTATAAATATTACAAAAATAATTTTTGAACAATGTAGGCTACATTGTGTACACTTCGAAGTTTAATTTAATATAAAAAGACTGTAAAAGTATCTTCCATTGTGGGAGCGATTAAGCATCATTAAACTTTTGTTTTAAATCAGAGTATATATTTGTTGCATTCAACTAAGATGTGTTGATAATATAAAAACATAGCTTTTCATTTACAAGGGCATCCATCCACATAGCAATATTTGCACTGGGGCAACTAACAACAATTAATTTATTCAGTTATAAGAATTATTAACTTATTGATTGGCTTCCGCCTTCTTCGTTGAAGTCGAATAACTACTATGCAACAACAAGCAATCGAAGGAACAATTAATGGTGAGCTTTAACTCAATTTAAATTTCAGTAAAAAAATAGATTCTTAATTACAAAATAAATCTATGTCTCAGTTATTAAATCATTAGAATCTAAAGACATGATGAGTATTGTTAGATACTAGTCAGACTTCCCGAATCCAAAGTACTTAGATCTATATTCTGTGTGTTTTATTTATTGGTCTTATTATCTACATATGTGCGGTTTGACAGACGTTATTCAACGAACATTAAACGCTTCGCACATTAACTCAACTAGCCAGTTCACTAATAAAGGATGAGTATTTCGAAAAAAACCTTTATCTATGAATACAAATTAACGGGAAACATGCGATTCACCCCTAAAACGTTTTCATCGTGTTGAATGAAGGTGCTTAAAATAAAAGGAAAACAAAACTTTCCGCCTTATTAAGCTTAGTTGAAATGAATTTCCATTGTACAAGTGGAAAATTTTGGTTGCAAAGATACACATAACGGAGTAATTCCTTTTATTTGACTTCACTCAATCGTTTCGTGCGGAAAATATTATTGTAATGCAAAGTTGCCTCTACATTTGCAGATGATTGTTTGGAAAGTGTTCGTTTGTAGTTTACGAGAACAAAGCTTAGTAGCATCTGCAATAGTAACTGAACTGAAATTCCGCAGTTTTAAAACTTAACTTAGGGACTTTGCATAAACATATTAGAAAAGTCTAGGCATTTTAACAAGAACTGCTCCAAAAATATCACAGATGAGCTTGGAGGCTACAGCACGTAATGCATTCTTGACTTCAGATATTTATCGTTAAAAAGTTTAATGGATTACGTTTCTCCTGGAAACTTTTGTTTTTTATGTGACAAACAAAAATCTAGAAAATTGTAGTGGTAAATTTTGCTTAATTTGAAGTCTGGGAAATCAATCCTGTACTACAAGTCAATGTACATATGTTGCGGAGGTTTTATCCCAAAGCACATAAATGGTGTTAAATGTCAAAGCTTTCTCCTCCAAAGCGTTTAAGACGATTGAGTTGAATAGCTTCGTTATTTCTGTGTTAATTTCTAGCCCATAAATTGTAAATCGTTGTAACCGTTTTTCAGTAAAGTACTTATGTGCGTTATCGTCGACTACATGCTACGGCGCATACAAAAATAAATGTAACACAAAAGCGCGAAACATGGTAAATACCGCCTTAGATATAGGGCTACCACATTAAGCTTTCCATAATGCATACCGAAGTTCAATTCCACATCGCGCCGCAAAGTCGAAGTGAACTTGACGGTAGCTTTTATTTCCATACGAGGTTTTCGAATGCACTTTTTATGAAGTCCAGTTAGTTAGTTACAAATATAAATGAAAATAAAAATAAAATAACCATTTCCTGGGACATTACAATTTCCTCGGTATGGTTAAACTAAAAAAGGTCATTTGCAGATTGCTAGGTGGGAAGGTATTGGAGCAAATATTTTAAACGCACTCACAGAAAACAATGCAAAGTGTGTCTGCAACTGACTGCAGTTACTATGATGAACAAATTTGGCTTGAACTTACTTTTACGAATAAATATTTATTGTAATTTGCAATTTTTGAAGAAGAAGACTTTTTAAAATTAGAATACTTTTACCAATCAAAAGTTAATTTACACCTTTTGAAATAATTTGCAAACAAGTTTTCATTTCCACTGAAAAGCCTTCGGTTTATTCCGTACAATTTGCTCTACTCAACCCTAGTTCATTTGTGTCTAACTGACATAATAACTGGTTGTTTGTGACCTCAGTATCAGCATACCCTTTTAGTAAAAATTGGGTTGTGTTAACATTGTATAAACCTAAAACCCCATTTCCTGTGAGAGCTGCAGAGAAATAGTTGTAACTATGCACGGGTCGTTACCATTTAATAATACACTTCTCTTTTCGCCTTGAATTGAATAAAAAAAGAACATTTTCTTCGAGAAGAATGAAGGAAAACGAGCAGTGGTTGGGTACACTCGTAAAGTTGTCTGGCAAGTTGAATGCGAGCTTGAAATCACCATCTTTGAATACATTTTTCGATCAGAGTGTCTCTTACTCCGAGCTGACGCACATCTCAAAAACAGATAAGTTTGATGGTACGTTGCGGTCTTCCTATGGTCAAACTGGTGCTTCTTACCAGTTGGTTTTATTTCAGGAGATAATAATGGGCCCTTTCATTTCATCCATTTTCATTTGAATAAATACGCAGAGCGAATTTCGCATCTATTCCCGGATCGAAAGTTATGCCCAATAAATTTCGGATTAAAGTATATGAATGGCGCTGTGAAGGCAGCACCGTCTAAAGGGTTTTTGTTCAGCGTAAAATTTAACATGAAGTCTTTGAGAAAGAATGACCAGTGCACCATACAGAAACGTAGACACTATGGAAATTGAAGGCTGGAATTATAAATCCAAAATGAGAACTGCAATTTTAAATGGGAACAGATTTGTGGACTTGTTTGTTGTGGCCGAAAATATGAAGAGTGCATGCAAAATACAAAAAGTGCACGATGACGAAGAGAATTACATCGAATCTAGATGAAAGAATGGCATGTTTGGGGGTATTCCTTGATTTCAAAAGAGCATTTCATACAGTAAACCAAGACAATATGTTAGAAAAATTGGGTTTATAAACTAGCCCATCCGCATAATATAATAGCATAATATTTTTGCCACAAGGAACAGTTTTAGGTCCCGTACTATTTATAATATATATTAATGATTTGTTGAAATTATGCGTGATAAATTGTTCTATGGTTTTATTGATCATACAATAGCTCTTTTTTGGGAATAAGTTGGAAAGAGACTATTGAAAAACTTCTTTTCTTTCTGTTCTTATTCAGATAATCATGCATGAAGGTTCCAATTTATCTTTAAACTGCCTATGTCCCCGTCTGACGCACGCAAATAGCATCAAATACCTGGGTATAGTAATGGATCGACATTCACGCTGTGGGGACATATTTCTTATCTCTGTGCCCGTCTGAGGATATCTATTTGGAAATTTGTAGAGTTGCGATCTAGGATATCTGAAATTATCTGAGGATGATTTTTTACCGGTGATACAATCGGTTGTCGGGTATGGTGTCGTAGGTTAGGGTGGAGTTACTCAGAGTTATTTACATCGGCTGCTATACATAAAAAACAAACCCAGCCTTTGAAGCTCACATGAACAACTTTACAATAATATCTGAACAATTAATACCTAATAATAAAAATAATTCTCTAAATAATGATAGTGACTCATTGCAGTAAGTGGAATAAATTAATGTTAGTCATATCCTTCCCGAATATTTGTTGCAATTATAAAGAACAGTAATTTTTGTTCTTTAAAGCATCCAATTTTTTAAAGCCTTGATTAATACAAGTGCAAATCAAATTAAAAAAAGGTAGTAAGAAAAAATATGCAATTTTTGCATTAATTTATCAAATCAAAAAACGGCCATGCTAAATGTATTGAAACGCTTACAACATCATAGAAATGATAAAATGCATTGATCGATACTACAATTACAGCAATAGAGTAAGTGAAACTAGGTTATATTGCTCGTATCAATCCATGATTCAGTATAACTATCAATGGTTTATTAATTTTATACGATTTTTGTTGCATGAAAAAAACTATGAATTATTAATTACTAAAACGCTATGCAGCAACTAATTTTGTAAAGCATTGATCGCCAGAAATGCGAATTAGATATTTAAAATAACAACTTTGGAAAAAATCTAATTTTTTGTAGTTTTGTTGCTTGTTGTTGCTCATCAGAAGGTTTATACGCTTCGATTGACGCAATAACGTTTTGTTCGTGAGATATCGTGCATAACAGAAATAGTCTTAAATTTGTCAACAAAATTGCTAAACTGAATTTTGCCAAAATCTAATCAGCTCAGCTTACTAAGACGCTTCGATTGACACTTCAATGGAGTCAATACGACTTGCCTTCGTGGCACATCTTTCTTGGAAGAAATTACTCGAAAGTACGTATATACGTACAGACACATACGTACATATTTTCGATTTTCGGACCAAATACGATAACTTTCCCTCATACTAGACAGTTAAAAATCAATACCATACAAAACAAATCGGGGGGAGGATCAAACCGTGCTAATTCTTCCACTGGCAACGGCTTTGGTTGTCATTGGCTATTTTGTATGATCCAAATTGGACAAATATGTATCGTTTGCAACTGAAAAACGATTTAAAATCAGTAGAAACAATATTCTGTATTATTTTGTTAGCGATCAGCTTTCCCGTTTCCTGTTTTTCTTATGTGCTCTGTTACCGAAATAATAATGGTATTATTTCTTATTGTCAAACGTGGGTGTCAAACGAGTGTTCCAAACTCTTGGAATATGTAGCAAAAACGGTTAATTGATTGTTTTTTTCGAAAGTAGGTATCTAAGTCATTCTCTAACGGACAAATCTAATAACGTAGTTTGCAGTTTGAAACAATGGTGTAAAATAACCAATGGTTGGTAGAAAAGTTTAGGGATTTCATTCTAGTTTGAATGCATATTTAGGCGCTTTTATTTCGGATTTAACATAGTACCACAATTATGTTGTACGGTAAAACCTTACCATGCTTTGAGAAAATATCTTTGAGAAAATATTCGAACTACAGTTACAATATCGAAGTAAATCTTGTCTCATTTAAAGAATAATAAGAACAAAAATATAAATAAATATGTTGGCTTCGTTATATGACAAAATATGCGTTATAGCGCCTAGTACAAAAATTACTGACTGAACTGGATTTTTACTTACATGTGCGTCCTTATACATTCTTAAGGATGCATTTTGCCTTATCTTAACTTTTCAAATGTTGTCTTGTTTTCGCAGACATTGGATACAAAACTTTATCCAAACCGCTCATCGGTTTTTGTATTGTAAACTGTGACACTTGGAGTTTTTTTCAAAAACATCAAATTTTTAACCTTATTTTCAAGTCGCAGTAATCAATAATTATAACATTTATATACTCCAAACAGTTGTTGTAAAAAAATCACCAAAATTTTTGTTTCATGATTCCAAAAAAAATTAAATTAAAAATAAAAAATCATTAAAAGTCATCATGTCCTTCATGGTCATTTATGTCAATCATTATATCTCGAGAACCAAATGTAATCTTTGCATCATTAAGAAGTCAATCAACGTGTATTAACATTTTAATGATGTTTTTAAATTTAAAAAAAATTTACAGCCATTTTTTTAATTTAATAAAAAAATATTGAAAATTAGTGGTTTTTTTCATAAAAAAAGTAATTAATAATTAATAAAATTAACATCGTGATAATAAATGTTTCTAAAATTTATAAACTTTTATCAATTTCTGTAGAGACTAGCAAAATATTTTCTCTTGATTTCAAAACAAATTGAATTAAAAATAAAAAAAATCATTCAAAGTCAGCATGTAAAAAGGGCTCATACGAATTTGTATACCTTAAATCTCTTATTCTAAAGACATTGTTGTAAAGTCAATCAAAGTTTATTATTATTTGCATAATTTGCGGAGATTTTTAATAGTCTTCACAGAACCGGGTTTTAACTTTAATAAAAAAACTGCTTAAATTTTGAAAACCAATACAAATCAAATCAAATTTGCAATTGTGGTAATCCACGTTTTGAATGGTAAAATGTTTGTGGTCAACACTTTTTAAGATCATATGCTTTGAAAAGCTTTCATCAAATAAAAAATTGCAGTTTTTAAGAGTTTTGTTCTTTAGTATTCGTAAGATTTCAATTACTTCGTTCATCATTTGAAATACAAATATTTTACTTTTTACATGCAACCTATTTTTGGCTGCATTATCAATGTTTCTCAAAATCAACAGAAAAAAGAAATAATTATGAGTTTCATTGATGTAAAATCGTGAAAAAATACAAATTCAGTGATTATGCCGAAGTGCTAGTAGTTTTGACCGCAACTATTCAAAATGGCCATCACGCTACAAAATCTCTTCAGTTGTCGTAATAATAAAAACTGCATTCATTTTTGCTAGCGCTGTTTTGCCCTTCAAGCATCGATATGAAAATAACAAATAACGTAGAAAAGGCTTTGTAACCTGTCCCCCCTCCGATTGGTCCACGTGAATATTCAATCAAACCAATCCACGAAAATCTTTACGTAATCAATTGACGCTCGCGTAGATGTTACGATTAATATTGAGTCATTCCAATAACTTTTATGAGAGGTACATTTTTATTATTAAAAGTAGTATTATTTCCATAATTATTATTGTGTTAAATATTTTTAATATTTATATAAATATTACTTGGAAGTTGTACGTGTGGACTTCACCCCACGGCTTGTTTTTGTCTTACTTACATAATTTTTAAGCATTCAGTTTATAAAGCTCACGCATCATCTGGTAATTGAATAGTTATTGTTGCTGTAAATCAAACTTGCAACATTAACAGTACAACTCAAAAGTTATACTCCGCTCGGATCTTTTGCGGATGGGTGCGAAAGGGAGACCGAAAGAGGAAGAGAGTGTCCCGGGGTAGGAAGTGCAAAAATACCAAATCCCGTCCCGGGACCGTCCCGGCACCGCATGTGCCGGTTCCGCCGGGATTCGGATAATGCGGTGCTACCAAGCAACACACATTCAATGTGCTCTTCACTGTCGTTGAGCATCGAACTGCCTTGCCGACTTTAGACAGTTCTGCCCAGCCCCAACAGATGTCTCCTTGAGTTTTCGAATACTTTGCAGGCATGCGAGGATAATTCAATTCGCCGCACGTCCTTGCTACATTTCGCCAATATGCTGCTTGAATTGCGAATTATGGCGCTCAATTCACTCTGTCATCTGCACTATTGCGCCCTTGCGTTGCGGGCGACTTCAACTCCCGACGCGGCCACTTATAGAAATCGCGCCGGCTGAAGTTTAACGCGCACGCAACACATAAATAGCGGTTTGATAGGTGGGCTGCAAAGGCTGGCTGGATGGTTTGGTTGATAGTGGAAAGTGGCTGCGGACTGGTTTGGGCGGGGAGGCGAAGCCTCGGAAATTCCAATCTTATAAAAGAATCGTACTAAGAAGGCTCTCGCATCGGTCGTAAAAATTTTACGACTTTTTAATGGGCGTTCTTGCCGCGACAGTCAATATTCCACATTGGGTTTTTGTCCCTTCCTGTCGTCGGGGAGTGGTGCTTGGATGCTTCGAAACACAGCACAGGGCGAGTTTCAAGAGTGCTCCACTGGCCCTGCTTTCAGTGTTAGCGAGCGAGACGTGTCACTGAAATTGGCACTTGTCGGCGATAAAGATACAGCGTTCGTCGATATTAGCGGAACTAAAAGTTGTCTTTCCACTTGGGAGAGATAGATCACATATTTCGAGCCAACTAACATCACTTCCTCTGAACCTCTTCGTTCAAGTCCCGTGGACTGGAAATTGCACTTGCAAAACTAACAAGTAATACATTGCATATATGATATATACTTTTCTGCTTTTGGATTCAAAATGACTAAGCTTCGGTAGCTTAGTCCATAACAATTGAGAAACGTTTTCTTGTATCCGCTGAGCACTTCCTTCTTTTCTACTGTTATTGGATAACCCTCCTGGAAATAAACTCATTTCGTAGTTCCTTTGAAAATTGATTGGACTTGAAATCTCCGAATGGCAGACTTTTTCTTTAACATAGGATATCTTTTTATCTGCTCTAATTCATTTTCGAGTTACATACACCGATTTGTGTTTTTCAAATAATCATCGGATAAGAATAAAAAGAACGTCAGATTGGAAAATGCTACGATTTTCTCGATTTCAAAAATGAAGGGTGCGTAAAGCGTATTTACATTCCTTGGTGTTTGATTTATTTTCTCGTGCCGCTAAGAAATTAGAAAACATTAATTACTGAATATTTTCTTTGAAAGATGGAAATTAATTTTTATAGGGGCCGAGGCTTTTAAGGTGAATGACTGTAACGGCACATTGCTTCATTGTCATGACAGAACCTGATTTTTGCGTTCAACTTAGTAAAAGCGTTGCAAATCCGTTAGTGTCACCCTCTTCAAAAGGCAGAAAATTGTGTGAAACCGAACAATTTAGTTAGAAAATCAAAAACTCAATGTGTGTAAAAAATGAAAGACGTTATATTGCGTGAGGCGAATCTTCAAAAATTCCTGTGCATGTGAGAGATAACTGATGAAAGAGTCACATAACAAAGGAGGTGTCTTGGAGATGAAAGAAAAACTTACTAAAAGGTCATCGGTTAAGATATACATAGTTTTCGTTTTAAGCAAGAAATACTATGATTTTTTGCACTGAACCAACTCAATCAATTAATCTGTATAAATACTAATTAGAAGAACGAGATTACATGTAAAAGTGTGACTTGGTTTGATACTGTAAATATTCAGCTTCAGTTTGATTTGCTGCCACATTATTTACGCATTTCGAATATCTAGTGTATCAAACCAAGTTACAATAACTCCTTTTTAATCTTTGCAACGTAGACTAAGTTTTTATTCTTCGTTTTCTCGGTGTTTTTGCGTCATTTCAATAATTTATTTTAAGTAAAACTTTTCCAAACGCAAATATTTTATATTATAATAACATATATATATTTCAAGGGTGAGAGTTCCCTCTTCTTCAGTGCTATTTTACTATGGTATACACAGCACTGAAGAAGAGGGAACTCTCACCCTTGAAATATATATATATGTTATTATAATATAAAATATTTGCGTTTGGAAAAGTTTTACTTAAAATAAATTATTAAGTTTTTATATCCCAGTTACAATTCCAAGCATTGCTGGCCATTTATCGGCTGCTTGTACTCGTACATTTTTGCAGCGACTGGCATTCTTGTTTGTTAGTGCTGCGAAAACCGTTGAGCCAGTACTGGAAGCCGCTCCATGCGCGATGATCGGCTGACGGCTAGCTTTTTTTTCAACGTTGGGAGGTGGAAATCTTCAGAAGATACCGATCAGCTCCTGCTTCTCGGCATGCCGGATTTCTATCGACTAAAACCACCTTCGTTTCCTTCAATCACTCTCTCCATCAATTTTCAGTAATTCTCCGTATTTAAATTTCAGTACATAGTACTTCCCAGACGATAAGAATCGGTACAAGGAATAGTACCAAATTAGTGAATTTTAGTATCCTTTTAGTTAGATTAATAATTCAGATTATATGTTTATAAATTATTTCATGTTATTTCCAATGCCGTCACATACTGCTCCGGATTTTGGCTACAACTTCCCATTTGAGTTCCAGGTTTAATCCTCGGTGGAGGGCTGATAAGTTTAAATGGTAAAAACTTGAAAATGTTTGAACCATCGTAGAGAAGATTAAATTAAGCCTGCCTAGTTCTTTAAAATTAGACCCTAGGTATTGTTAATTCTTAGCGCATTCTGCTATAGAGAAGCGTAGTGGTAAATCAAATACCATTTTATTTTGGTTTGTTGAACCGCTGGAATCCTTTTTACATCGATACACGTCTCCAGAACTGCCTTACTATTTCCATTTGTAGCGGCGTGGCATATTATCTGCGAATTAAGATGGTGAAACTGTTCATGATTGCTTACTTACCAAAGCTTGATAAAAAAAATGACATAGCTACATATAACATTTGTATGCCAATTTTCTCATAATACATGTAAGGTAGTAATTTCGCCAGTACGAGATGCACATGGCCTGACTCACAAAATAGACATTTCATATGAGAGTTCAAAAACATAGCGTACTGAATTGGAACTTGCGCTAATAACCTGCATTTTTTGAATACAATGGGGACAAGCCATTTACCGTTATAGATTCTTGACCTGTATGTGTAAAATAATAATCGGTTGGTAGTTGCATAATCTAGCTTTCATATTTTTACCACAAATAACAGTGAAATTTTCGGTAAAATGTAGTTAGGCCATTTGCATTTTAGACCGAAGATTTGGTACTAAATTATGCGCTGATTTGAAGCCAATCAGATTAGCTTTTCAAAAACATAGTAAAAAGGAAACAAACAGTAATTGTCGTTTCAAAGATTTTGTTCAGCGTGTCAATGACTAAAAGTGATTGTTGGCAGCTTAGCTTTAGTGGCAGTGTGGTCATAAGCTCGTTTTTCCTAACCCCCGCTTTTGTTCATCACATCATCAGCATAATTTGCTCCGCCACTTAAATCTAGTCGAAGTATCTCTCATGCCAATAGAAACCATTATAGTTCAAAAAACGACCGAAAAATCAAATAATCTATCGATTAAAGGACGTAACATTTAGGAAAGGTATATTCCAAGAGCAGTACTAATATCCTATGAACCTATGAACCATATTTTGTGTGTGAGTGATGCTACCGGGCATCTGTAGGGAGCCAACATTTATATGAGTTGATTTAGCGAGCATCAAGAAGTTGACCTCATTGAACTGTCTAATTTGACATGAAAAATAATGCATCGAATACTTGGATGGTTGTTTTCAAACTGAAGTGTCTGGTTTTTAGTTGCTTTAAAAATAAGTTGCCTCGCTATAGTTACTCGGAGCCCTTACCAATGGTTTAAGCTTCCATGAAAAAGAAAAATATCTCATTGAACACCTCAAATTTAAAACCTCAAAATGATTAGAAAACATGCTAAAAAATGATACGCCCACCAGACTAGAAAAAATATGTTAATTGAAATTTTTAATGAACATTTTAAATTAGCAAAATAGCGATGGATTTAGTATTCAAAATACCGACTTAAAATTAACGTAATTAATGGTAAATAATGTATTGTATTATGCAACTTCCTATGCTTACTTATGTGAGCTCCTTCCTGAAAACACCATGCTTTTCTACAATGAACGTTTTTTCTAGATGAAAAATAGCATGCATGCTTGAAATCTGATACGAAGGAACACTTGAAATCATATCAAACTATTAGCAGGCAAGCTGTTTTCCAGCTTGTAAAAGTCAAAATCTTTATTTCAAGGAGCTGTCATACAGTCAAACATGTCAATTTAATGGTTTGTTCGACCAAGTCAAACAGGATGAGCTGTGTGGGCGACAAGTCAATCGTCTTGTTTAGTGATTTGCTGGATGGGAAAGTTTGAACCCCTAGGCACATTTTTTTCGATAATCGTTCCAACATGAAATAGGGCAAACGCAAAACTTGTTGTCTGTAGTCTTCCCCCTGAATTTGAGTCATTAGACGAATTTAAAGTACCCTTAATTGCATTAGGTAATCTCATTAAATTAACATTCTAATATATGGGTATTTATGTTAACGCAGCGCTTTTATTTGAATGTTGAAGTATGTCAAGAACATACTTTATATTGGGCACAAGAACAAAATATGAAAACGTAAAACTATCTGCATCATCGCATTATTACCAAGTACGAACGATTAAAACAATCGTTGCAGCAGTATTTCGGGCAATAATGATTTGACTTACCTTCGGATAATTCTGTATTTTTTTTTACAATTTCAATTTATCTTTCCAAACGAGAATGTTACATCAAATTGACCGTCGACACCTTTGAGGGGGAAAAATACACAGCTATTCAGTGGTCAAATCAAACTAATTAATGTCTACTGCTTAACACTTTATAGGGCGATTATTTTAGTGAATTCTAACACTCTATAAAGTGTGAATATCTTCGTTGACAAACTCTATTCAGTAAACATATTTGACTTATAGCCAGTCATGCAAACCTGCTTTAAATAAACGTATAAGTGTTAACATGATTCAGCTTAAAGGTGACTGATGGATAAGCCAAAAAATGATTTCGTGTTCCTTGAAAAGTTTTTTTGACGTTACTGGCCCTGATTGAGACAACATGCTCATTGCTGGTATAAACTATAGGTACCTATTTTCCAATGAAGAACAAAAAAAATGAGTGCACACTTCACCTGAATGATGAACTAAATCATACTCGAAGAGAATTTTATCCTGTACAAGATATAAGCTTAATATAAACTTTTTAAGATAAAGCCCCAAGTACCATTTTTCGGTATAATTTTTAGTACGAACTAGATATGAAATATTTTCAGTAGAACTTTCGTCTGTAATAAATTTTTCGCCCGCCAGGAAATTTTCTATAGAGTTTAGAGGATAGATTTAAAATATGCTTAATTGGTGGTTCATGGAAATGAAATATGAAGAAACATTAGCTCTGTACTGAATACTTATTAAATTTAGACCATTTCATTATTGTTCGATAAGCTTTCAACCCGTTTATATGGACTCTGGAATTCTTCTGAACTGAACTGAAGGATTTAATTGAGGTTTTTATGTGGTATAGCTCACGGTAGATCTTTAAACGATGTTAATCAGCAACGTCTATGCCTGATGAACCTAGAATTTTCAGAGCCGGTTGGTTATTAGTTTGGCAATTTTCTTTTCAGTACTGGGTTCTTCAAGTCAACCATTCGAGCAGTAACAGTAACAATCATGGAGTGCTTGAATGGTGGCCGAAGGTAGTAGAACTCTACTTCTACAGCAAATGAAAATTTGAAAAGGTACCCTTAAATTCAATGCAGCTTATAAAGAGAAGAAATTTGTCATACTCATAAAATACTGAATGCTTTCGTCTTCATGAACAGTACCGTTTCTAGGTATCTTGCAACTCTATATGAGTTGCAATTTTACCCTATAACCAACAACTAAATTTTTGCCCTGCAGAGCAATGAAGTTTTTTCGCGGTCTACCTTGATCGATCTGAGAAATATCCCGGACGGTGGTTTTATCACGGATGATGAGCCAGGCTGGACGTACTCACTATAAACACTTCGCCGAAACCCCCGAGTCAACAATTTGTTAACAACAGAGCACTGTCAGCAGAACGATTCGAACATAGGAAACGTCGGATTAGACCACCAGCTGATGGTGATCGGAAAGTGACAAAATCCGGGGAACTAGTCGAGTTAGAGATGAATTTCAAATCGAGGGCCACGGATCATCTACATCTACACATTATGTGGAAACGGAACTCGAAAAGGAAATAAATAGGCAGTGAAGCCGTTGGAAATTGTCACTGTTTTTCTTGGATTTGGGTCGTTAGAAGGTAGTTGTTTGAAAAAGTTTGAAATTTTTAGGATAGTTTTTCGGAAATATAGTTTTATTTAGTGAGTTATTTTCTGTTTTAGTACATCTATTTGTATTTGTTTTAATTTGGGAAGCTGTTTTTTTTTGTTCTTGCTGAAAGTTTATTTAGAGATAAAGGCTGGATTTGGAACCACTCGTGAAGAAGATTCTGTTGCGTGTTGGCGGATTTGAACTTTTTTCCCGTTTCGGGACTCGCGGTTAGGGCAGGAATCTTTTTCATTCTTACGCCCCTATTTGTGAACGTGGCTAAGATCAGGCGGCGGTCCAGAAAGGGAAAGGGACAATATTTTTTATATGGAATGGATGCCATATATATTTTATTTTATAAGCCTACAGTTTGACAAATGGAATTTAGGTACAGAACCTGTAGAAACCTTCATCAAAGAATGAAAAATTGGAAACAGCTCAGCTTTTTGATAGTTCTTCAAAATAAACACATTGAAAAATTGTAAAACATCAACTTTTGTATTTGATTTTATTAATTGACTGCAAGGGGTGTGATAGCCAAGTCAATGGTAGAATGCTTTTTTCATTTTCCAGCTACGTTTGATGTCTTCTGTTTTCCCTGAAATATTATCAGAAGCAATGAATTCCATAATTCTGTTAAAATATTAATGAAACATAATGTATTTCAAATCACCAGGGGAGCGATTGATGATTTTGGACAGTGCATTATAAAAATTCAAAAAAGACGTTATTTGTCAAATTCGCCTTGTATATATTCAAAAATACTTATCAGTTTTTAAAAAGTTACTCCAATTTGAAAACAATTAAACACTAAATACAGCGGCCATGACTTGTTAAGTATACATAACTGATCTTTCTTGTATGTACGTCGTTATAAATCAGACGGCTAGAATAGAATCTGAAAATGTCATACGTGCTGGTTTCACTTGGTACTGTGAACCCATTTTCCAGGTGTCTCAGTCATATTTTAAATGTTGTATCATATTCGCATGAAATATGCCTTACTGTTATCACTTAATTATCATACCAAAACCCTAGGTCCACCTAAAGTCCAGCGAAGATCCAGTAATAGTTAAATACATAATTATTTTTTATATGGCTTAAGATTTCCTTCGATCATAACATTTCAGCGTACAAAAAACGATTATGTTGTCTAACATGTAGCAGAGATATCCAATAGCCTACGAGTACACCTTGGTCTGGCAAAAATACGAAGCAGTGAAACTATACAATTTAACCCTGGGTGATACAAAAGAAAAACAAATTCCTTGTGAAAAACTAAAGTTTTAAAGCAGCCTTTGTGATTATATTTCATTTATTTATTTTCAGCAACTAATTTACATTAAGCCATTTTTAAATAAGAAGTATTAGAAATCAGGAATGATGCATCTCAATACCAACAGTGTTTCTGTTCGGTAAAATATTTAATACTGCATCATCATACTTAAGAAATTTAAATGTTTATTTATCGGTCAGCTTCCTCAAAGATGGTTAGTTAAAGCAAAAAACATCTGATAAGAATCATGATTTCCAACTACTGATAAAAATATTTTCTTCACTACCCGAACTAGGTTCCATGTGGCATCTTAATATGTACCTATGTTTGAAAGCAAGCTATAATAATGGAACTGAGAACTCGATATTATTTTTTAAATCCAATTTAGGGAAATAAACTCAAAAATGAAAAGGATGTGGCAGTTGTCAATTTTTTTTAGTTTTTCAAGCTGAACATTTCAAAAGCATGTCAAAAAATTCAAAGGTCACCTTTGATGTTTTCGACAAACGGCAAATAGCAAACTTCCAATTCCGTTAGCTTCATTGTTGACTTAAACGGAGAAATCTATTTCAAATTGACCGAAAAACTTTTTATTCAATACTTACTTGCATAGCTGAACGAGTCACGTGTTCGATATTCACAATTCTAAATGATTGAAGTGTGTTGCGTACCCTCCAGAGGAAAGTACTCAACCGAAGTCATAAATTTGCACACGCACTGCTCATTCTATTCGAAATCGCAATGGCGAAAATTATAATAATAAAATAAAGCATTGGAATGGTTGTTTCTATTTCCGACCATTTTGAATGAGCGAGGCAGAGGAGCTGAGACTGCAGGCGTATTCAAATTGGAGGTGGAGAGGAGCGCCAAAGGGATTTAACTTTGGCGTCGAAGGATTACAAAAACAAATTGTTTCTGAGCTTCTTTCGTTATTGGGATTCTTTCTACTTGGCCAGTACATTGGACCTTACTCCACCCGGGCGTGAGTACGAGGCACGGGTAAGTGCGAATTTCAACTGGAGTAGGTGGCATTAATAAACGAGGAATGGGGAATAAGTTTCCAGAGACAAATGGTAACAATACAGCTTTCAAGCCACCCCTTCGATCCCATTTGATAAGAAATTTTAATTATATTTGGTGTAGTCCGACGGATTAAAGATAAAGCACACTTCTGAGTCAAAAGATACTTTTCTTTGCTTTATGAAGAGCGGAGGCGTGCAAAACTACAGGAGAGGTAACTTGGAAGAGCTTCTGTATGGAGCGAAAATGTAAGAATATTGGTCACGAAGAAGATACCAGAATATCCCGAGTCGAAGGATAAGTCATTATCATGAAATTCACCTGGACTTCTGGGACTGTGCCATCACTAACAATGAGAACAGGATGAAGGGCGTCATGTCATTTAGATCGGCTTTGTTATGCTAATAAAATGCTAACGTTGAATTAATACAGAAGTAGATATTTACTTTTTGTTTAATAAATTAAAGGATAAGAAACAACGTTGCTTACGATATGTTAGGCGCTTTGAGAGCGTTGTCTAGAGAATGGAATATCCCATTGAAGTTCGCAAGCATGAATTTTGATTAGAAGAGTTTTAACTCTTATCATGGTGATGAGGTTTTGGTTCTTCTATTGTTTATTTACGGTTTCTCAAAGTAAAAGCCTGAGAATGGCATGCTGAAGAAGAAAAAAGATCTTGAAAAAGCGAATTGTCTGTATTATGATCTGGGTGCTTCTGGCTTCCTGAAAATCGTAATTTTTATTTATTTAAATTTTGTGCCTACTCTACTTTTTATAAGTAAAAAGGACTAGTACTGAAATCTTTTTAACGAAAGATTTTCCCAATTACTATAATCAATTGAGTTTTATATTCTAGTTTGTAGTTGAATCCATCATTTCGGGGAATCAAATTTCGGGAATGGATCAACATTTTGTGTTCAAATCCAGTACAAAACGGACCCAAATATAATTTTATTCAATACGTTATCTGTGATGGTCGATTTTCACAACATTTCGTCCAAAAAATATTCGAAAATAAATTGTTTCCTTTAGTAAGAAAATATAACAGCTTCAGCATTAATCTCTTTGAGAAAATGAAACAGTTTTCTAATATATTCTTCTAAATGCTCGTCCGAATATGGCTAAAATAAATAAAAAAATTGTTTTCACAAGCGAAGTCTTTCATCCTTTAGTCTTAAGGAGAGCGAAAATACTGACATATTTTTTTGGAAATTGGAAGTGAAAATATTTTACGGAAAACCATGGAGCTCTCTCCGAAGCAAGAGTAGTTTTTGCACTTTTTGTCTCATGTATATTTTGACAGCTCAGAGTGGCCGTGCTATATATGCTTTATGCTATGGCCTCAACTAACTCCATGGCTGATTAGGTAGCATGATTACCTTACCATAAGAGTAACGGATTTATCTCCCGACCACGGCACAATTTCATACACAATATGTTTTCCCACCGAAGCAACATCTCCAACTAAACGGATTAACTCGGTGTAGGTTCATGCATCCGATAGTGAATCTGCAAATATGATTGCCCCTCCAAGTATGCCAAACACAGTAGCGTATGCAGGATTTTGATAGGGGGGTTCATATTTTTGAAGTCTTGACTAGGTACGTTTGCTAGTGCTTCGGTGTAGATATGAAGATATAATTATGTAATCATACCTAATCATACTTTTTCACCGGTCAAAGTTGGAGTCCTCCAAAAATAATTCTGGCAGACTTTAGCCCGATTGCATGTCTGGTTTCATTTACTTGTTTACCCAGGGGGGGGTTGAACCCATAACCCCCCCCCCTTGGGTACGCCACTGGACAAACATAAAACAATTTTGTAATTGTTATAAGCGAAATGGGATCAATCAAAGCAGTTATGACTATATCAAATTTATTTCAACTACATTTAACATGCAAATGATGCTTTTTAGTTCTAATCGACATATTAGTAGTTTTTGTGTGGATAGTATATTAAACATTTAGGAATTTGTATTTATTTTTGTATGGCGTACTTTGTTCTTTCTTTTTGATTAGACTGGGGGTATCTTTTCACTTTTTTTCACAACGGCGAGTCTGATGTAAAAAACTTTTGTTTAAAAAAACTTAAATTGACCTGCACCGAATGAAAAAATAAAAATAAAAAATTCTGATATATAAGCAGATATTCCCATTAATATCAACATTTTCTTACTAAATCACTAATTGTTTCACGTCTTTAATTTTAGCTTTGTTTGCAAAACAGACAACGTAATTTAATATTTCTGCTTCTTTTTTCGAACACAATTTAAAATAGTCAAGCATTTCTCAACAAAGTTCAATGTGAAATATGAATATAAGTATTCTTTCATCCTTGACGGGGTGATATATACACCTTTTATTGTTCAGAAAGCTGAACACGTATTTATATCAAAATGTCCTTATTTATTTACCAAATTTACTATCAACGCATTTACATAATCAATTATGATAAATTTTATGTCTAGTCTAAACGATAGGTACTAAGGCCTTGAACTTAGCTTATTGAAATTAGTACCTATATTTTGTAATATAATTTTGTTCAAATATATTTGTTTGTATGTGTCTAAATGGCGATTTTGAGTGCTCTTATAAGAGTGTGAATTATATTCACTTTAAATTAGATGCTAGCGTTTTTCAGGTCTTATTTCAGCCAAAATAGACTAGATTTTCAATTGTATAAAACGATCGAAAGAAGTAGCCGACAGTAAATATGAACGGCCTCTTATATTGGAATCCCACTAATTTAACGACTGATGAAAATACCAGCTGATATAATTGGATTTAAGCCACCAACCAATGGACGACCGCAACACTTTCGAAAGCTGTTTTCCAATCAAATTAAACATCAACAATGAGAACTAACACTAGAACCATTTATTTGCCGAAGACTTAATGGCCAATTACTGATTCCGGGAAACTGGAAAATAATCAAGTACTACGCACGTTACACGATTTTACTCTGATAGTTATTTACTTAATGGTCTAATTTTAAAGTTTCCATTAGTACAGGGATAAATATCGAATCCAGCTGTCTGTTTAGCTTCGTGAAGCACGTCGAATCGATCATTGAGAAATAAATTCTAGAATCAAAATGTTTCTCCCTGAAATTATTATGAAAACACTTACAGCAAAATGGAATCTCAAGTCAATAATAAACTCAAGTGTTTGGACCAACCACTGTTATGTTTGAATTACAGACTTGCAAACTGGTGCTGGCCATACGATAAAATAATCGTAAATTCTGGAAAACTTTCGTGGTAATGAAGAACTAAATTTGTAATTTAGTCTAATTTAGCGCTGAAACTCTACAACTTTGTGTAATTGTGCCAGTAGTTTCGAAATATGAAGATGATGATGAAAATAGTGTGCTGCTGGTATTTGATCATATACTATAAGTCGAATTTTTTGACTAACAGAAAAAAAGTTGACTTGTATGCCGATTGGAACTCGCACTATCAATTTAATGGTTATCCTGATGCACAAAACGGTTTTCATTGTATTCGTACGCCGAATTATCTATTGACTTGAAATTGAAACGAGTAGAAAGGGCACTTTTTCTTTACAAGATAGCTAAAAACTACTTATGAATAATGAGTAAAGATCTATTAAGGAAAATTCAGGCCTATGAATTTATCGTAGCTTTAAAGGCAAAAGCTTGGCTTGACATCATACTACTTGCCACAATTTTTAAAATATCCTAATGGAGGCGGTGTTGGAGGCGGTGTGCTTGATCATCTCGAAAATATTCGTTAGAAATAATATCGACATATGTATGTGTACATATGTATGTTTTGGTTGGATATAGTTTGTAAGTTGAGTACCAAATAGAGGTATATATCAGTATATATATCGGAGTGATTTGTTTGGATTCTAAAAAAATCACGCATAATATCGAAGCGGTTGCTCAATTAATTTTCATTAAATTTAATAAAGCTTTTTAATAAAATAATTGCAAAAATAAGAAATATTTGCATACATTGGTTTGAAATATTTTCAAACATTTTTTTGGTAGATGGCCTTAAGTGCACTATATATATACATGACAGGATATACTTTTGGTATCTCAGTTCGTTTTATTAATGAATGTTTTAGTTCTTTTTCTTTGATAGATATTTCAAAATAATCACTAACCTTTACTATATTATATTGACCACGATCCTGAATATCTCATATTCAATATTTGTCAGCCGTTTGATTCTCTCCTAGAATATTTACGATATTAAAAATAAAGTTTACATCATAGTTCATATCATATGTTGGATGATTCAATTTGCTACGGTCATATACTTACTATTAATATCAATTACGAAAATTACTGATATCGTGCATAATTTTCTGGTGGTTTCCGTAAAATTAAGCGTAATCGCGAACAATGACGTTATGCTTGAAGATTTTCTAGAGGCTTTTTCAAATAGGGTAGTTCACTTCTTGATCTTTTCAAAATATTTATGTAGTTAATTTTACCCGCGTAGCAATAGTATATCTGAAAAATATGAGGCTTGTTCGAAATATTTTCAACACATCTAACTTCAGTCCGCAACATATTATTTAAAAACTTTTTCCACGTTTTAGTCGTGTCTTTCAATAAAACTTTACGATTTTAAAAATTGTCAGTATAGATATCCTTTACGTTGTAAGGCACTTTTATCAGGCAGTACAGGCAACGTTGTACCATAGCGTTGAGCAAACTCTTTTTGCAACGAATCATTTTACATGTGTCCTGCCCGTAAACTTTTGTGTGCTACTATAATGTTACATTTGATCGCTCAAAACACTATGAATCCTAGTGTGTCGCAAACGATGTACCGCAACGCACAAAAATGTGCAGGTAATAATTTAAACACCAAAACGCTCCGTTTGAAAACGTTTAAGACGATTGTATTGAAGGACACGTTATTTCTGTGTTAATCTTTTGCACATCACACATAATTATTATGAAGAGTTTCCTAGCCAAACACTTATGTTACGATTTGAGTTGAATTAATCGTTGGTGGTTTTAATTTTTGCCCATAAAACATGAACCGTTCCAACCATTTTTATGAAAAGCACACATGAACATTAGTGTCGAATATGTGTAAAATCGCATACAAAACCATATGGAACACAAAAGTGAGTAGATAAACAAATGCTATCATTGGATATATGAGTAGAGTACCAGGTTTCTACTCGTACATACAGCAGTTCATATGCTATGTCAACATGGCCATATTCATGGGCGAATGTGCCCCTATAAGTTAACTTGGCAGAGTCGTATGAAGCAAGTCAATCGGACGAAATATCAAAGAAACTTTTTCTTTTCCACGAGAACTTTCCTAAAGCTCTTTTCATGTAAGCGAACTTAGAAGTTAAAAGCTTTTCAAGCTTCACTGACGACAAAGTATCGTTACTTGTTCGAGACGGCTACGCATTAAAAACTCTTGATGCACTGTTACAAAATGTCGAATCAACCGAGTTGAATTTTTGTATACGTGCATAGTAGCACCATGCAAATGGTAACTGAAACAATAATTCTGTTTATCTATGTTATCATAAACAGTTTGGCCAGGAATCTTATCGAAGCTAACTTTTGTTTTTGGTAATTGAACCCACTCGTACTATTTGAGCATAAATTGCACAAGGTTGTGTTGATCTCTTTATTAATACAGGGTGCGCCATCTTTCGTGTAGGTATGTGAACACTTACTAGCTTTGAAAAATACCGATTTCTATTTATGAGGTATTTTTATTCAATTTGATCGCTTGCAATTTATTTTCACTACTTTTTGAATACAACATCAATTAAATGCCCGCCTTTATTGGCCAAAACAAAATGTGCTCATTTTGCGGCATTCACAATTACGTTTTCGAGTATCTCGGGCGTTATAGCAATGATTTCGGCACAAATGTTTGCCTTAAGCTCGGTCATGCTCTGAGGCTTGCTGGCGTACTCTTTACTTTTCAAATAGCCCCACAAAAAGAAGTCCGAAGGGGTCAAATCTAGAGATCTGGGTGGCCACTCAATATCGCTTTTTTTTATATCAGGCGGCCAGGAAATTTTCGTTGCAAAAACTGAATTATTTGATTTGCAGTATGGCATGGCACATCGTCTTGTTGAAACCAGTAACCGTCAAGTCCTTTTTCACGCATTCGCGGGCAGACATAATGGGCCAACATCCACCGATATCTGTTTCCATCAATTGTTTCGTTTTCTCTGAAGAAATAGAGACCAATGGTGGTTTTGGCGCAAACGCCGGTCTAAACTGTCACTTGTTAGTCATGCAATTGCGTTTCATGGATTTCGTGTGGATTCTCCGTTCCCCAAATGTGGCAGTTCTGCTTATTAATGTCACCAGATAATGCGAAATTGACCCCGTCTGTCATCAGAATTTTCTTCCAATAATCAGGTTCAGTGTCCACCATTCGAGCAACTGTTTGGCCGTATTCCAAGCGACGTGGACGGTCTGTCGGCAACATTATTTGTGTCAATTGCACTTTTTAAGGAAACAAATGCAAATCATCCTTCAAAATTTTCTGCATAGTGGTTCCACTGGCGCCAAAATGCTGAGTGCGGCGACGATGCGACACTTTTGGGTTCTGACTGAAAAACGCTCACTCTGACCGCTTCAACCAGTTCATTGGAACGTCTTGGTCGTTGATGAATGGCACGACGACGATCTCCTATTGTCCCGTGCTCAACGAAATTCGACACGCAACGACGAATAGTGTTGTCAGACGGTGCCTGTTGGCCACGATATTTTCGACGGTACGCACATTGAGTTAAAACAACTGAACAACTATTCTCGATGTACATCGTCACTATTTCGGCACGTTGTTTCTGTGTGAAGCAATTCATGGTTCAAATTGTACTGAATTGCCGTTTCAAATACATGTCTCAATCGGTTTGACAAATGTCAAAGTTAGTAAGTGTTTAAATACCGACACAAAAGATGGCGCACCCTGTATAATAGCACTATCGGATCTTCATATTTGTATACATTATTATCTTTTCGTTCAGTTTTATCAATTCTATCAAGGTATAAAAATTACACTGGTATGATCTGTTGTTACGTCATGCGACGCGGAGGGCGTGGCCAAATATACCCACGTGGAATTTCATTCTCACGTTGATTGAAACCAATTTTTCTTTTTCCGACTGGGAATGAAGTTCTTGCGAATATGACATCGTTAGAGCAAATTATGTTAATCTATTTCTAAATTTCTGCGACAAATTATCTGCTGCTAAACGAATAAGTGTGGTTGCTCATTTTTACTTTGAGACAAAGGAAACAACGAAAACCAGTCTCCTTTCGCAATAATATACCAACTAACATAGGAAAAATTGCACTTTTCCAGTGCAGTAAATTCCTTCCACGTACCTTATTCATTTATGTTTATTACCCGCACCTTACCCAAATGCATATTTCATCAGTAACCTACCTATTCGCAATTATTACTTATATCTAACCCAATTGCATTTGCTATTCGCAACCTTGGCGTTTGCATTTATTTTGAGTATCTTACCTATTTGCAGTTGTCGAACTACACCCATAATGTCTTTTAGCCCATTAGTCCTGCAATAAAGTAAATAGTGTCGCGAAATCACAAGCAATTTCCCTTAAAAGGTGTAGAAATTGTTTGACCTTTCTTTGAACTGAGACAGATTCGCTCTCAAAACAATAAATACCAGGTCCAAAAAAGGATAATGCTACCTAGCATTGTTAAAAACAGATGAATATATAATACAAGTCAAATATAAATTTCCGCGACTTTAATCAAATTGTATGGCGAGAGTTTGAAACATTTAAAGTTTTTCATGGCATACAACATTTACTATTGGTTATATGTCTAGTGTGAAAGACATATATTATGAGGTGAACAGGGCTGCCCAAATATTTTCCAATCTATTTTCTAAGCAGGTCGGCAGCACTACTGGGCGTGTAGTGAGATATTACGTCACTCGACGCGGAGTCCTAGGGCAATAAATCATACCTATTCTGGTTTATATACCTTGTATTGAATTCTATCACAAAAATTGTTTCCAAGAGGCTTGCAGCAATGACCGTATTAGAATTTGCTCTAAAAAATTTACAAGGCTTGTTTTCAAAATAAAAAATGGACGTTTCTTAAGATGATACGAGTAATATTAACTCATTCTACTCACTGCAATGAGCTGTTATGATAATTATTAATTTGAGTCTTTTTATTTTCAATGTTATTGTTATTATTATTATATTTATGTAGATATCACTGAGAAATTGTTCGTGTGGACCTCAAGGGTCGTTCCTCGTGACTTGTTTTTCCACAATTACTTTCCATCGATGAATATGACTTCCACAATATCAGATACTTAATAGATATATCCCATTATCTGACTAATTATGGTTTACCCAATTGAATATAAAAGAAGATGGTATATAAATCACTGAATGGACGATTACACACCAAATCATTGTCAATCAATGATGATGCTTGAAACTTCTAGAGTCTTATTTATATATGCCCAATTAATATAAGGACACAAAAAACAAAACTTTAACAAAATCGTGACTTTTTTAATTGAAAATGTGCAGTATTTTGATAATACATTGATTCGTCATCTTTGATTGGCGCATTGTTACTTGGTACTAGATAGAGATACATATATCACTACGATGTGGTGTTAATAGGTACTTGTCCACGTTTATACATTGAATTTGTACATGGGTATCGAAGATAAAATTTCGGAATGAATCGAGATTTGACTGATCTAGACCAGAGGCGCGGGTGGACGTCGTCTCAACCCTTGCTTTAGTCCGCCAATGTGTACCTTATTAGATTCTCCAAAACTGGATTGCAGTTCAGTAATTTAACTCATTTCTTGGTGAACACACAGCAAATGTGTTCATAAATTTCATGCTAATTTTTAATATAAGTAGCATGAATGGTCTAAGTAACAGAATACTAGACTTTTGTTCGTAATTGTATTTTCTATCCAGGAAGTCAGTTACCATCCTTATTTTAAAATCATGTCGCCGTACCTGTTCAGTAATGAAGACTAGACGATGAATTTATAAAATCTGTTTCGTTGAAATCGTAACTTATACAGATTTCACCAGCAGTGGTTCTACTAGCAAAAACAGCGTGAACATGAAATGGCATCAATCAAATATTTCAACTGCAGAAAGCAACACAAAAAACTGTGAATAGGACGAGCCACATTGAAAATGACTTGCAAATGTATCTATACACCACAAAGGATATATACAATATTTGCGTTAAAAGTTTTGGAAACTATGATAACAATTTATGAAAGTTAGGTTTTTAACTTCCCAGTATATGGGAAGTTCTTGTAATCGCCTCGAAAATCGAAATTGAAATTTTCAACATATCTTTACGTTTTGAGGCCTATATATATTAAATGTTTTTAAATGTTTTTAGAAAGGGAGATGTATGTGTGTATGTACATACGTACATATGTACGTTCATGGACAGTTTTTTCTACGAGCACAACTCACGTAAATAAAGTCCTATCAACTTAGTTAAGGTGTCAATCGAAGCGTCTTTGCAATCTTAAGAGCTGATTAGTTTTTGGGAGATTTCGTTAGGGGGGGGTTTGTTGTTTTGCCCCTTTGAAGGTCATTTCTGTCACGCACTATATCTCGCGAACCAAACATACGATTTGCATAGTTAAGGTGTCAATCGACGCGTATTAACATTTGTATGAATCTATCAAATTTTGAAAAAAAAATGTTGGAGCCGTTTTTTAATTTAAGGAAAAAAAAGTGCAAAAAAATAAAGTTTTTTTCATAAACAATAAATCTTTAATCTGATTTAAGAAACCCAGTAATCAATGTTTATAAGATTTTTATACTCCAAACAGTGTTTGTGAAAACATCATCAAAACTTTGTGTCATGCTTACAAAAAAATATTAAATAAAAAATAAAAAATCATTAAGTCATTATGACCTTCAAGGTCATTCACTATATCTCACGAACCAGATTTAATATTTCCATAATAAAGGTGTCAACAGGCGTGTATGACCATTTTTGTGATGTGTTTAACATTATAAAAAAATTGTTTCAGCCGTTTTTTAATTTAATAAAAGAAAATTCGAAAAATTAGGATTGTGCACAGCACAGTAATACCAGTTTATAAAATTTATACATTCTTATTACTTTTTGAAGAGAAACCAGCATAAAAAAATTCCATGATTATGAAAAAAACTAGATTAAAAATAAAAAAACCATTCAAAGTTACCATTTAAAGAGGGTTCATACGAATGATATTACTCAATATCTTTTATTCTAAAAACGTTGTTGTAAAGTCAATCAAAGTGTTATAATATTCGCATAATTTAAGCAGATTTTTAATAGTTTTTAGAGTGTTTTAATTTTAATAAAAAAACTGCTTAAATTTTGAAAATCAGAAAAATTTCAATCAAATTTGCATTTGTGGTAATCAACGCTTGGAATGGTAAAATGTTTTATAGTCAATAGTTTGCAAGATCATATGCTTTAAAAAGCTTTTATCAAATAAAAAATTGTAGTCTTTACTAGATTTATTCTTTAGTAATTGTAAGATTTCAATTACTTTATTTTATTTTTTACATTCAATGGAACCTTTTTTTGACTGCATATTATATATTTTTCAAGACCAACTTCCATTGGTAAGAAATAATTATCAATCTCATTTATGCAAAATCGTGAAAAAATATAAATTCAGTGATTATGCCGGAATGATGGCAATTTTGAACGCAACTATTCAAAATGACCATCACGCGACAAAATCTCTTCAGTGGGCGTAATAACAAAAACTGTATTCATTTTTCCTAGCGCTCTTTTGTCCTTCGAGCATCAATGTAGAAACGTACCCCACCGAAAAAGATTCCCACCGATTGATTAATCAAATCAATCTACCCCCATCCACCAAAAGCCTTACGTAATCAATGGATGCTCCCGTAGATGATATGATTAATATCAACTCATTCCTGTTACTGCTATGAATATCTCTCATTATTATTATTTAAAGTAGTACTATTTTCAAAATTATTATTGTGTTTAATTTGTTTAATGTTTATGTAGATATTACTGGGAAGTTGACCGTGTGGACCTCAAGGGTCGCACCTCGCGGCTTGTTTGGAAATGGAATGGAATCCAGTTCATTTCCGAGATACGTTTTTTTTTTTAAATTTGAAGACCAAACGGAAAATTGTTGTCTAGATGTCCTCTTTTCTCTTTTTTACAGGTATGGCTTTTGGGAAGAACCATTGAGATTAATGAGCCCATCGAACGCATCTGTTGCGGTATGATGATGAAATCACACGTGTCGGTGAGTAGCACAAATACATTTTTTCAATGACATCAACATTTGTGTACCATACACAGCCCCTTCAGTAATGAGACAGTGATTCACATCATTTGGAACATATTTGAAGGATTTCTTGTACCAAGTTCGTCCGCATAATATCCCATTAAATAGAAAAATTGACCATTCCACTCAAAAATGATAAAAAAAAATTTGCAAGACTTTTTTATCAAAAAATATTTAAAAAAATGTATATAAAGAAAAGCCATAGCATTCAGCTGTGCTTATGATTTAAGTTTGGCAAAATTTATCAGAAAATAAATGAAAAATAATACAACATTTTAAAAAAGCAGTTTGAAGTTTCCGCGAATTAAGAATTCAATTTGAAGTGCAAGGTTTGTGAGAAATATGTAAAAAACTTTAAAAACCGTATAGAAGTTCAACGAAATTTGTTTTACAAATTGGTGAAAAATTGAAACCTATGTTCATTGAATTTTTACGAATTTTAAGATGATTCTGGACCGATGACACTTCAAACCACTGTTAAAATATGAAAAAGAATGAAAATTTATACAATTTTAACAAATACGGTTAGGTGCGAATTCACAACAGTGGGAAAGGAAATTTATCTTATTTTTGTGATTTGAATGCTCAATTGATTAATATTTAAACAATATACATTGAAATTAACTTTGCAATAAAATTCAATCATTGGTCAATTTAAAGCGTAGACTTACAGACTGAAATTTATACCAGGGATATCGTCTTAATCCTAGAAAATTTCATCGCAGGTAGTGTCACATACAACTAACATGGTTATTTTAACATTTCGGTTTGGAAAGAACGCACATTTTCGTCAGCCCTCATCATCATAATTAATTTATAGGATAATGGAACCTGACTTTAATACCATACTTTACACAAGGTCCACAAAAAAGCGGGTTTGCGGCTTGCCCACTTCATGTTTTATATGCCTATAGGAACGATGATATTTGCACCTTCACTACCGAATCCATCACCTTCTTCGAGTTGAATCCATTCTTCCGATATTATGTTGAGACATTATTATTGCGGTCAGAATACGTTTTTCGGTATATTTACACTGAAAGAGAATCGTGCTACCTATTCAGTCGTGATTTCAGTTGGTAATCGAAATGCAAAATAGCACTTACAGTACAGTCCAAAAGACACAAGATCATCCAAAACACACAAAGGATCGCAGGCACAATTGCGGTTGCATTGAACGCATTAACAGTTAATTATCAGATACAAGTGTCGAAATTTTCGCTTATATTTCGGGGATTTGGATTGGATTCAGCCTTCTATCATAAATCCTTTATACTTCAGGTAAAGGATAAAGCAAGGAATCTAAAAAGTATAAATGTCATTTACTCATCAAAAAGTCGTCCTACTCCTCCTTAAGAAATAATATGGAACACTCGTTCGATCTTCCTCACTAAACTCTGAACGGAATTCGATCTTCGGTCACCGTGGACGTGTATATCAAATTAACATTTGTAGATCTATGATGGTGGAACACGAGCCTTAGTATTTTGCAGGCGACAAGATCTCGTCGTCCATGTGTTAAAACACAACAAATAGATATTTCGTGCAACTGCGATAGAATTGTTTTGCCGGTATTCTTTTGAATGTTAAATTCTCAATACAGTGAAAAAGCGCTGTGAAAAATTAACTCGTACGAGGAAAACTCCTTTTACTGGGTATTGTGCAAATCAAAATTTATAATGTAAGTGCTTATTACCTGGTGGTCAAGCAACCACAAAAGCTTCTCTGAGTCTGCTTTCGACAAAAAAAACATCCCAGGGTCACCACAGGTATCCGATTCTCGTCGCATTCCATCCCAGCCAAATGAATTGCCTCAGGGCTCACTTTCCCCGTAATTAATTAGAGATTTTTGTGGATTGTAATTTTATAAAGCGTCACCATCGTAACCGCACCACACGAGCGGGACGGAACGCTCAAACGATGCAAACAAATCTTTATGCAGACAAAATTGCTGTTATAACGACTTTGACGGACGGTGTGCTCAAACACGTGGCCCCTGACCTCAAACCCAGTCAGAAAACGCAGCCTGTTCGCACCCCACAGACCGAATAGCAGGCAACAGCGACCAAATAAACAACGGCATCAAACGACAGCAAATCGATCCCAAATGGGCGTGGATTACATAAAACGAGCAAGCGGCTGAGAGTTAGTGCTGGGAAAGGTGCAAAAATCTAAACGGAGCAGCAATTATGGCATCTCGCGCAAGAATAGAATGACTATAGCCGCCATCCATAAAAAGGTGTGCGTTGAGCCCGGCACGGCAACCAGGCCTTAGCTAGCAGGTGAAAGCGAAACAGCAGAGAAACGGAGATGAGCTCTGGCTGGAGCAATCACTAAATTGTACAGATCTGGAGAGCGGATGAATGAGAAAGAATAGCGACTGGCGCGAACGGAATGTGCAAGAGCAGGAACGAACACAAAGCAGACCGGTTGAGTGTGACAGAGAAAATGTGTGTTGGAACGAGTGCAGTAGTGATTTAGTTGTGTGAATGGTGCGCACTATAGGTAGCAATGAAACTGCTGAAATGGTTGTTTTGAGTATGCGTGGGATTGAGGTTTACGTTCACTGTTATCTCTTCCCGAATGGCTACGAGACAATTTCTGTAATGCAAAATGTGCAGTTGGAAAGAGATCATAAGATACGTTCAATAAAATAAAATATATATGAATGGTGTTGGTTGTAAAAGCAAATAGCTTTGTCCGCGGGGTCCGGGATGCAGCGTGCACTTAGCAGGCCGTTGCGAGCGAGTGAGGTAGCCTGATGCATGTGAACCGGGCGGGTGAGCAGAACAGGGTGGCTCTATAAGACCTTGCGAGACGGCAAGTTACAGGCCATTATAATGCGTGGAATGAATGCAATTTAGAGCCCGGTCTTCTTTTGTGACTAGGTTGACTATAATTTTTTATTATATTATGATTTAGTTTTTACGGTAATTTTATGATTAGTGACACTTTATCGAAATTTTGATTGTTTGTTTACATTCTGTGGCGAATGCGATAGCTGTTTCGCCGCTTCAGGGTACACTGGCTGCCCAGGGGCAGTTTAGCTTGACTTTCTTTAGTTTCAGCTCCTAGTTGCAGTGAGATTTCGCAGTGAGCAGCTCTGCTCTAGAAGCAGCTATATATTTCCTGACGGGCAGTGTTCAGTACCGAACGCAGCGGAAAGGCGCAAGAGTACGTATTATGTGAGCATAACTGTTGAAGCCGATGCATGGTGGAGGCATGGCGATTTAAATCTTGTGAATAGATCGATATATAGCTGAAAGAATCTTTGGCACCAAAGATTTCCAACCAACACCACTGCTGGGCTCGCAATGTGCACAGCAGCGTACGAGACAGCAGGCTGAGTGCGTGTTCCTCGACCGGTGTCTACCCTTGGCGCGAAAGAAACGGAGAGCGCGCGCCATGGCGAGTGGTTTGAATGTGTACATCTTTGCAGCGTTGGAACGGTTCGGTGTCATCTGGCTGAAAACTGAAAAAGCTAAGCTTGCCAGCGTTCGATTGCTCGGAGCGGGCCGCGTGAAGGACTCTACCCCGGTCTCGGGCTCCGGCTTCTTCTTCTTGGAGCCTCCTGGTGCATGCTTGGCTTCGCTTTTGCTTCGCCCAAGTTTGTGTTCTGTTTGGTGTTTTTTGTCGTGATGTTATATCTCTCGACTGTGTATTGTATAATATACACACTACAGACGGATTCAACAACTATAGCCAGCGTACAGATAGGTAGATGGAACGGAGAGCAAATCGCGTAGCTTTTGTATTGTGCCATAAACGAACTACTTCTCATAACGCAAACAGCTTCGGACTACTACGATCGAGAAAATTTTTATACTTAAATTTTTATTATATTTATACCACCATGCTTTCTGTGATGAGACACAAAGCATAAAAACTCATCAAAAAGTGACAACAGAGTGTGCTTCGCTTTCGGTGTGTTGTTTTCTGGCCCGAAACAGAAAGTTATTATTCGTCATTAGGCGTTCGTTTGTTGTGAAATATTATTATTCAAAGTGGATTATATTTTTATTGGCATAAACAAAATCCCGACGAGAGGCTCTGATTTTTATAGTAAAACATTTAAAAGAACATTAAAGCGCATCCATTCATTCAGTCGCTGGCACCGGGCGGACACCACTTGTTCTTTCGATGACGTATTATAACCGTAATAATAAAAACAGATCATAAAAGAGTATATAAAAGGTCGTCATTAAACTACTGTTTACCATAAAATTAGATAAACTATCTGGCCGTAACAACAGAATAAAAATAATAATGACCAACGAAGAGTGCTGTGAGATGTGGTGGCTAATTGTGCAGTGTTTCAATGCTGGAGCCCATTAAATGCTAGGTTAGTTTTTGACGCTGAATTGTACCCGGACACTTAACTGCTTCGAACTGATTTGTGTTGAACACTGATATATGTTTGGGCACACTTCGGGTAGCCTAAATAAAAGCGCTCTTCATAGCCAATTGTGAAGTGGAATTGCAACAAGTTCTTCCTTTCATGGCCAAATTAAGTTAACCACCAGTATTATCAGTGGCATCGGTATTCATTGCAAAATTTCAGTGCCATTTCATTGGCTACATAACGATAAGAAATCTCGAATACGTAAATTGATATAGACTAACTATAAATTTGTATGTGCAATAATCCTTTAAATTGCAAGCTTCTTTCATCAGTTGTTCAACAATTGGCATGAAATGAATATTTGCTAATCGATGGAAAACGCGAGTGGCAAAAACGATTTGTTGAAACAGAAACTTTCAGTGCTCTAGTGTCGGAAAACAGTTGATAGCAAGATGATACCAATGCTGCCTGCAGTTGGACCTCTTCATCAGTAATATGAGCAATGTCAAAGTTTGTCTTCGATAGCATGCTCCCAAAGTACTCACAGTTCCAACCATTTATAAGTTCGCATTTTTCATCTGGTCAAAACCATAACCATTCGCCTTCAGTAATATCGAGCCAGTCCTTCCCTCATATCGCGACCAACTCTGAAGGTAGTCCACTGACAGGTTCTGAAGGCAGTCCACACACCCCACCTACGGCCGTCGCAACAGCAGCGCAAGTAGCGGCTTCCAAAATGTACCCGTACGTATCCAACCATGCGACTTCTCACTCCGGCCTCTCTGGTATGCCAGGCTTTTCCGGATTGGAGGATAAATCCTGCAGGTGAGAGTTCGTTGTGAATAATTTTTGTTATTTGAATAGAATCTGATTGTTCCTGGTAAGGTTTTACATGTACACTCTTTAAAGTCCATATGGACTCACAAAACAGCTCTACAAAATTCTAACTAACTAATAAATATATACCCAATTGCATGGATTGTTATTTTGGGAAAATGCGATTTAAGTGCGTGAAATTTTGAACCACATCACACTTGCAATTGTGAATTATTATAGTTTATTCTGTCAAATTAATACCAAACTAACTTTACGTATCACATCTATTCAGTTCTTTCCACTAGGTTTTTCTATGAAGCTTTGATTCTAATTATAAAAAAAAACAATAAAAAGACTACTCAAAAATCACAAATCAGAATGAAAGTTACCGCCGGCATGTCGGTTTTTACTGAATAACTCAAATGATGAACGCCAATAAAACAACAATATAAATAAGTAAAATTTCAATAAGCAAAGCTCAACGATCTATAGATAGACAAATATAAATATTTAAATTCATTTGTGAAAATATATATTATGCATTTTTCCAATTTTCAATCAATTTTTCGTGCTGCTCCTTGTTGTTTTCAAATTTCAATGAAAGTTTTTGCAAGTAACTAAACATTTTTTCATCGAAAACAAAGAGTATGAAGTAAAACGAAATGAAACTTAGATATTATATATCTGTCATATGTTGAAATTATCAGTCGAAAATTATATTCAATAATTTTGACGAATGAAATGATAAATAAACCGGGACTATTAAAACAACTCTTCTACATCAAAACTCTGTTAATGGCGCACAAGAGTTGAGGTCAACCATTATGATTGTACAAAAGCCAGCAGTTGTTGTTAGCTGCCTGACAATCATAAATAAATTCAAATCTCATTTGTAGAATCTTATAAGCAAGCGGTTTTTTCAGTTTCACACAAGATTGTCTCTTAGAAACTGGTAATAAGACTTCACAGGTCAGTCAGACTTTTTTGTGCAATCTTCATTTAAAAACAGCATCCAAAACCGTTGACTATATCCAAGCACCAGATAGAAATCAGCCTATGTGCTGGAATTTAGCTGTCACACAATTCACAGAAATGTATTTTGTTGGAAAACTGTTAATGTTAAAGATAATATATATGTATGTACATAAGTAATTTTCATCACTGATAATTAGCTGCACAAAATAGAACTGGTTTAAGCACTTTGACCACTTTGAGGCCGTCAGTTAAAGGATTTGACGCGATAATATACGAAACATAAGCTTTATTGCATTGCTGCGGTTAGCAAATTTCACCATTCCATGAAAATAATTTGGGTGTCTTTCCAGAGCAAACAGGGATGCATTTAATTATTAGCACATGCGCAGTACAGTTTATGTCGGCTATGTAAATGTCCATGCACGACATTCTACGCATGTTTTTCAAGTAATATACTTAAGGTCAGATTATGCTTCAACATATAATAAAGATAAACTTTTGGCATATTGTGGCTTAAGTTTACTAAGGAAAATTAAGTTTACCAAGGAAATTCGAAAAGTCAAATGGTTGATGATAATTTTGTTTTTGTTTTTAGTAAGTAGATAGTAATCATTCGAAGAACAATTTATCAACGATGAAATTTTTTGTTGCGGTTATTAATCTTATTCTGTATGCCTTGCCGTCGGCTATAATAGAACAGTTAACAATAAGTCAAGTCGAAAGTCTGAGTACTTCGTAAAACTATGTATCTTGTACTGTTTCAGAAGGACAACTATGGTTGATGTTGATGTTTCACTTAAAAGATTTAAAACTTTAGCGCTTAAATTTCTTAATTGACTTTCTGTGGAAGATAACATACTAGGAATCAGGGTAGTAGTATATTTGGTTATTGCTTGGTTCTTCATAATTGAATTTGATGATGGAACAAAGTCAACTGCTAAAGGAAAAACTCACTAGTAAAAGCGTGTTTTAAGCAAAGCTTTCTTTTCGTTTTGAAATATCATGTGAGCTTAATGTCGTAATAATCATTGTTACTTGCTAGGTGAAATCAGTGATTTCTCTTAGAAACCATGATGTCGTCACAGAATTTTTCCAAGAAATGTTATATTTTACCGAATCATTATAATCAGTCGTCAACCTTTTGATACTTTTTATAATATGCAACATCCTTGAAATCTATGCCTAAAACTCTCATACATATATGAAAGATATCTGTTGTAAACGCTGAAAATCAATTATCAATGTTCCCAACATGTTCGCGTTCATTCCTTAAGCGGAGTTGAAATAGTTGTCTGATTTCTTTCAATTTGTATGTATTAACACAAGATCTATCATTTCATATTTTAACTGGCTAAAAGGGAAATTTGAAAAGTTTGAAAACAGTTTTTATAAACAAAATTTCAATTTTTGGCCAAACAATGACTTCCACTGCAAATAAGAAATTTTTTATTGAATTGAATCTTTAAATATTTGATCGATTACCAATTCAAAGCTTGGTTAAATTAATATTTTCATGAGTAAGTTATCGCGGCCACATGTAAATAGCTCTTGTGGATTGGCAAATTAAAACTTTATTCGTGACGAATGATAATGAAGAATCAACTCACACTATGTGGTCGCGTCGTACATTTGAGCACCGATAAAACATAGCTGATACGTAGATACTAATTTATTAGAGTTGCTGAAGCGAGAATATTTCAATTTACAACCAATTAATTTCAGACGTTTCTACAAAATATTTGCAATGCAAGTATACGCTTCTGTAACAATCAAATTTTCGAATCATTAATTATTTGCATTGCTATTGTGTTGACTTCTAAATAAACTAAAATTTTCATTTGATTCAGTTTCAATTTCAATAGCGGAGTTTCATGTTTTCTCATCTGTGCTTTATGCTTGAAGAATGAATTGTGAATTTAGTTGTTTAGTACCATAATTACACATACTGTTTTTCACTTCAGATACTAAAATACTCATAAGTCTCGAATAATCAGTTTTCGAACAATTTTTATTCAGTCTGTACTATCTTCTACTAGAAAAATAAAATGCTTGACACTGATGTGCGACAAATTAGTAATTAAAGTACGATACAGCATTTCCTTCAGATCGGCGTTTTTTGTGGTTACAGTTCGTTGAGATAAAAATAAGGCACTTTATTGGTTTTAAGATGCTCAAACAACTTTTAGTAGGTACCAGTTTTTTCACATATTTTGCTCAGTCGAAACATAAGGTGATTACTGCACAATATCAAGCCTAAATTAACGCTGAACAGATACAGTGACATAGTGGTAAATTGAAGACTAATAATTAAACACAATCAAAGTTTGCAGTAGGAAACGAAAATTCTAACAATTTTACTTACATGTAGATTAGTGGCGATTTGCATTCGGCATTCTTCATTACATAGTTAGTCTTTTGTCTTGCAAATTTGACTAAATGAATATGCTTATGTCTGGTTGATGTCACCATAAGTTTCTTTGGCATGTCAGAATATTTATAAGTTTATTGTGCCTGAAAAAGAACCACTAGTTTTTTCAGCCTGCTATTGAGCTATGTTTTGAAGTTGCCATATTTTTTAGGTGCGTTCAAATATGTTATGTTTTTATTTATTTTTTAACGAAACTAGTTGAGAGAAAACTTTGACTATTTCAGTGGCATAAATGATGGGTTTATATATTACAAAAAATTGAATATTTTTAATGTCTCTAATTAACTTTATCAATGAATATTTTTGCCATTGATGTGTTTATCCCCTTTTCCTCTCACTCTTATCACAGATTACTAAATAAATAAATCGAAATACTTCGCAAATCAGAGATGTGAGGACGTACAAAAGTCTGATCTCACATTCAAAATATCATGTACATTTCAGAAAGGAAAATGTGAAAAAAAAATATCCTTTACCATCTCTCTCTATCTATAAATAGCTACGTAATACGAATTGGATATAAACCAACTACGAAGTGTTAATTTAAGTCAACGTAATAACATAAACTACTGGAAGATGAAACCTTAATAAAACAACATAAACTCCGTACTTATCGTAGATGCACAGCCTCTCCTTGACCCTCCAATTAGAAAAGATCTTTTGAACAAAGGCATTTGTTGAAATTCGACATAAATTAATAACGACATGCTTGCTTAATTTTAAAGTTTAGTTAGTTTCTTTCGCAAATTTTGTGTCACATTTATGAAATGATGTGGCATTGATTTTTAATTGGACCACTTTAATTAGCTATTTTATCAGGTCTTTACTAAATATCTGAGAATATAATTATAGACAATAAAGATTATATAATGGTGGTGTCAACCATTTAAAGATGAAATTTATTTTGTTATACATATACATATGTATATCGAAGTAAATGAAGTGAAAACTTTGAACTAAAACAAATTTTTGAAACGCTTAGCAACGGACTTCGTACCACTATACGTGATTCACTTTAAATTATTCTGTTTTTTGTAAAGTCTCAATTTCATCAAACTCATACCATGCTCTTAAAAGAAACTATCTTGCAAATAATGCTTTATTATCGTTAGGTACATAAGCTTTATCCATTGTAAATGGTCAGGTTTTGTAAACATTAGGTAGACTCGCTATTGAGATATGCTTAGTTGGAAAAGGAAGGGATTCATTTGAAAAGACTATCAACGCACTTGCTTGCTCCGAATCACAAAACCTACTCAGCAGCGCGCAATCGATGAAAAATAATACGAAATTAACACATCAAAATTATCGAACGTCAATGTCAAGAAGCACATTTGAGCGTCAATCGATACAAACAGTTGGATGCGATCAAAAAGCTTGATAAAGCCTTTTCTTCACTTGATAGTTCATCGACTCATTAGAAAAATAGTTGTTCAGTATGTATATGCTTTAGAAGTCATTACTTGTAGTTGCATGAAATATGCACAAACGATAGTGTTGATACTTATCAAAACGCTATTTAATGTCTAATGACCTTTTTTGAGCAGTCAGGAATAAATCTAATGGAATTGTAGGCGGTGAGGGCGTGGTGACTTTATTTACTACACCCAGAACTAATACTTATTTAGATCAGTTTCCGCTTCAAAGAATATCTGCGAATTATTTCAGCATCATTACAGATAGATTTACATAGTTTGTATTCAACAGTAACATATGTTATGTTGGCGTTCATTAAATACAGTAATTGAGTTTGAATGAACGTGAGAGCTGATATTTTTGCTGGTTATTGCCAACTATCAAGAACTCGTACGTACATACACATCCGGAACATCTAAACAGTAACGTATTTTATACTGCAAAATTTTCAGCAGGAGACGCTGCTGATGAGATACAAATGTATCACTTGTCCTAATGGATAGGCGAATCATACCCACGAGCGACCTTGCCTCATGTTTTGGCGCTACGGCGGGCGCATCATCCAATCTCGGGTCGTGTGCTATTAATAGTCCATAACTATAATTCAGTAAAAATGGATGGAATGTTTAGCTAAAGTATCTTTCTTTGCATTCCATCGACAATTTATAGGATGTGTGCTTGATGATGAGGAGCTTATAGTTTGTATGTTCATTCAGATGTTTTGGATGGAATTTAGTCTTATCGCGCTTACTTTTAAATTGCTGAGCCACAAAAAAGTTGGAATCTATCGAACGAGCAGAGTAGTGGATGATAGATAAAGTTAAAAACAAATGTGTACATGTAAGTTTAACCCGGGATAGTCTATTATGTCTAATTGATCATCACCTGTATATTGAGATGATAAAAATCAAAATAATCTTTACAGATATACAGACAGTGTGATGAATAGCTATCAATCAATGGGTGTGCCTGGAGGTGCATCAAGCTTTGCCCAGTTTTACCATCAAGCTGCTTCCGCTGTTTCAGCTGCTTCAGGTGCCATAGGAGTAGATTCTTTAGGGAACGCTTGCACACAACCAACGTCGGGAGTAGTTTCCACAGCGGGTACAGGGCAATCAATAGCTGACTCACTTCCAAGATATCCATGGATGGCATTAACAGGTAATTGAATCCTCATTAAGATCAACCGCAAAACAACATCTTACAAATCACCGTTAGAAAGTTGCTAATTGTATTAAATTTCTAAAGAATACATGTAACCGAACCATGATTATAACTGCGTTACCATGCTTCAATAGGACACTTCGTCGAAACCTTCAAAAATATCCCTTGAAGCTTGAAAACTGCTTGCAGCTGATGATGTCATTAAAATCGTGTTCAAAAGCACGTATATAAAAATCGATGAAATATATAATTTCTTGAAGACGCGAAAAAACAACAAAAAATGAATTTTGCTACGTTTTAAAAACCAAAAAAAATATAAACAACGAGAAACAAACGTTTTGATATCTAATTGAGGTTGCGTTACCCATGGTTGAACCAATCGCAATGTTTCGTGAGACAACTGATGCGTAGCAACTTAACTAGCTGATAAATTGAAAAAAACTATCCTACATACATACGTATGCGTGATTAAAAAACAGAGACGAATTCTGTAGGAATTTCTTCTACTAGACCAAGGACTAACCTCAGACACATCATCATGCAGTTTTTTTTATACATTATTTAACCTTTCAAGTATGGAATATACCTTTCAATGTACGGTAATTCTAATTATGCAGTAAAATTTGTGTTTTTAACATTCAATATAAATTCATTCCGAGGTTTTCTGTGAGTATTTCAGTGTGTAGTTTACAATTCTGCTCGAAACAGATGAGTTATTGTCATAGTTTTTACGTAAATACTTTCATACATTGGGTATATACAATTGAATTTATGCTTCGAATAAAATTGATTGAACATTCTCATTTTATGAAACAGTAGCACGAAACTCATAATTTTATATAACAAGCTTTTACTAATCATAATTGCTCATTCCAAAATGTTGACTGGCTTTAGTTTGATTGCTTTTATGGCATTTGCCTCATTTAATTGGTAGTAATTACATTACGCAAATATCATTGTTTTGTGTCGTATTTGAAATTCATATTACAAATTCATACTACCAAGCGATTAGATCTGCTAATATGCAATAGAAAATACGAAACGTTTGTATTGTAGCTCGCAAAAAATTTACTCGAATGAGCCGTAAAATTAACAAACTGCCAAGAGAGGTATGATAATGGCCTAGTAAATTTTCCTGCATGTAAATCGTTCACGTCAATAATATAACTTAGATTTTAGCTTTATTTCGCAATTGGAAGAATATTATCATTGTTGAGCATAGCTAAGTTTCGTTTCGTTAATCAAGCTGACGTTATAATCTACTATTCAGAAAATTATTTAATACTTTACCATAAGTGTGAGAAATCGATAATATTTTATGGTGGTACTCGAAAGTTAAAATACTGATATGTATATGAAAAGTGTACCCTAAATATACCCTAAATATTTAGTTTTGAAACTTATTCAAAAAGCGGTTAAACTGAGGTATACCACAGCATACAGCTTTGTGTAATTTGAGTGTGGTTAATTTTTGAAAATCGTAAAAGAGATTTTATTACATTTACTTGGCCTTTTCAAACACTACTCATTTAACGGTAAATTCTTTCCTCAATTACTCAGCAAATTGTTTTGGCAACTGATCGAATTGTTTATGCTACTAGGTGGATGAGAATTACAAAGAGGAAACTTGGATTTTTCAGAATAACAGGCGCCATGTACAGATTATCGTACGCGTTAAACACTATCCTAATTCAAGTTGAAATGTTTGCAGTGGCAGTCACAGCCACAGGCATTCATTTCTTAGGCCACTGCTGTCACTATATTTAGATCGCTAGTGAGACGATGAAAAATACCATTACGTAGATATAACTTCGAGCTCGATTGTTTAGAGTCTCTTTTGAAGAGTCCGACACAAAGTGCTGTATAGGAAATTTGAAACGTTCATGAAAACATTATTAAAGCAATTTTGTTGTGCGTGCGATAAAAGTAATGTGTGTTGCCCTATAGCTCTGCCACTCCAGTGAAACATAAAGCTAATTTTTTGTTTAGATGAAAACGAAACATTTCACTGCCGGAAGTTTATCTTGTATTCATTTTCCATTTCGATTCAACCAATTTTGAATTATCTGTGAAAAAATTATCCAGTACGCTGGAGTGGTATATGATGCAGCCACCTTGTCTATCTTGCGCGCCTAGAGCGTATGTGGAGATACATGCACATGTATCTATCTGTTTGTGTAACCGAAAGAGTTCCAATTTTTAAAATTTCGTTTGCTTTGCCACCCTCGCGTTCTTAGTTTTCAAGTTAGCTAACGTGTATGGTTTTAATAGTAAAGCAAGGTGATAAGAGATGGTTTTATTGAATTCCACGTACGTTTGCTTGTTTGCCTAGTGCATTTTCATTGAAGTACTTCTGTTTGCTATCCAGACGAATGGAAGCCGGCATGAACATCCGACGGTTGGTTTCACGGTGTGAGGCCGGAGTGTAACAAAATATATTTTCTTCTTATCAATCACCTCTTTTTCTTATCAAAACGCCTTTTGCACAACAAATATTGTGCAGTTCACCCCTTTTGCGTTGCGTAAAATGTAAGTTTGTATGCATTGTTGGTGCAAACAAACAAATGTTTTGTCTTAGGAAAATAAGACAATTATTTTGGAATTGAAAGAATGGAATTGAAATATGCATTTAAGTTCGTGAAAAGATATGATGTGAGCTGTGCCTATCTTAAATATCGTCGAGAGAAAAAATTGTGATTATGTCAGTGAGTTTTTTAAACAACATGACGTGAAAAGCGTTGTCTATCATTGTTACATGGAGAAAATATTCTTTCCTAATTTTTGAAGGCGCTTGCGCTTCAAGCGAATGTGTTTGCATCGATCAAGAACACTATTAGAAAATGATTACTCCACATTTGGAAAATGTAATTTTTTACTAAAGATAGGAAGTGGGTTAATGTACATACGTATATGGATTACTGATACTAAAAATTGTTTAATTGTGCATTAAATATAGCAGCAAAATATGTTTGCACGTTGTAAACGTCTCAAAACCACATGTTTGTCATGTTTTAGCACGTCATCTCACTTTTTGCAGGAGCTGTTAATTCTCTTATACGCATAAGCTTGCGCATATTATAAATACATTTTTATTTCTTCTATTTATTATTTGAAGCGATGATTAGGGACGCTAGATATTTTAATGTAACGGAATTTTGAAGCTAAATTTTGTTTTGCTTTTCTTCGTTAACAGAAGGCTAAATTAAAAACAAAAGAAGTGGCAAGTTTTAATAACTTTGTATATGGAAAAGCAGGTGTAATCTTTGTCATCCATTAAAGCTGTTTGGATTGAGTGAGCTTTGTTAAATGGGTATTTAAGTAATCGAAAGTTCCGAACAATTCCCATGATGTGATTGGTAAACAATTTACTTTGATGCATACATGGTTTATTATTTAATGCATCCGGATTATTGAATATTTCAAAATTGTTAGTCTAGACTCTAAACTGCTAGTCATTGTATCGTTTAGTTAAAATAATTTGTGTTAAGTTGCTTAAGTGTCTTTGCCAGCAACTTGACTTAATTTAAGAACAAAATAAAATAGTTGCAGCCCAGTACTCATCTCAAAACCACTCGCATTTATATTTCAATGGTCGAGAAAATTGTTTTATGTTTAATCTAGGAAACGAAATCCTTTAAAATCGTTTAAATTTTTTTTTTCAAAAAGTTTGAAAGTTTCGAGCCGTTATTGTTGGACTTTCTACCGCTTAATTGCGAGAACAATAATAGATACAAGAAAACGTCACTAGATGGTTGTTGTTAAAAAATGGTCGTTCTATTGAAAACTCCGTGAGTGCTTGGATTTTCCTAGCATCGTTTTGAAGTTATGAGTGCCCCTGTGAAATTCTCAAAACAATTCAAAAACAAATATAAAAGAAATTTCTGGGGAGTAGGGAATTTCTGAAAAGTTGCTGGAAAGCTATCAACTAATTAAATGAATTCTTTTCCGATTTACACTTTTTTCGACTATTCATAATTATTTTCTTTAAATTGTAAGATTCACAACGAAATTCATTGACAAATAACCAGTTAGTAAGTTTTATAAAATTAACACATTAATTCTAGATCTTCTTCACACATCGAAAATTTCACAACACATTTTCTATAATAGCTAGCATCTTTGCATACAAATATCTCATTAAAGCTTACATGGCTTATGACTTTGAATCTGTTATTATGGCTTAGCATTCAGTTTTTGGCTCATAGAATCTTCCTGCTGAGTCCATAAATAGAGTCCATGATCACATTCAAAGTAGAAAAAAATGAAAACTTTTCACTGATAAAGCTGTTCCGTCTTTAATCAATCGTTTAACTAGTTCTGGAAGAATAAGTCGATGCTATGTTGGAACCAACATGTAAAAGTATTGCTAATAGGTTTTTTATTTGTGAACATACACTCTGAAATGAAAGAATCTTCTAAAAACATTTCAATTTTGATTTCGTTTCAGCAGACTGGATGAGCAGCCCGTTTGAGCGCGTTGTATGCGGTGACTTCAATGGTAAGTGCATAGTTATTATTTTAATCCCTATAACACGATTCATTTAATGCTTTTCGCAAAAGGTTTTTGAGCTATCATAACAAATTGCGTTCAACTGGTCCTAAATCATTCCATACCCGATCCAAACCAGAATGTGCCTGGGAAAGACCGTGCTAAACTTTCTAACCTCATGCTGTTCAATTTATATTGCAGTATGCTGTGATGTTATTCCATTTGAAAAGAGGTGAAACTTATCCTCCCGACAAAGGTACTCTTTCAACTCTAACGAAGGTAACCCTTGACTATTGCACAGCATTCAAAAACCCAAACTTTCACATCTTAAAATGTGTCACTTTCACTTTTTTATTCAACATTTTTCGACAATGTTTGTAAATCTGGTAAAAGAACGTTGGTCTGGTGTATGAGCTAAGAACGAGCTGGACTTCAAAATATAGGCAGAAAATGATGAGTGGTTGTGAAAATCAGGCTCTTGCTCATATGAAAAAGAATCAAACGAAGAAAAAAATCGAGCTGTAGGTATGTTTTACTGCCAAGAAAAAAATTCTTTCTTCTTCCACGGTGGAGTATTTCTCAGGGTTTCAAGATGTTTAATAGCAAAGCGATATTTTGTTTGTTTTGTAGTATTTATTAAACAACAACGAAGATAAGAAATGCTGACTAGGCTAATATTTACCAAATCGATGTATAATCTATCTGTATGGTGATATTCTAATTGCAAAAAGAATGGGCTAAAATATTTATATGCACCTTGTCTTAGCGTAACTAAATCGTTTCAGGTTCTGTTGGGGTGATTCGATAAATGAAGCTTTTTAAATAATGTATTTGATTTTCTGATTAGCGTTGTTCACGCGCAAAGCTAAGCAATGCAGCAAATGAACCGAAAGATCAATAAAAAACTTGGTTTGCAGCTAGTTGAAGGGTACAAATGAATAGGCAATGCAAGGTGAATTTTTGATAGGACGCGCTGAATATGTAAGGTGATTTTTAATTGAATTATGGTAAAGGGTGGCTTTGTTTCGAATTATTTGAAAGGATTTCTTTGAAAGGGTCTGTCTGCCATGTATTATGCAAATTATAGGTTTTGTCAAACATGACTAGCAATGGATGCACAAACATTTTTTTTAAGTTAATAGGTTGTATGCTACAGTCTATGAAGTTAACATTTTTCGCCACCCTCACGTCACGCAATTCTTTTCATAATTTGAAATCGGTGTTTATTCATTGTTCATCTGAAAGCCCCTAATGGAATTTTTAGTATGGTATACCGTACAGCTATTTCGAAAATTCGTATTGCTGAACAATCTCAATATTCGAGATTTAAATTTTTATTAAAATTTTCCTTTTTATTATTATCAATAAATTGTTTTCATAATGATTTATTACCATCAGGATATATAGTTACATAAGAATCGGTTGTATAGAAAGATTTCAAAAATCCACCGCTAGATTAGAAGCAAGCATACGTAACGAAATTAAATAAAAAAAATGTGGTCTCAGTGCGACCCTTGAGGCCCACACGACTAATTTCCCAGTGGGGTGAATAAAAAAGCTATAATTTGTTTTATTAGTAATTACTATTATTAATAATTACTATTATTAAACAGTATTATTTTAAATTATTATAATTACTTTTATTATTTATATCAATTTTTTATCTAACCATAAAAGCTTTGGTAGAGGAACACGTCTCCACCACCTGGTCATCCTCTACCAAAGCCTCGGCAACCTCGTCCTCTTCGTCCTCGTCATCCTTCTTGTCCTCTACTTCGTCCTCAACCTCGTTTTCCATTTCGGCCTTGGAATCCACAACTATCATTGAGGGTATTTAATTATTATTTACAATAATCATTCGTTATTAAGAATGTTTGACCGTTACTGAATAATTATAATTGACTTTATATTTACAATATCAAATTATAACTAATATTATTTGATTGTTATTAACAATATTAAATCATTTATAACAATATCCAATTATTAATTGCATTAGCGTCTCTACTCCCATTCACCCAAACCTGATAATATAAGTTTGCAATTTTATAAATTAATCTTTATTTTTTTTTGAAATAACATTTTTTACAAATTTGATCACAATTTTGCTAAAACGTACAATAACAACATTACTATGAACGTATTTGGTATCTGCACGAATTAATAGTGCGTATCAACAGTTTAAAACTAAGCAATTTTTTGTCGTTTTTTCAGTTTTTTCATCCTAAATAAAAAACGGTCCAACCGATTTTGCTTTGGTTCTTGAGATAATCGAGACGAAAAATTATTCCGAACTTCCCATAGGGAGCTGGGAAGTTAAAAATTTAATCAACAAGCTTTTTGCCGAACTATCTACTTTTGTAACAATATAATCATGAGCTGCTTTACTGATCATAAGCATGGTTTCAAAGAATATTTTTTCTTCGTTTTGGTTTTGTATTTAGCCAAATAGCACCAATTTAAAATTTCTTGATATTATAATTTATGAATAAAATTTAGCTTGATTTAAAAGCGTCAGGATTTCGATTTTCTGTTGAAAATTGTATCTGATCAAGCTTGTTTTCTCACGTGTTTGCATCCACCACAGTTAAACAAACACTGCGTGGAACTGCTCAATACAACTGAATTTACACATCCTAATTAAATGTGACAACACCATATTTATCAATTTATGATTTTGCTATTAACCACACTTATTGCATGGTTGCGTTCAATTATATACCATATTCCACTCGCAATGAGCTATGGGCACATTAATGTGCGGATTTCTTCCATACACCCGCAAAAACATCTTCATGCTTTATAGAAAAATTTAATAAAAGTTGAAGGCTGTGACCAATAAATGACCTGGTACGTTCATTCGCTGTTGGAGCGGAAAAATGGCCTTCTTTAATGTACTCAATTTGAGACGGTGCTAAAACTCAATAACCCGCCTAAGATGAGGTGAAGAGGAATACCCTCATTGCTTATATCGCACATACAACACATCAGTGCACATATGAAGAAATAAAACATATAAAATTTTATAAAACGTTTAACAATGCAAGATGGCAGATACGAGGTGAGCACTTCACATAACGACCCTTAAAAGAAAATAGGGAGAAAGGTGGAATGTCCCAGCAGTTATTGTCGATGTGTGCGCATGTGGATCGTACCCAGAATGGAAGGAAAATGGTAACGCAACACACAGCGAAAATAGTATTAGAAACGTTCAACAAAAGAGAAGAAATACTTTGTTGTTGGTTTATCATGCATGAAAAAATTTCGTTTTGTATCCTTTTTTGGGTTTGTAGTTTGGTCTCTATTAAATGCTGTTCTCGATGAAATTCTATCGCAACGAAAGCATTCAGTAGGAATTCTTTGTGCGTATGTTGATTCCCCTTGTACATATAAAACATGTCACAACAGACAATATTCTCATAGTGAGGGCATGAGAATGGAAACATCTTGAAATGTGAAAGAACTGAAAAACCAGTAAAAATGTCCACCGAAATTTTTTCCAAGCATGTTTTGGCTGCAATAAAAATGGTGCGATTCAACAATTCACTGGAGGGCTGGCGTGAATTAATAGGAAGGGAAAACTGTGCAAATTGCATTCAAATGAAATTTTAATTTCAGGAACATTTAATACGATATTCAAAACGGATGAAAGCAGATGTTAGTGAAATGCTTTTTTTAATTTGAATTTGTATGGTTCGATATATTCGTCAATATGACGGTATAACGTTGACTAATAGTGCAGAAGTATGTTTATCTATACACACACACAAAGTGGGTTTATAGGAGTATATGCATTAAAGTTAGCTGCGGCAACAGATATCTTTCTAATGAAAAGAGGATATATCTTAAGATTAAAAAATAGACGTTAAGTTTGTGATAGCTGATTTACTGGTAAAGAATCGAAGCGAGGAAATTATGCAAGCAACTAACTTCATTTTTTGGGAACGTGCATACTTCGTTCATATCTAACCCATTCGAAGTGTGAAATCTGTGTTTTTGAAACGATTGAAAATAAATGATTAAAAACGACGACATAAAACATAGTGTTTCAAAACCCTCAATTTTATTACCCATCAACACTTGTGATAATGGATCTTTCAATGCATCATAAATTTTAACGACGTGACGGTCAAAATGTAACATGACCATTTCAGATCACTTCCTACAACACTAATTGTGAAGAAAGATAAAAGGTGACTACGAATTTGATGACCGACCAATCGATTGTAAATTAGATAAGTGAATGGCGGTAATGATAAATGAAAATGAAGATAGGGCCATCTGACATTTCGAAAATGCCTTGCTTACTTTTTGATTTTATTTTTCAATGATTTCATGGGTTTTCCGTGAAGGCTGATCTTCAAAGGTGATAAAAAATATCTTAGGCTAGAAACGAAAACAAAAGATGATTTTCAAAAAATATTAGAATATATACGTAGCAGGTATGTCCTGAATCCCCTATTTCTTAAAAATGCGCATTTTATAAAGCAGCTAAGTTTTCGTTTTTTGCTTAATAAAGTCTGCCATGTAAATAAATAAGCAATGAAAAATTCATCACACATGGATAAAAATAAAAAACAAGTAGCTGAAGAAAAAATCCACAGTTATATCCGGTCAGATATCGACAGCAATGCAGATTATGATAGTAATGATTGATTAGAATGCAAAGAATACTTAGACGATTATAACAATACGAATTCAAAATCTGATTGGTATCAGTGCACAGTGCATGTTTATAAATTTAAGATAATACTAAGGCTTATTTTCTATTTGAACTTTAGTAGTATACAGAAAAAAGCCCTAGTATTTCAATATTTCACTTGGATATTGTTATTGCTTTAAAATATACAAGTTAATTTCAAAGGCGAGCAGCTACCTCACTTTTACCTACTTCAAACATTGCACAAACTATTAGCTTGCAATATCTAGCTTAAGAAATAAGCGTTCATCGTTTTCTCTAAAAGATTGTTCATCAGAAAGAAGTCCAAAACGGTAAAATGTTCATTTAAGTCAAATCCATGCGCTGAATAACTTAAATTAATCGAAACACACTAGACATATAATTTGTTGACACTACGGATTTGGTTTACCCACAAACTTATTTTTAACTTTCCAGTATATGGGAAGTTCTTGTAATCGCCTCGAAAATCTAAATTGAAATTTTCAACATTTCTTTACGTTTTGAGGTTTATAGAGTATATATAAAGTGTTTTTAGAAAGTGTATGTATGTGTGTGTGTATGTACGTACGTACGTACGTATGTACGTTCGTGGACACTTTTTTCTACGGGCATAACTCACGTAAACAAAGTCGTATCGACTTCGTTAAGGTGTCAATCGAAGCGTCTTTGCAATCTTAAGAGCTGATTAGTTTTTGGGAAACTTCGTTCGGGGGGTATGCTGCTTTGCCCGTTTGAAGGTCATTTCTGTCATGCGTTATATCTCGCGAACCAATTGTACGATTTTTTTGAACAAGGTGTCAATCGACGCGTATTAACATTTATGTGATTCTATCAAATTTTAAAAAAAAAATCTTGGAGCCGTTTTTTAATTTAAAAAAAAAGTGCAAAAAATTAGGTTTTTTTAAAAACACAAAAATTTTAACCTTATTTTCAAATCTAAGTAATCAATGTTTATATAATTTAGATACTCCAAATAGTTTTTGTGAAAAAACCAGCAAAAGTTTTTTTCATGATTATGAAAAAAATTAATTAAAAAATAAAAAATCATTAAACGTTCAAGGTCATTTACGTCATTCATTATATCTCGAGAACTAAATATAATATTTCCATCATTAAGGTGTCAATCGACGCGTATTATCATTTTAATGATGTTTTTATATGTTAAAAAAATCTTCAAAGCGTTTTTTTAAATTTATTTAAAAAAAATGGAAAAGTAGTGTTTTTTTTCATAAAAAAATTCATTTTTAACCTGATTTGCACATCGTAATAATAAATGTTTGTAGAATTTATAAAATTTTATCAATTTTTGAAGAGAAACCAGCAAAAACTTTTCTCATGACTACAAAAAAAATTAAATAAAAAATCATTCAAAGTCACCATGTAAAAAGGGTTCATTCGAATCATAATACCTTACATCTCTTATTCTAAAGACATTGTTGTAAAGTCAATCAAAGTTTATTAATATTTGCATAATTTGAGCATATTTTCAATAGTCTTCACAGCCACATGTTTTAACTTTAATGACAAAACTGCTTTGTAACCTGTCCCCCCTCTGATTGATCCGCGTGAATAATCAATCAAACCAATGCACGAAAATCCTTACGTAATCAATCGACGCTCGCGTAGATGTTATGATTAATATTAAGTCATTCAAATAACTTTTACGAGAAGTACATTTTTATTATTTTAAGTAGTATTATTTCTATAATTATTATTGTGTTTAATATTTTTAATATCTTTTTAGATATTACTGGGAAGTTGACCGTGTGGACCTCATGGGTCGCACCTCACGGCTTGTTTGTTTTTTAATCGGTGAGATCTTTGTTTGAAACTAAAACAACCGAGTGAAGCTTTGATTTACAATACATTTTCAACAACTTATTGGACAAATTCTTATAAATATCAAAGAATAAATGTTAAGTGAACTACACTTTTATTGTGCTTTGAAGAGAAGTGCTGCAATTTTTCGCAAGATAGTTCATTTAATTTAGCATCTTCCGTTCTTCTGTTTTCTTCTCAAAGTCTAAACTTCCATGGAATAAGTTAGTATGGTATGCACCTAGTGTTACATTCGTCGTTTTTAACTTATTGACAAATTGCTCTTCATAGATTGTTTACATCAGAATTTTTCCCATAGAGGTGCTTTTGATGCATGTGCTGTAGCTTTACTTGTCTTTGCAGAAATCATCATAGTCTGTAGTAATTATTTTATTTTATAAATAATAACACACACGAAAACTTTGTTATTCAAAATTCAATCTAACAACCAATAAACGTTTATTTTCAATATCTTCACTATCTTGGATGCTATCGGAAGGCGCACTGTATTGCTCTAGGTCTAGATTCAACAAAATATTTATGGACACAATATGAAGATCATTTACTACCGAGAGCGATGCGCGAGTAAATTAAACATTTTAAAATTTCATAATACAAACAATTTGATTAATTTACCATTGTTGGTGGGTCTATGGTAGCTATTATTTTATAATACGATCTCTTTTGACAATACAACAGATAAAATGAAGCTCAGACTGAAACTACGTAACAAAACGTCGTTTCCAATTTATTGAAATTAGAAGCATCTCTTTCTAAGATGCAGTAAAAATTGTTCCAATGGGACGCCTACAAATCCGTTGCATGATGCTTTTAATTGCGTGGTTGGCGCTTGTATTGAAAAAAAAACTGTTACGGAAAACTTTTGCGCTTTTGTCAATTATAAGCATAATAAGCTACGAAAATCAAGTGTTTGACAGCCGGGTGCAGCACTACCGCCATTGTCATGTACACATTGGTATTAATATAAGTAGCCAATTTATCACCGGTTCATATACGAAACTACCACCCTGATAATTTTATGTTCAACTCGAGTTTTAGCATAGAAAAGAAATTGTTGTGAAAATAAATTGCTATAAAGGTATAAAATGTCTAGTTCCAATGAGGGTGGCGGTAAACCTGCTGCGTAACATATTGAACGCAAGGGGAGAATAGCAATGGAGTCACGGCATAGTGATTAGAATTCGCCTGTTTTTGATGGGCAATTTCCCTTTTCATACAAGCTAGTTGCACCCTTCTCACTTCCTGGAAATTAACTGGCATCGATTCCATATCTTCCAGCTACTCGAAAGTACATAAAATAGCGCAACGCCTACAAAAGATAGACGGCGATACGAAGTGTAAGTGACGTTTAGGGTAGCATCTTGAAAAACCCCGAAAATTTATCTTAGGGGTGTGCTAAAATGACATCAAACACTGATTAAATTTAAATAAATTTAATACAAATAAGTTTTGCGCCCTTTGTTTCCATGAAACAAATGAGGGTTAGCGTCGAACGAAGAAGCGTCATCTGTTGTAGCAACAAGCGAAATTTTGGACAACATTCTGTTCATGTAATCTGGGGATTAAATACAATGCTGCACCCTAAAGATATAAATTACGGAATAATCGGAAAAAAGAAATCAGCTGAGCTAGTGAGCAATTTCGATGCTTCTATTTTCAAAGAAGAGACAATCCGGTCTTTTTTTAATCTCGCGGGAACAATTTCTAAGGCTGATGGCTAATTTTCGAAGAAAATTATGTTTCCTTCATTTACGGTATGAAAGCGATGAAGATTGCCATTGAAACGTGTATTCGTGTATTAAACTACAGTTAAATGAATAATTCAAACTTTATAACCACTTATACAAGCGAAAATTCATTTGATGTTTGATTAAATGTAGTATTTGCTTACCTGAATCATCATCAGTGCGACGTCAATTTTTGTTGAAATGTGTATAAAAGGATTATAAAATTAACAAAAGTAATATATACGAATGAGTAGTAGTGACACAGGTGTTGACTATTTGATTATTCTCGTTTAATTAATCTATTCCAATTTTGTTTTACAAGCCAATACGTCAAAACGCTAACGTACCACATAGCCACAATCCGTGAAGAGCAGCAATAAAATGTTGAATAGCAGACGGTTTAAATTCGAGCAGTTCACTTGACTTGAGGTCAGTTTTCAGGGGTTTGCAGTCAGAAATCGCACGTACGTAGTGTGTCCGTTAAATAGCGCGGTTTCCCCTAGCTTCTCCAAAACAAATCACTTAATGGCAGCAGTAAATGCCGCGACTAATTACATATTGGCCAATAATACCACGATGCGTGTACTCGAACATTAATACGAGCAATAAAACAAATCGCCTTCAAGTAATAAAGCAAACGCTTTTAGCGTTGAACAGTACTTTGCATCTAAAATGGCCCACGATAGTAGCGAGCTTGTCCCAGTCAAAACACAGTTTCATAAATTCAAAACATACATGTTTGTAGTCAGCGAAGCCTTTGTTGTTGTTTTTAAACAGTAAAATATTTTACAATAAGTGTTGGGTTCACAAACCGAGTGTGGGAATTTCAACAGAGCAAAGTTTTTGTGAAAGTGTTTACGTTTACGTGAGATTAATTTTCATTGGAGAACACATTTTTTCTGAATTGGAATTGTTTTCGTTTTCTCAAATTATTCAAAAAACTAATATGGATCCCTAAAATTGTATGCCAGTTTCAAAAGCTCCGCTTTATGTTCCATTAGTTTTGTGTTATCTATTTTTTGCAAAACAGTCGTTAGTGAGTTGTTCCGTTTCACACAATGAACTCAAATCTCTGTAGAATTACAATCCCTTCAAGCCCACAAAGAATATAAGTTAAGAAGAAAATGCATTCAGCTGCTTACACAAGCGTAAATCTTTCACAGCAAGAAGGATAAGTACACTTGAAAATTGCAAAAATAACCGGCATTCATACGTTTAAAATTTTGAACTCATAATACCAAATTCTGTTGAATCGGAGTGCATTTCAGTCAGAGCTCACTTCCAAAAGCTAATCAATCCAAATATTAGTTAATCATTATACCATTATCCAAAATATGTACATATGTACATCGTTCATTTAATAAAATAGAACTAGGCGTAAGCAGAAATGTTTTGGAGGATTACAAATTACCAATGAACAACTTCTCTACACCTGTTCATAGGTAGTATGCCCAGCAGTATCTTAATACATGTTTCAAAACTGCTCGCCCCTTGACGATGTTTTGTAGATATCATTACATTTTTCCGGCTCAAAGCCATAAGTAGTTTCCTTTCAATTAATTTACCATCCATAGCGGATGAAATATGTGAAAAAAATAATTTAGCTGCAACAAATACCAATATTTTAGTTTCAAGCTTTTACAAATTTTCCAGTTACAGTTTTTTTTTCAATTTAATAATATACTAATAATACTTCACAAAAATATGTAGAGATAAAACGAAATATGTACACCCTATATTTGCAGCCCCATCAAATACCTAATGGTTTTGATTTGCCTTTACGATAAAGGTTTACACATTATGTGTGAATTTAAAGTCGATATCGCATGTTGCTTGGAAACTAGTAGCTTGTGACAGACAACCGGACAAAGTTGCCACAACAATTAGGGCTCCGTCATGCTCTACGGTAAGGTATATAAAAAATTTCACGCTCTGAGCGACTGTCATTTTCGTTCGAATGGAAAGAAAGGCTCTGATTGAATGGTATAACTTGAATGCAGTGAAAAGCAACTTGTGTGGACTAATAAGCGCTTTAAATACTTTAATACCAACGTTCATAAAATCACAATTAAATTCTTTGGTAGTAGTTATTCGTAGTGAAATCGGGCAGGTCGCAGGCTTGTTTTGCAATAATTTGCACTTTAAATGCAAACTACTGTCTGTGTAATACAATATAATCCAATAATTTGAATCGTGCCTTTGCTTACATTTGAGTCCTAATTACTGGTCAAAAGCAGTCGCTAAGCATGATCAATGAAAACGATTAAATAAATGTCTTCAAAATCACATACAGTCAAAAAATGTATGTGCAAAACTTGATGGCTTCATTGCATCCGTTAAATATTTCTTTGAGTATAGTGTAGTGAGTTTTGGACCAGATAAAATTTTCGGAGTTAGAAATTTATTTTTCCATGAAAATTTTTGAGCATTAAACTCAATTTTGTTCAAGAAGCAAGCACAAAACTAAATGATTTAAGTTATCTGAACGTGTGTGTAATTGTATTGCTGCTCAAAATTAAGTGACAAAGTAAGGACAGTATATGAAAAATAAGTGAAGTTTCAGTGCTTACAGGCCATATTGTTTGTCGGGACAAATAAGTGATTGCTTTTTCTCTTTAGTTTTTAAGCATTCAATACTTAAGATAAGTAGTTTTGCTCAGAAGTTTGCATGATAAAAAGTAAAATTTAGTAAGCATTTCTTAAGAATTTCATTTTTACCATGGACTTTTCTTTGTTGCTCAATCTGACAATATTAAGCTGTGTTCACTTTTATAATAGTTTAGCTTGATAGATAGCTTGATCAATAATGCCAAAATTGTCTGCATTGTACCATAGGACCATTTATTTTCACTGTAAGCTGGTAAGCTAAAAAAATAACACGCCCAATTCAACATTTAAAGGAGAATTGATTTTCCCGCATATGATTATGCAAATTTTAAAGAAACATAGTATCTACCCTTAACACCAACAATAGCAAGACGGGATTAGCTGGTCACACTATCTTGAAATACAAAAACTCAGTAACCATCAAATGAACCTGTAGTCACTGTAGACTATAAAATCGAAGAATGTAAGGGCTGTCCCGCGACGAAATTGCTTCCAGTAAATAATCGTAGTTGTGAATTTATGTATTGTGCCGGAACATCGGTTGTTATCGCCAATCTTTCAGTATGCATTCCATTCAATTGAAAAAAATAATGTTCACTTTTAATTTAATGAAAACAAAGAACTAGATTGGTTGCTAGATACGATATGGACTTTGAAAGTATTGTCGAGCATACAGTCATATATTCCAGGCAAAAAAGCTTCATATTCGCTTTACTTGAATCTTATCGTGACGTGCCATGTAAGAATTTTTTAACATCATTTAAATAACCGAATCAATCAATGTAAATCATACCAGCATTCATATGATTACAAAATATCGAATTCTCTAATGTTGGTTTACATAATTTTAAAACATTTTCCCATCATACTCATAAAATGTTCATTTGACTTGATTAATTATTTAAAAGCACGCTCTGAAACAAATTAAATCTGGAAATTCAAGTACAGTATTAATTTTGCACATCGTTCGACAATATCAAAGTTTATGAAACAACAACAAATGAATGCTATAACAATGCGATTAAATTTAATTGAAACTTAGACCCAAGCCGGCTGTTTGTTTTATAATTAAAATTTAATTTGCGTGGTGTATGAAACGGTTGATATCGCTGCATCACATTAAAAGCTTCGGTGAGAATTCAACCGCTACGTGACCCCCCAGTTGCCTCAGTTTAGATATGTATTAAAAATGAGCTGCAAATCAAAATATTTTGCCTGTTATCCGATAAACGCTTGAACTCTTGCGTTTGCTTTGCAGCTTTTAAGATTACAACAATTCCATGAAACATGAAAAAAATCTCTAGATGCTGCACATTATTGTATATTGCAGATTTAAAATTGTTTCAGGGCTATCACTACAATTGAGAAAAAAGTAAGAAATACAACATCAAAATTATTCAATTTGAGGTTTCTAATTATTTCTAAACTTGATTTAATTATACTCAGTACTTTTCAAAAACTCACATTCCATTAAATATTGGATCATCTCGGTGAACCGATTCTATGAAGAAATATATAGCATTTAATTAAACGTATGCATCCATTTCAAAATATATTCAATGAGCTTTACTTACTTTAAATACATATCAACATATTCGTACTTAGGTGCAGCGTGTACTTCGTAGTAAGTAATCAATAACACTTCTGTTTCAACGTACAACCAGCCATGACATCGGCCTGAATAGCTCTTTCACTCGTTGGTTGGAATACTTATTCGAGTGTAAATGAATGTGTCTACATCTCAAGGATATAGGAGAGATTGCTGGAACACCCAAACAGGAAATAACAGAGAATTATCACCCGCCGACGACCTGTCAACGCTGTCAGACCTTGGCGAGGGTGGTTAACATCATTCACACCGCTGGTGCGGAAGACAAGGACATTTCAGGTCGCTGTAGTTTGGCAGCAACAGACGTTGTTGCTCCTGGCCCTCGTCAAGCCATCCTGTGAACATTGACCTTCCTACTGTGTCGCCCTGCACATTCCATTCGAATAAAACATGGCCTCTGGTGCCGGGATTGCTGACTGTTGCCAGGCAACCGGTTTTGCTATGAGCTGCATGCACCCGCCCGGCTGCCTTGTTTAATTCAACATCTATTCTAAGCTCCTCCTTCACACTGTTAGAGGAAGATGAATGCACTGCTGGCAGAATCAGCATTCCAATTGCATGGAAGCGAGCCGATTGCGAAAATTTTCTTCACATAACGATAATGTGCACTACCCGTCACACAGGGCTATTGGCTGTTTTGCTATAGGTATTCATATATGTTTCAAACGTTAAGCCAAATATCTTTAAATTCAGGCTTGAATCCATATTCTCTGTGGATTCAAAATCAAATTTGAGGACCCCATTACATGGTTTTCAATGTCTCCTAGGCAAATTTGCTCACTGTTAATGATTTGTGGTTATAAGTGGTGCTGGTTGAAAACTTCTCATCATAGCCATAGCTGTTTTTACAAGCAGCAATCACAGAATTACGTTGGCCATGATGATAATTTTTCGCGGTAAGCCGTACTTCACGCTAACACACCTTTGTCCCGCTAGATGAGTATAGACGAGAGTTAGCATTTTACTAGCCGCAATCTTAATTGACGAAGCACGCTTGGCCACATCACGCCAGTTGGTGTATCAATGAAATGCTTTACAACTGCTAATAATAATAAACTTAAATACGCAATAAAAATCATCATCATGAGCTATAAAGCCCATAAAAGCAATTCTAAATTTAAATAATGCGTACTGGAACGCTAAAGCATAATTGAGGTGTGACTTGAGCAGTACCATCGCTACCAACGGCCGCTAGACGAAACATTCCAAAATTTTCATGGGAGGGGACAGGGAGATGGGTCTGCTCATGCGGTTGTTGGTAGACTGTAAATTCCACTTGGTCGCAATTTCTGCTATGCTAGCTTTTGCTAACCGGTTCAGTCCAGCAAGCGGCTCAGCTTTTGGCGGGAATCAATAAGTTCCAGACGAAAATTTCGTAGAAAATGGAATTGTGAGTTTTGTTTGATAGTATGATGGCTCTTGAGTGGAGATTGATCTTTCGCATTATGGTTTCAGCTTTAGCAGGCATGTAGAAATAATTTACTTAAGGCATTCAAGCTTGGCAAATGAATGATTTCAAATTTTTTGAGACGAACAAATCTCACAAAAACATCAGCTAAACTATGGATGAAGAAGAAACAAATGTCAAATTGTCATTTTTGCTGACATTTTTGACACCACCTCCAATCTCTTCCAAATCAATCTCTCCATTAATTTTACATAAATTGTTCATATTTGGTTTAAGTGCACAGTACTGACGGTAAAAATAGATATGACAGATTGTAGATGTTTCAGTTTATGTGTAGAGCATCCAGCAGAAAATTGATGAAAGTATTTTATATGGTGTCCAAAATTATTTTCTAAATAATGGAGCAAGAATTCTTATCTTTCTTAGCACTGCCGACTAGTGCATGTGTAATATCGATTTGCCTGTTTGCAGTTTTTGTGTGAATAATACGGAATCGCCGTTTTTACACATATTGTGAAGTTGGAAACGTACGTTTATGCATTTGCATTTGAACCCGTGAATCAAATATTGTGACCAATGATTCATAAAGTTGAGAGTGCGCCGACTAGCTATTTTAATCTAATTGGAGAACTATTGCTATCATGATCTGGTGCAGAATTTTCGTGCAGTTTTTCGCACTCTGTATTCTGATGGGATTTATCGCAGTTGAAGTTTGCTAATGCAGATCTAAAGAAGCTGCAGTATAATTTGCCACAGTTGGGGTTGTGGAGTGTTTTCTCACAGTTCTTAAAATTTGGCGCACAAGAAATCGAAAACTATTCCTGCAAGTTATCCGCACATGCGCTAGTTTCTAATGAATAAAGAAAATGTCCTATTTAAAAACCCTTTAAGGTCCTACTCCGAAATTAAAATTTTTACTAAGAAAACTCCTAGATAAAGAAACGTAAAAAATTTGGTTTGCAACAATAACGGAAGGTAATATTTTCTGGTAGGATCGAAAATAAAACAAAATAAAAGAGCGACTACCGTGAACGAAGAACATGGAAACTTTTTGGTTTTATACTCGGTATGCACTTCCTGACTATCCACTTTGACTGAAGAACTCTTAGATGGAAGACCTCAAGTTTTTGTCAATTTAACTTTTCATTTATCAACTGTTCATGGAAAACTAGGTTGAGCGGTTACCTTTAAGCCTGTGTTTTGCGGTTAACCCCCAATGGCCGTAACTACAATAAAGATGCCTCGTACTGGTGCTGAAAGATAGATTAAACTCGATTAAATTGTATTCAATGGCGAAGCTTCAAATATCCTCCCTCCTGTATGAATGCAAACTAGAAAAAAATGCTGGATCAAACACACACATGAACCTCAATATATAAATAAAAGTGCCTATAATTTTGTGTAAATATACAATATCATACACACTTTTCAACAAATAGATGACCCGACGAAATTTGTGTTTTAATTTATTTTAGACAATTTTGTCACAAGTCGCGTGTAATGTTGTTTATGGAAGTCATTGTGTAAATAAGTTCATCGTTTTTCAAATGAACTACTATGTTTTGTGAAAAAGGATGTGAATGTGACTAGATACATCCACCAAAATCAAGTTATTTCTGATGTTACCTTTTTCTATGGGACCGTTGTTGGCAACGTAAAGATTTGTTACATTTAAACCTTTCCTCGATTGCATCAAATTGGTTCGTTTTCCGAAAATCGTGGGTTGTAATTCCTTCTGACCATAGCATTTAACCATTTCATGATGGTTCAATCACATTGTCAATCATTCTGAACACTTTAACACCAACACAATCTGGAAATGACTATTTAATCATTTGCAGTAAAACGGCTTCACCATAATATTTATTTTAAAATCCCAGGTTGCATCACCGATTTCACCATTGGTAGTTTTTAAAAAAAATATTCCCAGATTTCTTCGTCGATCATATTATATCTGCTTCGAAAACATATCCTTTTTAACAGCAGAAAGGAACATTTCTCAAAAAACGACTCAACCACTACAAGGTTGCAAAAAATCGGCCTACCCATTCGAAAAGGTGATTGTGTTGTGTTCTTAATTTATGACTTCACCCTTTTTAAAAACAAACTTGTCAAGACTTCCTAACTTTCAAATAGAAAGTACCATTTGGAGAGTAATACGAAAATTGCCATGAGACATCCTTGAATAGTGTGTTCTTTTCATTGCGGAACACAATGGATATTTTCTCTATTAGACGCTTCGTTAAATTTAAGAGTTGTAATATCCGCAATTATGATTTTATTACACGAGCACTTTTGTTTTCTTCGGCTACAGGCCCAAATGGATGTCCTCGTCGAAGAGGTAGGCAGACATACACACGTTTTCAGACACTCGAGCTAGAGAAGGAATTCCACTTCAATCACTATTTGACACGAAGGCGAAGAATTGAAATTGCACACGCACTTTGTCTAACGGAGCGACAAATCAAGATCTGGTTCCAAAATCGACGGATGAAATTGAAAAAGGAATTGCGTGCTGTCAAGGAAATCAATGAACAAGTAAGTTTTATTTGATGTTATTGTAATTGATGGTAGTTGATGTGGATTTGCTTTTCTTTTATGTCAGCTTTTCAATTTCTAACTTTCTGTATTGGTCGCTTTAATGAAAATATTCTTAGGGGGTACTCCACGTTTATCTCCAGATGAAAATATTCTATTAGATACTTTTCAATAGTTTAAAGTACTGTAAGCTTATAATTCATGGATTTTTGATGATAATAACATAAGAAGTAATACATTTATAATGCTAATGTAAATTTTAAATTTATTTTAAAATACGCTTTACATGTGAAAAGCTGATTTTAACATTTTTCATAAGCATAAGAATTATGGGTTTAAAGTTTCTTTTCGTTAAAAAGATTTGATTCTGTAAAATGCTATTAAACTTTATTTAAAAGCTAAAGCGTGACAGCTTCTAAGTTCCATGATTAAACTAATTTAGGCTCAGTAATATTATTATCTTTCACAGTACTAGAAACGAATATAATAAATTTCACCATGTCGCTTTTTTCCAGTACAGTAGCACTTGATTTTTCAAAAAAATAGTTCTTGATGAATTTGATGATAATGACAAAAAATTACCCGGTAGAATTTTGATGTAACACGTCGCACTTCAAATACAGTTTGCACGGGGTTGCCGCAGATGTAAAAAATATCTCTCGGGTGATGGTGGTGTTGTTAATTCGCAAACATGGACTGAATTAGTTCGAATTATGGTTGACTATTGAGTGTGGAAAATATTTGATATGCATATGAATACTGAATTATTGAAATCAAATAAAGCAGATCTTGTTTCAAATATTTTCAGGACTGTAGCATATTCATATTCTTCTTGAATATTTTAAGAATATAATACGATGGGAAATATTTACGTACGCTATCAAATTTTTGTTACAGGCACGTCGCGATCGAGAAGAGCAGGAAAAGATGAAAGCGCAAGAGTCAATGAAATCTCAACAGCACAGCAAGCCTCAAGATCACTCCATCGTGACGTCACAAAATTCAGGCCACCTTCACCACTCTGTTGGGCAAAACGATCTCAAGCTTGGGCTTGGAATGGGTGTTGGAGTGGGTAACAACTTAGGGATGATGGGGTCACTTGAGAAGAGTCATGACCTTTTGAAGGCGGTTAGTAAAGTTAACACATAAATCGCAATTTCATTCTCAGTTTTACTTAATTTCATACAAAGCATATAATTTTTAACAGTTCAATTCAAATAGAGCATAAAGCTTAGCCTAAGAGAAAAAAGAATAAACGGAAACTATGAACTCTGATGTTAAACACAAATTGATACAAAAGGATAATTATTGGTAAGCTAATTGTTAGTTTCATTAGCAAAACAGCTTCATTGTGAGGAAAAAAGTCTTGAATAGATTTCTAACTTTTGTGTTCGCGCATATCATTTCAACTTGTTTATGTTAAACTATTTAATTAAGGCTCATTCTGGAAAGAGCATGTAATGTACATAATAAAAATGCCATTGGTTAATACTTAAATATGAGAATTGAAAAGTAGAAACTGTAATTCGATTAGGTCCGCTTGTCTGTATATGTTAAGGTCAATTTAGTTTTATACTGCGAGTTTTAAATGTGTCTAGCGGATGTAAACGGCGTTTTCAGCATGAAAATAATGCATTCGCCAATACAATAGTTTCCAGTGAATTTGACGAGAGGAGTCAAGTAAAGATATGTATTATCATTCATATGAGTAGATTAAGGAGAATCAAGAAAGAAGAATATATTTGAACGTAACATAAATACGCTATAAAGATATACTCATATACGTATTAGATATAAGACTATTAAATTGATGATTCAAAACAATACACGTATGCAAGCTACAAAGAAACGTCTGACCCAGTTGAGCCTCTGTCGACACACAAGCGTCGAAAAAAACTATTCTTGCATGTGACTCTTTTATCCATTTTGGATTTTGCATTGTTTTCAGACAGATCTGGTTTTCTGATTTTTATGTTTTTGTTATGACATTTATCGCAATTATTGCATTTATTTTAATAACATTAAATCATGTTAATAAGGCAATTGTTTTGCAAATACCTGAGAAAAAGGTTTACTTTATTGAGTCGAAAGATTTTTCACATTCTTAGTACTTCGATTTGTTTTTAGACGCTTGGTCGCTAAACATTATCATTATAAACCTTTTGTTTTATTTGTGTTACTTTTTTTCGTGACCTTATTATTTCAAAAACCAAATCCGCGCCCTTTTTCGACTTTCAAGCTAAGATTTTGTTTTATCTCCGACGAGATTAACAAAAACCAAAGTACGAACAATGCTGGAGCCCACAATTCAATATTCTTCGATGCAATTCAAGCGGAATAACTGTATTGGAAAATTATAATTTACGTTCATGTGATGTGTTACTGTAATTTATTTTATAGATAAGAAGCAAAATGTGAGGAAAAATATAGAAAGTATTGAACAACTGAATAATAACAGATAGAATCTTTCAAAGAGATATAAAGCACACTAAACAGTTGTCAATAACAATTAAAATTTGCAATGTAATACGCAGTAGCGTCATCCAGTAATAGTTTTAAAAATCGAAACAGCTTTTCTATGGAACGTCATTTTAGAAGTTACACGAAAATTGTATAATTATGAATTTCTCATCATTCAATCAAGTGAAAAGTCGTTGACTATAGAATCCAGATTAGTGTGTAATTCGTAGAGATCCAGTTTATGGTTTCGTTATTACGTAATTATTTTTATTTTTATTTTTATTTAAATTTTATATAAACACCATGAAATTTTTAATATGGGTTTTCATTTACGTTTGCGTTCATGTTATTTATTTTAACTTAAGTTAGTCGATACATTTGAATGTATAGTATGCTGAAACGTGAGCTGGAGTATGTATGAATGAGTTCTGAATGCGTGAAAGAAATTATACTCCGTTGGAAGAAAGTACTTTCCGTTAACAGAGTATTGGAAACGAGGACTGAAATTTTCGTGCTTATTGATCATATTATCATGAAACCTCGGCCACCACAGGACGGGAGATTGACATCTACGGTGAAAATTTCTAATTATCTAACAATCGAGAATTTTGCTGAAATGGTTATGTGCTTTAAACAATGCTATTGAACTATATGAAAACTTTATTTTGCAGCCACTTACAATTATTAGTTGTATGAAACAATTAGTCAAGTCTTTTTAAATACAACGAATATAAACAGGTGTGAAGAAGAACAAATTATCACTTTTGTTTCTGATGAATACTATTTACCAAGCGATTATTAAGCCACTATTTATGATTTTCAATAAAGAATTAGGACATATTTTAAACCAATCTAGCGCATCAGTACTGGGCGAGGTAGAATATAAGTGGAAGTACTGTTTCAGGTTCCAAGCACATAATGCAAGTTATGTGTGGTCGCATGTTGACTAAAGTTTAAATTCGTCATTAATTTGTCTTAAAACCTTGTCCAAAAAATATTTATCGGTTTGAAAAATTGACTGAAACATTATTAATAATCACGCCACGCGGCCATGTCTCACACACCAACAAATTTATTTATCAATAAAGTACAGAGTTTGCATAGTTTGTGTATCTAGGTACTGACTGTGAATCTGTCTGACTTTTTTGGGATTCGAAATATGACCTATCTTTAATTTATATCAAATTGTCATTGTATAGTGTATTGCCGCAGACTGGAAACGCGAGCTATATAACCAATGACATGGTTGAAAACTAAATTTTCACAATTATCATCTAGAATTGTTGAACCACCTTTCAGTAGAGGATTTTCATGGTTGTTCGATGTTGGAGCCTTATTTAAACTTAATAAAATATCCTGTTGCATTTTTACAAATCATAACTATGTAAGCGCTCTGAAAAATAATCATAACGTATTCAGGTAGACTAAAAGTTTACGCAAATATATACTCCGTGCAACGTCCCTATCATTAATTATGCATACTTGAGAAAATAATCAATTTTGTGTAAAATAATTCATACTTTTTTGGATCCATTTATGTTCATTATCTTGACAACATATACGAGTATTGAAAAAGTCGTGTTGTTGCTATTCACCAAAAATATTATGTATTTCCTCAATTATGTATTTATTATAATCTTAAAACACCATAAAAAGACGGTCAAAACACCCAAATAATACATACGAGTATTTCCTAAAAATATTTAGGGATCCAAGAAACATCGGAACCGGAGCCAGTTTAGCAGTCAAAAAGATGGCAAATTTGAAAAAAAAACATGATTTTGGTATTATAATGGTTTGTTTATCTTACGGGTATTTTCCGTACATTGAATATTTTTTTCTTATCATCAGTGTATCCAAATAACATTTCATTCGAAGTTTAGCTGAAAAATTCAAAATTAAACATACGTTTTCATTGGGAAAACAAACAATAAGGTACTGTAGAAAAGTGTTGGACAAACTTGCTTATTTTTATTATTATTTTGAGCTGAAATTCTAATTTAAATAGACTAGAAAAAATATACGTACCAAACCTAAGCAATAACATATTCCATGACATTTTTTTATCTGCAGAAAATGGGTAGTGATATATGTACACAACACAGGCTACCCAATAAGTAGAAGAAAACTGATAGTTCAGCAACTCTATTACGTAATGAGCACAAAGAATAGTGGTTAAAAATCTTTAAGACAAATTAAATATACGTAAAATTGGTCAGGGTAGAATAGAACACAAGTAAAAGAAATCAGTGATCTAAAGTTAATTTAAATCCTTTAAAAAAGCCTTCCTTTCTTTAATTTTCGGAATATATTTCAACTTGTTCAACATGAATGATTGACAGATCAACATTTACAGGCTTGTTACTTATTGACACATATTTTACCATTCATGCTTCTAATAAGAATGTCTTCAGGATGCTACATAGAATGTTTCTTTATCCATACCTTATTAAGAAAGATGAAATTAATTTCGAGAGCAAATTTTGCAGAAAAGTATTTTTTCGGGATAGCTATTAATAACATTAAAATAGAAAAAAATGTGAAATGAATTGCATATACGTAACAAACAAGTAATTACAAATAGTAATCAAAATATCTAATCTTAATATGTATTTGAAACAAATTTAGAAAGTTACCTATATACTTCTGTGATAAGATTTTGACAGAACTATAACTACATTTGGGTAAACTACATACAAGCAAAAACCCAATGTGAAACAAACCATCCATTTTTTGAACATTGCTTTCTATGAACTACAAACGCGAACAGAAGATCAATTTTGAATAAATATACGTACACTACAATCGCAGCAACGATTTACTAGTACTCAAATACTTACTCGTTAAAATCTTAGCACGAAACGAAAACTATTTCCTCTATTGTATCAACGCTAAGTGTTATTTTGAAAAGATTTTCAATGTGGAATGGAGATATGAAAATTTAAAATAAATTCACTGCATTGGAAAATAAGCATAGATTGAAAGAAGTAGTCGAGCGACTAAGGAAGATGACATGCAGTTTAAATTATTGTTCTTAAAGTACATAGTAGGACTAAGGCTTATAAATATAACTGTATCGTTTTGCTGTATCATACGTACAGGTTATAAGTGCAAATAAATAACCTCAAAGAATATCATTGTTTGCTATGTCGAGGATTGTTAAGATAGTATTTGGAAGGACACTGGCTTAAACATGTTCCAATTTGTTCTTACAGTATTGTATTTTAACTGATATCTTCTTCAAATTGCTAAGTTATTGAAACGTAGAACATTGAAGATTTTGTTGTGTTGATTGCTTGGATTTATGGTATGAATTTATAAAGGTTTAAGAGAAACAAGAAATGGAATGTTGTGTGTTCACTTTACGATGAGGTGCTGTACCAAACCAAGGTGATTTTTTGATTTTTTAAAAATTGAAACTCAAACATTTTGACACATTAATAGGTGAGTTGTTTTCAATATGATTGGTTTTATTTTGAAGCCACCAAAAGATTTCTGAAACGTTTATCAAACGTTTGTAAAAAAATATCCAACATCTCTCCATATAGTTTTGCACCAAAGAATCTCTGTTGAAAATTCAAATTACAGTTGTTTTCTATTTTGAGTGGTAAGTGCGTTAAAAATGAAATGGTATTTTGCTTCAAGCTGCGGTTGACCTCTTTAAAGTTAAAATTATACTAAACTATTTTAAAGTTAGACAAAACGACACCAGCATGTCTAGAAGATATGACGCACAAGCCTCAAACCGTCTAGTGCACCAAGCTGTACGTCTTATTAAGAACAGATTTAGTTCTTTAAACAAGGGATAAAGCTAAAAAGTTAACCTTCCTAGTGTAGGTGGTGAGCATAATTATCGCGGGTAAAATTGTGATGAACATTTTTTACTTCTAGCGATACACTTCGATAGAATTTATGCCATTTTCCGTTTGTATTTTCTATAATCAAAAACAATTACTTTGTTTCCTATTCCTAAGACACTTCGCATATTTATGTGCCATAATGCCCAGTTTCTTATTTTTTAATCGATTTGTTTGTGTGATATAAGAAGACTCAAAATATCATTGTTTTCAATTGTTTGGAAAAATACATACGGAAATGAATATTAAAAAACCGAGAAATTAGAGACATTATATTTTGGGAAAATTTCTGAGAAGCTGTGAATTGGTAACAACTGTATTCTGTAGCTATAATAAAAATTTCAAAAATTCCCCGTTGATCCGTGCACCAGCACCAAAGGTCATGAAAACGCTTTTTGGGGATATCTCCTTACAATTTCACAAGAAAAATTTCGAAAATACATATTGTAGTGTAAAATGATTTTAAATGCTGTTAAGGAGCATAAGACGTTGGCAAAAGAATAGATAATTGAACAGGTTTGCTAGTTTGTTAGTATTCAGAGATTTTTATTTACTGTAGCCTTATATATAGCCAGGAAAATAAGAATTCAATTGTTGAAAACTATGCCTGGTGAACTCTTTGCTTTAGTGAAAATTTCTACGTAGTTTATTAATTTCTAAGTTTTTCTCAATAACTGATTTTGGTTTTCTTAAACTTCATGAGGTAGTATTAAAGTTTTTAGCTTATAAAAATATAAAAGCAATGATAATAACATTTGGGATATGAGTTTAAACTTTCTGAAGAATAAATATTTGTTTCTTCTGGAAAGCACAGATTTAAATTTAAAAAATAAATGATTTTATCCAGACTACCTACTCTTTCGTTTGAGCAGTATTTTTTCGATTTATATTGCAATAATGAGCACATCAGTGTCATTTCAAGCTTGTCTCACACTGTAAACAGTGCTAGAGCTAGCTGAACATTTTCTCATAGCACAGAAACAAATCTACGCTTAGTGTTTGATTTTCGAAGTAATTTTTCTTGAGTCGTTGAAACAATCACCAAAGAAAAAACTTTGAAATTTCGAAGACGTTTGTCTGCGGTTTTGATATTTTTTTATGCATCAAATACAATTATGGAATAAATTATTTATAACAATATCCAATTATTATCTGCATTAGCGTCGCACGTACGGCACCTCATAATAAACATTTGCAATTCTATAAATTAATCTTGATTTGTTTTTAAATAACATTTTTTACAACACTTATCAAAATTTTGCTAAAACACACAATAAAAATAATATTTCTATGAAGGTATTTGGGATCTGCACGAATTAATAGTGCGTTTCAACAGTTTCAAAATAAGCCAATATTAGTCGTTTTTTCAGTTTTTTCATCCTAAATAAAAAACGGTTTGACCGATTTTGCTGAAAACTCATTCAATTTTAAGGTACGTAATTACGCGTCGAATGAAACGTCAATGCAATCTTTGGTTCTCGAGATAATCGCGACGAAAAATAATTCCGAACACACATACACACATACGTACATACACACACACAGACATCTCTCTAAAAACGATGGATTTGGATTCTAGAGATCTCAAAACGTGGAGATCTGTCAAAATTTGAGATTCGCAAAATCGACCCCATTACAAAAACTTCTCATAGGGAACTGGGAAGTTAATTATATATAAAGTGTTCCTAAATATTGTATATATTTATCACAAATTTCATCCAACATTTCATCTTGTTTCTATACAAGGGCACATTCAGTAATGACGTAAGGTTTTTGAGCATGAAGCGAGGTCCAATTCAATCATTACCAAGAGTAATTGCAAAGAATATGTCCCAAAGCTTTTCTTGTGTGTATCAATCCCAGAGAAAAACAACCGCTACCAGTTTTATAGATAATTTAACGTCCTACAACAGCTACTGTTTCCAAAATGATAAGAGTTTTTGATAAACAACGAAAACCCAGTTCAATGAAACTTTGAGGTCCTGTAGTTCGAAAACTGCAAATTTCACAACAAAAGGTTTTAAACAAAAAGAAAACGTACTTATTTTGAAACAAAGTCGTCATACATATTTCTTGCGTAAAATCAATGATTTGCAAGGTAATAGCAAAAAACTTTAATCCGAAATGGCGGTGAACGTGCAACTTCCACAAGATCAAATTTACGCTCTTTATATATGTATTAATTAACACTTTGCATGCACTTTCTTATCAACCATTTTCGCCAAATCTGAACGAAGAATTTTGGAATAACGTAAATAAAATATTCATGATTTACGCTGGATCAAATATGTCAATCCACCTTTCGCAAACTCATTCACTCCGTGGCTGATACATTAGCACGATTACCTTTCAGCGTATGAGTACACAGTTCTTTTCCCGACCACCGCACAATTTCATACTCGAAAAATTTACCCACTGAAATAACAATGTTTAAAAACTCTCGATTGAATGGCTTCAACTCAATAAAGGTTTATACATTCGATAATGAAGCTAAAAAGATGCTTGCCTCTGCAAGTATGCGAAACATGAAGCAAAAATGAAGTTAATTGTGCTTTAGTATACTCTCAGAACATAGCATATTTAGCCACGTTAATGCCATACAATTGTGCTCAGGATATAATATCGGCGTTTATCAATAGTTCATTCTAGAGTCTAGTGGAGTTTTTAGTCTTTAATCCAAGCTCACTTGCCCAACCTATAACAAGAAGAAGTCGTGCCAACCAAAGAGCCAGGTCTATCTCTGCTTTATCATTGTCAACTACTCCATTTTGTGGCCTGTTATTTAATTTAACAATGAATGAGATCGTAAAATGTTATTTTTGTAAATGTGACTGTAAACTGCATTTTTTCGATTTCAATTTCATGACTTTTAGAAAAATGAGTAGCACTGCTGTTAATAGCAGCATGGAATTCCTTAAGAGACATTGTATCTAGTCGATACAGCAAAAACTTTTAAGCATAGCAAAAAGTTTTGCAGTTGCTAATGCATTTCAAATTAACAACATTTTGGAAATTGATGATTTTATTGTATTTGTGAATCCTTTTCGACCTTGTTTTCGTTCCACGAAGACGAAGAAATTGTGAAATTTCGGAGAATAAATGATAATAAAACTTCGATCATTATTCGTTTTTGATATGTTTGCTGTTGCTGTATTTGTGCATTGTAATAGTAATAAAAAGGTCCGACCATATCTAGGCGATTCTTAAATTTTATGAGCTGATAGTCTCATAAATTATTCGAGCTCGTTAAGGTGTAAATTCAGATATGTGACAGCTTTGTCAATCTGTCAATATAAATATAAATATCTCCAAAACGATTGCTTTCTGTCTTTCTGTCAATATAAATATATATATATATATATATATATATATATATCTTCAGAACGATTACTTATGCAAAAGAAAAGTTCCACCATATTATTGAAAGAAGTTTCTGAAGCTTACACTTAAACATCTAAGAAACAATCCGAAAAAGTGTCTGTAGCGAGATATTCATGTAAATGCATTTGTGCATCTTGTGAACCCACTAAAATTTTATGCAGCACATGGGTCGATAGAGACGTTTCACATTTTCATTAAAACCACATAATGAAGTTGTATACCAAGTCCCACCTTTAGGAAATTTAAGTCTAAAATTATTGGACTAACATAATTAATGAAAAAATCTTGAAAGGCTCAAGCTAGCGTCATCCATATCCATAAAGCTTCAATGTACTGAATTATATTTGTGAATTGAATGCATCAACGTTTTTCACTTTTTAGATGTATCTAGCGAAAGTATTCTTTAAAAAATATTCAAATTTAAAGGCAATTTTCGATCTGCTTGCGAAGATTAATTGTTGATTACTAAATACTAATTTACACTAAAAATAGCAAAATTGGTACCTACCACACCGCAATGGGTAAGCAAATATACAATATGTAAATATTGAAAACCATTTAATATTTTACAATTAATAGAGTCATTTAATATCATAATAAACTTTGAGATGATAATATTAGATAGTTTTGATTCGAAGCAAATTCTCAATGATGCGCAATGATAAAAGGTATTAATCTGAATTATATAAATCCCCTAAAAAGTCAAATGACTGGCTTCTACCAAAGAATAAATGACGATGATAGTTGAGCAAATTTTCGCCTTAAAGGGTATGCTTAAATTAGTTAACGTTTACACTGGCGGACAAGTAGGTAGTACTAAGTCATTTTAAACGATTCTGAATAAAAACAATATATAAAGCTAAGCGTCCAATAGCGACAAAGGGTCAGATTATACGCATCGAATTTTAGAATCCACTAGTCTTTTCTCGATATAAGTGCACCTATTGGCCTGCCCAAATCAACCACTCTTTCCTATTTCAAAATTCAAATGAAATTTTAAAAATTAAATTAGCTGTGGGTTCCATTTTTACAACCGTAATTTAAGCTATCTGCAGAAGAATAATCCGCCATTTTTTGCACTCTTTAGATTCATTGTGTTATAATCTTAAGGTTGATGTAAACTCAGACCATTTCTTAAGCGGTTTATTCTAATTGGACTCGGAATAATCAGATACAAATACTTCCCGATAGAAGTCTCGGTTTGAAATTAATTTTTTTTCTGGACCGAATAATTTTGTTGTACGCTAGCGAGAAAACCTGCATCTGTGACATGCCTCGTTTGGTAAAAATCAAAATGGTTTATCACGACAGTCTCAATTTTCTGTGAAAATAACTCGATATTGGCATGTTGTTCCCCTAACTCACAATGTAATTCATTCTTCATTTCAATTTCGCAACAAGGCAGTACCTACAAGTGACGGCAGAGAAACGGATTATATGAAAATTAAGTAGATTCTTACAACACATGCTGCTTGTACAATAAACCTCATTCGCCATGCGATCTCGCCCCATTATATATACGGCTGAAGAAATTGAAATGTATAAGTTCACCTTAATAGAAACATAATTTTCGCATTTCGCATATCACGACTTAGCTTGCGCCTTGGGGAGAATGATGCCACAAATTTTATTTATGAATTTTATTTATGAATACTACGATTTCATCCCTAATTTTTGAGCATAAATTCACTCTGAACAAAATGCAAACTGTCAAGAACATACCTAACAACAAAAGCTACGTTTTGAAAGGTGTTACCATTGAACAATTTTCCGATCACTTTGCAGGTGACTTTTATCGCAAATCTGCGCCGGATTATTTTGTTTATTGAAAACGTATCAGTCAGAACAACCATATTTGAATACGCAACCAAAGTTTTTAGAAGGTATCATTGATTTACTATTTGAATGACGCCTGCAGTTCTAATATGAAGAACAAACTTCCAAAGAAAAAAGCCCTACACGTGTTTATTATATTTTTCGAAACCAATTAGATACAACTGGATGGAAATTTTCTTAGTTATCATATGAGAATATAGTACTGGCAACACAGTTGTTGCTCGCTGAGAATGAGTCCTTGCACTCAGCCCCATCCTGGCATCGCCCCCAGTTGTCTGCGATTTCGCAAAAATACCATGTTACAAACCACCTTTCCCATTTCTCTGCACTTTACTCTGGATGGGTGCCATTTTAGAAGGTCGAAAAGACCTTCCTGTCGTGCTACTATCATGGCAATGTCTAAAAATGTTGTCTGTATTTATAAGATGCGGACGTACGTGTATAATTGTGCGATTGTGTAGGTTTGCGGAGACGAATGGAAGGAATGCTTCTGCTTTGTATGTAATAAAGGAGGGCGAGTAAGAAATGGTATATCCTTGTACGTGCCAAGAAAACGAAAACATATTCGTTCATCAGAAAACAGAAAGGAAAATATTACGCCGGAGCTTTGTCTGGAATTAATTAAATTTAATGAAACGTTTTGCTACCATATTTTGCATTTGACTGGGCAAAGGTTAAGAGCTGATAATTTATTATGTAACGCTTTGGATACAGACATACTGCTGCGATGAAGGAAAAATTAATTAATTGTAATAATATATTGGGTGGAGCTAATCATGTCTGTGCAAGACTAGCCCCTTTTGTGGAGCATGAAAACATATAGCATGTGCTGCAAACCGTCCTACTCAAATTATTTTGTGAGCCTTATTTAACACGATTTCTTCTTCGCTATGCCACTGCGTACTTAGAATGGTAAATTAATTAGGGTTTATTAATGCAAAACG
>OZ012660.1:87773551-87986551 GCA_963942545.1 Oxycera nigricornis | reverse complement strand
TGTCGCTTGTTAAAGTTGTTTGGTGATGTAAAAATACATTAAAACGTTGATAATATTTCAGTAAAATTGATTATTTATTGTTGCCTTACCTTTTTGTGTCATTCTGAAGTTATTGAATGCCTAAATTTTAAATAAAATGTAAATATTTCCATTCCATTTTACATCCAAACTTTTAGGAATTTTTCTTGTATCTTTAAATTTTCGGAGCCAATGGATTAAAGTCGCGATCGCCGTAGGAAGGCAAAAAAAGTCAATCAAAATGATAAAACTTATTAACGAACGTGGCTCACTAAGAGGTTAGAACAACAATGAAAAAAATAATGGTAAATAAGCGTTGCTTGCCTTCATGCTCTTATGTCTTTCCATTATGTAATTTTGATTCGTTTTTATGAAATGATTCTTTTTGCAATTAAGAGATGGTGTTTTTATTCGTATTTTGTCACCACAATATGATAAAAAATCACGCAAAATAATGTTTTATTTTGAAAATGGTTTCTACACATAATTTCTTTAAAAAATTACATTTTATTTAAAATTTAGGTATTCAATAACTTCAGAATGACACAAAAAGGTAAGGCAACAATAAATAATCAATTTTACTGAAATATTATCAACGTTTTAATGTATTTTTACATCACCAAACAACTTTAACAAGCGACAGGTATCACGCTCAGAGCGATATGCACGCACTCTAATTAATATATCTCCTAAACTAATGTAGATCCCATTCTGAAATTTTTATGGTAAATTGTATACATGTTAAGCTTTATTTTACAGTAAAAAAAGTAAAAATCAAAATGGTCGAAGTTATTGAAAAAAATATTTTAAATATTCACTTCCGGTTTAAAACTAGAAAAAAAATTCAAATTTGGAATATCATTTGAAAATCAAAAAGAACATTAAATTTTCTATACGAAACACTACATTTATTATTTAATTATAATTTACTTCAATATGAAAATAAAATTTCAAAAAACCCCTGCTGTGAAAATTTGAATTCTTTAGAATCCCATATCTTAACAACCAAACATCAAATAACAAAAATATTATGTGTACACATTCATATACCCTAGAAGTACAAATGTGCCCAATATGAACGAATTTCAGAACCTCACTTTTTTTTCGTTGTCGGTTTCACGTGAAATGCCCCTGTAGTTACTATAATGATTTGCCAATCAAAGCCATTTGATATCTATTTCAACAATTCAAACTATTTCTTTTATAACCAAATAGCATCTGGTTTACAAGTAAATACTATAAAATGAGTAGCAAACAATGCAGAATGTCCAAGATTTTTACGGAGAAAATCATTACCACAAGCATAGTTAGCTTATTATCTTATCTTTTTACAAAAACTTTCTCAATGATACATCACTCTGTACTGGATTCTTTCTCTATGGGATAGTTTTTGCGAGAAATCTTCTGCGTAAATTTTGTTAGATTAGTAAAGTTTCTGTTAAAACATTCACGTTGGCTATTTTTCCATTTCACGGGCCCCGACTCACAATTTAGATGTACGTCTTAGTCGTACAAATGTACGTTTATTTGCAATTATCACGCAAAACTTTCTACAGAGACCATTCACAGAAAACTTTCATATCTCATATCCATCTCATATCACATATCCAAGAACAACGCAAGTTGCTTCCTTAGTGTTTTCATTTACCATTTCAAATATCTTGTGTATTCCGAGGACACACCGAATCTTTGTCCACGTAGCATGTGACCGTATTTAAGATGAAATGTAATTCCCGTATTCCGGGGTGAGAATGGTCATTCTTACTTTAGTCATGGCATAAGGAACTGCACCCTTGAGATGGCTTTAAGAAATGTGCTTATTCAAGATTAGCAGCTGATTGATAGAATGCGAACACTGGTAGCTATGAGAGAAATACAATATTAGCAAATATTCAAATGTCAAATTTGTGGGAATCTCTTTTCGCTCATCATGCAGGATTATGCAGATGGCATTTTTGGACTAAACACAAATCTTTCCGTTACATTATACATACATCTAACATTTAGCAAGCATTTACGTGCTTCCATGACCATCTAAAGTGTACCAGTATTTTCAATAAAGTAATCGATATCAAGTGAAGTCAATTTTTCTGAACGCATAAATGTTGCATATTGAAATTTCACTCGTCAGTTTAAGCTCTAGCTTTGTATTATTTAATTCGACTGTGAATAAGTTTCTGGATAACTATTAATAGTTAAAATAAATTTACTGAAAAACTGAAATGCAATTCATTTTAGAAGTGTAATATTAAAATTTTTGAATTTCTAAACAGGTTGTGAAATCCATTCCAACAAGATAGTTTCCCTAACAACCAATGTGCCGACTTGAAGTGAATTCCTCAAAAATATAATAAAATATTATTCATGAGCACCATTCAAGTACAGTGGCAAGAAGTGCTGAAGTTTCTGTAGTTTTTCAAAACTCGTACTAACATGTAAACACAAAAAATAAATTAACCCCGAATAAAGTTTTTAAAATTTATCGCCCTGACAAGCTTGAAATTTTCACATTCTTAGTTTGTTAAGTGGAGCTTGGAGATGAGAATAATAAAAGGTGCTAATCGTTTCAGAGTCATCACTGTCCTAACAACGAATCCCGAAACGAGATAGTTTATAATATTCTTGGCTTGTTTTCCCTTCGTATTTTCTACGACTAGTCAAGCAAGCCTGAAGGTGACGACAGTGATCTTGGATTCAATTTGTGTGACATGGTCGACGATTCAGGTAATCAAACATCCTGACTGAAACGGGTGACGATCCCTACAAACCACTATTTTGCATGTCTGACTGATTCAGATGCATCCCTCACTATTTCATTAAGGCTCCATGTACCAGATGCTGATTGCTTTTTCTTTCGATCATACTATTATTTTGCGATCTTTTATTTCTGAATATTCTATTACCAAATTCAGTTTCAAAAACCATATCTTGCGTATAAAGTACTAACGTTGCACTTTTTCAATTTGATCAGGCTTGATGCTCAACACAATGTTACCAAAACTTACGAGGACACATGATTGGAGTCCGCTTTCATTTGTAATTTCACTCGGAATTTAACAATTATCAAGATTTATTACACTGACTCATAGTCACCGTTTGTTACACGAGCGGCACTTGGGTTAATCTTTTAGCAATTAACAATTTTTGTTGTTTCCTCTTTTGGATAAATATAATTACGGAAGTTTATAAAAAGGTCAATACCAGTTCCATATTTAATCCACTTACCGCAAAGAACAGTAACCTTTCTTGTTCAGCTCATGAGATCATTTTGTGAAATTTAAATTAATGATCACACATTTCATCGCAGGACTCTACCGCATGTAAGTACACGAATCATGTTTATATGTTTTCAAGACATTTAGCGTGCCATTTGAGTGTAAATTAATTATTATTGACAGCTGGAATGGGCTATTGTGCCACTTGAAACTGGATATCAAATGTTTCACGACACACTCCATCAAGTTCGGACGACTCCTAAATAGCAGATGCTTGACTTTGGATGTTCAATAAAACTGAAAGTTCATAAATCATTAAAGAGAAAGTAACAACGCAACTGAGCGAATGTTTTCAGGAGCCGATTAATGCTATGTCAATACTTGTGTGTCTTACATAGATCGGATGAAAATAGTTGCTTGAAAGCCGAGAAGATGCAATTGAATTGAGGATTTTCCTGTCCTTTTTAGTGGTGAAATATTCGGGAAAGCTGGCAGCCGCTTTTGCGTTCAATATTAAAGAAACGTTAAATGAACGAATAATGCAATAAAGATGAATACTTTTTTTCATCCAGATATACTTTCGTGGGAAATAGTATTTGTCGAGCTCAAAGGATTGAGGAATACATAATATGATAGAACTTTTCATTGTTCTGTTCGATATGACTCTCAAAATTTTCATTTTCTCCTGGAGAAGTACCCTTGCGATAAAAATTGTTGCAATATCACATCTTGTATATGGCCACCACAAAGAACAACCACCAAGCATACAAAGTGATACCGACCAATAAATTACGCTGCGGTCTCAAAGATAAAACACAGAAAAGCCATTAAAATGTTTGAAAACCGAAGAAAAGAAAGCATTGAAAACGGACAGTCATACAAACACTAGCCGATCACCGCGATTATGGTGATGGGAAGAAAATCCCAGATTGAAGGGTAGGTTGGCCTAAACTCTAAAATCCTGCATAATTACATATGTATGTGCTATGCTTTTATATGCATAGGTTGAAGGTACAACAAGTTCATATATCTTCGGTTTCTGGCACCTTTTAATATTTTTCAACTTACCTCATCTGACTTTTTACCTTTTTGTTTTGTTCCACTTTTTGTCTTTTTTCTTCTTCAAACAGCATCTCCTCTGCCGGCCACTCGGATTCAAGTGGGTTACTATGCAGCAACGGAAGGCTACGAGATACAACACGTATGTATGTATTTAAGTCCTCGCTTATGGTAGTTTCGGGTTTATAATATTCCGACAAAAACAAATGGCGTTCCAATGAAATTTATTGCATTTCACTTTTCCTCATATATGTTCATTGTAGTTTTGTTTTTGTTATCCGTGGATTTTATTACTGGCTCGAAACGTAGCAGCCATAAATTTTCTTTTAAATTAATTTTTGATTCATTCTCATTGCGAGAATCAAAACCGATCGCAAAGATTGAGCAGCTACAAATAAGTATTTAAAAAAATATAGGACACCCACTCTACTGTAAATACTGGGCTCTTTTTGAAGTAACTAGGTCACTAAATTGAGATATTAATTTGAAATATCAGATAACTACGAGAACTTACGGCCATGATTGCTCTTATTTATAAAGACGTTTGGAGTAAGTTCGTAGTTGAAATTTTCAACTTCATCACAAACTCAATACAAAACTAATCAAACCCTGGAAATAATCAGAATTGAAAATTGTACTCATGCAAATAAAGTATTGATATATATTTGATCAAATTTTCAATGGACGTTTCCGTTCGTTAGTTATTCTGGCTGATGTCTACAGGTAGCTATCTGAAATTATTGTTTCAAATAAATCATTCTTTAGTTAGTAATTTTTCTTGTAAGACCACATCAAGACAGTATTTAAAATTTCAATTGAAAATTGACTTAAAGTGAAGCTGTTCGGAAAGCAGTTCAAAACTAAACTTTCAATTTTAACCACTTCATGTCAATTTCCAACAGTTCAAAGTGATTAATCTGGAATACTTGTACATGACTTTACTATTGTCGATGCTTAAAGGTTCTGACAAATTTCGCGCCATCGAAATACGCCTTACTGTGACTTGGAAGGTGCAAACGAGGTATTTAGTTACTCAGCTACAGTTTCAAGTCCACGATTAACATCAAAAGTTGCTACAGCTGCTGAAAGGTAAGAGCATAAATATGGTGTAGCCAAAAAGAATGAAACTCACTCCTATGCACTTGTCTGATTCGATATTATATTAATAGACTATAAAATTACAATAGACTCAATTAATAAGATTTTTTTGCTGGGCTACGACGTGGGAACTTATTATATTGTAATACTTACATAAGTAAATTTCTCTTGGAAGCTCTTTACAGTAATCATATTGATATTACATGAAACAATTGATATCTTTTCTAACGTAATATCTGCCATGATATTTGTTGAAAAATGAACTAGGAACTGTCTAAGGAGTAAAAGAAGGCTGTAAGAGCAACAATAGTGACGATTATGCTTCTTAGTTATCCACGCTGTTTCACTTTGACATTTTGCAAGAGCTGGCAGCACTAGCACTAGCATGTCTAATGTTAATTTTTACACAATTTGACACTAAGCGTATGTTAGCATTTCATAAAATGGAAATAAAAGCAATTTAATTAACGAGGCTTTACATAATTAACGAGAAAGCTGAAACTGTTGTAATGTCCCTAACTATAGGTCGAGATTTATGCATTTTTTATGTTTTAGCAAAATGAAGTCTCATGTCAATTTATATTTATCACACGATGAAAGCGTTGTGGGGATACAAGACCTGAAATTTTTTCACATAATAAATGGAAGAGTATTCTAGGCTGCTTGTCTACTGGGCTTATGAAGACTTTGTTCGTTGAATAAAAAAATCAAAGACAGCTTGAAATTCACATTTGCGTTGTAAGTTGTATTTTTTTAAAATTGCAATAAATAACTGCATGATTGTTAAAATTAGTTAAAATACATACAACAATCTTGGATAATATGTTTTTACTTTTTGTATCTTTCGAACCTCTAGTTGCCAGCTATAATTATCAGTGGCGGCTCTACCTTTGGGGCTAGTGGGGCTCAGCCCCACCACTTATTGATGAGCCTATATTAGTGAAAATGTAATAAAATATCATTAAAGATTTCAATATAGTTTTCATAATTTCATTTCATTTCAAAATATAATGTAGCATTTTTTCGCCCATGCTGTAGTTTACTTTCACATAATCTTCTTGTCACGCACTGTAGAACAATTTGTTTTTCTCTTCGACTCGCTTCGTTGTTCCTGCACCAAGTAAAAGCTAAGAGTAAAATTCAAACTTATTTTCTCTTTGAAAATTTTCCACCTTTACTATGAGGAAGGGCTACATGAAATAAGCCCCGATTAAGAGAATGTCGATTTGAATGGCTGCGTGAATTCTATGCTGAAGCGGCGGGAGTGTGCGTGTTTGAAATAACATGTGGATACATCGCGGACGGGCTAATCATATGCAGCCCGTTCAGTGCCTCGACAACGTTTAGTCTTGGCATGATCTGGATAATATTTTTGAGCAGTCATGAGCAACATTTTTTTACGACGGGCCACAGCGGGTGAAGGTGATGACTGTTAATGCAAAAGTAGTCTCAGCAGTGTAGTGCATGGTATTAGTACTTAGTGTGCCTTCATAGTGTTTAGTATTTTTTTTAAAGTTTTGTAGTGCTTAAAGTTTGTTTCAGAAAAGGGTTCTTCAGGTTATGGTATTTATGATTTTGATTAAATAAATAATTAGCAAGATTTTGCTTGCATGTGTTGAAACTTGCTAGAAGTTTGAATTTTAATTTTAGTAAAATTTTTTCGGTATTTTCAAAATATGAATTCCGTAGAAAATATAATTAATATTAATATTACGCTATCCGAACGAAATATTTCAAAATATATCTTCCATTGTTCAGCTTTACAGTTTTTTGAAGATAATAACCTTTGTTCGTCTTCGCTTGCAGTACTCTCTGTTTGTAATAAATTCATTAAAAAAGTACCCAAAATGAATGAGAGGGTGATTGACTTGTTTGCTCAACAAAAAAAATCGACGTGCTGAATTTTTATACATATAAAACGTCTAGATAAAAGAAATTGCTTTTGTTGTTGATGTTGATTGAAGAACTATATACAATGTAAAACTGTTTTTGCCGAATTTATTTATTGATGGTTTTTGCTCTTGTTATTGTTGCTTTAGTTGAATTTATTTATTACTAGTTTTTTCGATTGTTATTGTTGTTTTTGTTGCATTTATTTTAGTAAAGAAATTATTTATTTTGAAAAGGGCGACATGCCTAAAAGTTGTTTCGTTGCAAGAATTCAAATGTTTTTAAACAATTTTTTTTATTCAGAGTGCACTGAACTTTTATTAAAACTTTAAATATTATTCAAAACACGATAATAGGAATATATCTTTGATTGCCAGCGAATCTACTTTTGGGGAAACTGATCACTTAAAATCGCTTAACGCTCCACATGTGGTACCTCTTGAGTGGAGTGGAAACTCACATAAGAACTTATATTGGTGATAGAAAAATTCATACCAGTAGCCCCACCATACTTAACTCCCACGAGCCGCCACTGATAATTATAATGTTAATATTTATAATATTTGGAAAATTGCGGCAAAAGAGGAAAAAGTGAAAAATTCTGTTTTAAACGTCATTTTCGCTTGGTGGTCATTCAAATTCTTCATTTTGTTCCCAGCATTTAATATCTGCTCTTATTTTTACGAAAGGTACAAGCATCGGAGATAAGCGAATAAGCTATAATCTTGATCAGGATAAACTATATTGACATGTAATTCTTCATTTAACCATTTTGAAACACGTCCAGTATGTTTTCTGGAGTGTCTTGTGCGTGTTTAAAGCAAAATCTTTGCATGTATATAATCAAAATCACGTATTTCTGTTGTCGTAGAAACAGTTAGGCAAAGAGAAAGTATGTTTAGCACAAACGATAGGATCAAACAAGTTTTTCAAAAAGACTTTCTTCAATTGCATCAAAGATGCATTCGCAAATTAAGTTGATTTCAATGAAAACCGACCACATTTTATTTCACAAAATGCAGACATCTCGAGCCATAAACAAAAATCCGCTGATGCAAAATATTCAGGTATTGCTTGTTTTGGTTCCACCGAATGAACGTGTAATTAAAATTTATTAAAAATAAAGTGCAATAAAAAATTTTGCGATCCTAATTTGAGTCTTATTCTTGCTGACCACCTTCATGCTTGCAACATATTACACGACTTTTCGTTAACATATGCCTTGGGGAAAATTCAGCCAAAACAAAATTAATACATATATTAAATTAGCATAAGTTAGCGAATGAACCGCTCATGTTTCGGGAGCTGCACCAAGAACTGTTGGCTTGAAAACAAGCACAGTGTCGTGCAACAAAAGTTTGTTCTCAATGAAATTTATCGAACAAATGCATTTATGTAAGTATCAATTATTTTGTGAGAGTAGATTGCAGACAAATCGAAATGGTTGATTAACTTTTTGCTGTCATGTATCATTTGGATAGGACCAATGTATAGGTCCTTCACCTGAATAAACTTAAATTAACGCTTATTGAAAAACATTGCAAGTGAATTAGAATATTTATCCAATTCGCTGAAATCTTTACTGTCCCTTCCATTGAAGTAGCACAATAAAATGTTGATTTGACGTTTTCAATCAAAAGTAACTTTTTTTTAGGTAGAAATCAGTGTTAATTACAGTTTAAAAACTGCAAACAGGCAATTATTTTTACTGGAAATAGTAAAAATTCTATGAAAGATGCTGCGTTAAGGTCAGTTTGGATTAAGTCCTTTTATGCAAAGGTGAAAGACAGTTTTTACCTATTATAAGTTTTACATGTGATTAAACACAGAAATAACACGGGTCCTCAGAAATTGTAACTTACATGGAATATTACAAATGCAGCAGGTCTTTCAATTTTTTGAAATCTTGTTTTTGGCATAGATAATTTAGTTTCAGTCTAGGCCCTTGAAACATTTTCGAAGCCTTCTCAAAATATTTTTATTATTTTATTGTTACTGTAACGGTCTATTCGAAGGAAGTATAATTTGACCTAACATTTGGAATCTCATTCTATTTTGTTTCAACAAATGCAATGTTATAGGTTGAACATGGAACGAGAGTGCATCTCATGACTAGTTCGTATTTAACCCCTGTAAGTGATTGCTGTCTAGTGAGTACATTACAAACGTCATAAAACTCATCAGAATAAATTATCACGCTTGTTTGCATTGGATGTTCGATGCATCGGTTTACTACATTGTTGGCGATAGAAACCTGCCTGGGTAGCAGGAAAACTCATGAGCATCCGGCCATACTCCTTCCTTTTTCAGCTCCGCCAACGCACTCCCGTCGGCGAATAAGTTTACATGTGGAATCGCGAACCGCAGTCACCACAGCAAAAAATAAAATTGTGTATCACTAAACAAAGCCCTGGCTTGCGACGGATGAGGTCAAGTGGTTTTATATTGTATTGATTTTTCCAGAAACCTTGCAAATTTGAGCACTCGGCTGCAACTCCCTGCCCGGCATGCAAGTTGCTGGAAGCCAAAGGCCAACAAGCCCATTCCCCTCTCGACATTTAGTGCATTTAGCCTGCATCTGGTGCATCCCAGAGAAAATACGTATCGTTAGAGGAAAGGAGAAGCAGAATTGAATGATGGCCGACCAATGGGCGTTCCCGTGATATTCATCTCCAAAGCTTTTCTTCCATCTCACAGGTATCGGTTCAAACCGGTTGACAGCTTCCAGGGGAGGCTAGAAGCCAAAGCCAGTGATATATCTGCAACTTAACCTGTCTCGTCCGTATATTGTATATTCTAATTAGAAATTATTAACTGATGACTATTGACAAATTCATTTTGAAGTTGGTGGGTGGATATCAAATTAAGTTTTGTATCTATTTTTTTCGCATGAACGAGGAGTTTTCGCATGATAGAGACCGTTGATGATTTTTCTTTGATTTTCAATGATGCGAGACGCACGTGTGAAAACCACGAAACCTATTCCAATCAATGATTCGAATTATTGCAATATCATTCAGTTCTATTGAAAGTCGAGAAAGTGTTTTATGAAACAAATAATGACCTTGAAGAGTTTATGCACTGCAATATCACTACTGTGTATTTCTCAAAGCGGTAATGGCATGAGATTAATTTGCCAATTGCGACAATCACATTTATAATTTTGTTCGCGTTATAAATTCAAAGCAGCAAAACTTAACATTAAAAATGCTAAACAAGCTATTTTTTAACACATTCACTTACCCCGAGTAGAATTTTGATGCAGCAATATGCGCGAATGGGTCTGTGATGAAACTTACTACAGCGGAGTTGTGATGTAGTTTGCTCCATTTGGGCTCCATGGGGATGGGATAGCGTTTACCTAATGTGAACGGCATGGTTTTGTGATACCGTTGTTTGCCACAGTTGACGACATTTGGCACGCTGCAAATTAGAAACTATCAATCCTAGTAATCCAAGTAAGTCTGACAGTTAATTTTACATTCTTATACTATGATGCCAGCTGTTGCCGTAAAGTCAACAATTTTTGATAAATGATAAACACAGTTCGAAGAAACTTCAACACCTTTCAAACACTACATAGTAAGTTAAATTTTCGATCACATTTACTGTGGGCGTTTTATTTTCTAGCTAATAGTTTAAGGTTAACTTCCAGTATTCGTCGTCGATTCGGACCGATTGGACGTATAGTACTGATTTGATATTATAATTTTTTTTATTGTCTTCATTTAGAGTGCTTTAGTTGGTACGCATCATATACTCGTCAGACCCAAAAAACTGATCCGATGACGATTTGAGCACGCTTACCATTATAGAGCACCAAACGCATCCACCTGTGGCGAACTCCATCACAACCTCAACTGCGACATATCCAATCAAGATTCCAGCTGTGTCAAACCCAATCAATAATCTATTAATCCTTCTCAACACAAGGTGAGGCTTGTGTGAAGTGCGGCATGCCGCATCATAATTCTACTCCCGTTATTGCCACCATTTCAGATAAACTGAAGTCAAGTTCACCTATAGCACGAAGAATATGGGCTCTCAAATTCTCAATCGCCTTTGGGTTATGAAAATGAATCAACATACTGTTACTGTCGCAATTCATCGTGGCCAATCAATTATAAGAAAAAGAAGTCCTAAGTGACTTTCACCAAAGACGAAAATCACTCAGGACTCAAACACATTTCTCGAGGAACACGGGTCACTCTTTCGGAGTGAGTTCTTTGATATCTTCAAAGCATTTCTCTATGGCTCGCAGAGTAGAGACAAGATTAAAATGTGTTGATTTTGTCTACCTAAATTGATGGTGGAAAATAGTATAAACTATGCAAAACATGTAAAGTATTGGTAAGAGGTCAGTAAGCCAAAACCGAATAACCGACAACGATCAATCAAGGGGACAAAGCAATTAATATACTCCGATAACATGATCTCAGCAGATGTGCGCGACGAAGGAATCGATCGGGACAATGTAACGCATGAGAAGCCCCGGGACACTAAGTAAAATGTGCGTCGGTACAGAGGACGAAAATAACCCCAACGTTCTCACAATTAATTTTCGCGAGCGCTGGTCATTGAAATTCGTTGAAACACAAAAACTTCCGGCAATCCGCATGTTTGGCGTCCAATATTACTTAAAAATAGGAAGGAGAGAGGACTGTCAAATAAAATTTGCATTTTAAGTTCTCAATTCATACATTTTTTTTATCGCAATTCAAATTCACAAATTCGCCCTAACTTCACATTACCTTAATAAGAAACTGTAATATCATAAAAAAATTATATTTGGTCAAAGAGTATTACAATTAAGAATTTCTGAAGAAAAATGTGCGCTACATATTGAAGCACATATTATACCTAAAGTAAATAAATTAACTAGAATAACTGATAAAGTGAACAGAAAATTAACAAGCTGATCGTCTTAATCCAACGGGGTTTTTACAAAACACAGAAAATAATATACGAAGAATACATGTTTGAATTTTTTTTTACTTATGTCGTTCCTGGAAAGGGATGGCGTCTCGGATAGAGCGGCATGACGTTCCTGCAAAGAATAAGGCAATTCGACTTTTATCCAACAATATGGTTTGTGTCTAAACTGGAAACATCGAACTCGCTCTGAAAAGTCCTGTTAACAAGAAATATTAGGTAAACTGGATAGATGCTTCCCGAGATCATGAACGAGCAACTAGAAAAGAATGGCTCTTTCTCTGGCTCAGCGATTTCTAGTACATCTTCCAGATGTTTTAAACTTTGATGTTTCAAAGGGTATTTCCCTGGAGATTTGAACAAGTAGCCAGGTAGAAATTTTCTTGAAATACCGAACGTAATTATGAAGACATGCCATTGTTCAAACTAGTTGCGATACATGAAAAACTTCACAGTTTCATGCCTGTTCATTGAAAATTTGATTAAAATATCGAGAGAGAGAAACATACATAAAAAAGAATGCAGTGAAATCGGCAAACGATGGCCAGTGACGGTTATGAAAAATGTGTCATGAAAGATACTGATTGATCGTATTGACGTTGAAAATCACTGGAGTCAGCTCAGATCAATTATACATATGATACGTCACTTGCGTCAGCTCTTCGTCATTTTTATCGGACTTATCATCCGCTGTTTGTGCAGTGTCCGAGTTTTTGATAGCTTCATTGATAACATTTCAAACATTATAATTAACACATGAAGATGATTTCGTTCTAGAGTAAGTTATCCTGTTGCTTATAGTTTTCTGATTTCCTGTTGGGAATGCTACCCAATAGGTTTTCCTTTACTAGGACACTATTTTCTGATAACAGTCTTTATTGCGCGCTCTATTGTCAGACTATACTCCACAGCCCCATTCGCAAGGTCGTTTGGAACATTGGGCTTACGACCGGTGCTCGTTTCTTTACTTAGTTGCGTCTACGTACACGCAATGATGGTTTGTCCATATTTCAGCAAGTAGTGACGTCGACAACCATTACACCACCCTTGCGAGAATCGGAGTGGTAACCACACAAGGATGTGAATTGCTGCAAATATTTTAAATTCTCGAGTTTATCGAGCATTAACCCTGAAATCCCGCCCGAGCTGGAGTGCTCAGTTGCCTGATGATTTTAATAAAGGCAAACGAATAGTTGGCTCGAATCTGTTTTGTTGACAGTGGAATGAGACTCTTGTTGCGTTCTTGTGAAACTTTTGCCGTTGAAGGGAGTTTATGCCTTTTGAGAGATAAAAGGACAAATTTATTCATTGAATTAATGAATTTGATCCCAACAAATTCGGAAGTAAGCAATTCCATCATGACAATAATTCTTCAATGAAAAGTTCATATGGTAGACAATATCTCGAAAGGGTTTAAATTTGGGTCGTTGAACTCATTACGCGGTGGTTCTCGCAGCAACGATGGCGACGCTTTCTAATTTTTTCATTCGTTTAAGGTGTCAGAAAGAAAGCTTCTATCATGATGATTTTTTTGGTTCCAAATACTATTTATGTTTTTGAAAATTCATCTTGAACCATTTTCTCTTCAATATATATTTCACAAAACTTAAGCAGAATTGTATGCCAAAATAACCATACAGCGTCAGTTTAAACCTAGTTTTGCTTCTCAATTGCGCGTTTCTTCAACAACATTTTTGAATAGAAACCAAGAAAGAATACAGAAACCAATTATGTGTGTAGGGCATTTATTTGGCTCTAACTTAAATTAAAGTATGAAGCTAGCTAGCAAATGCCAGTATATAAAGACTTGAGGAGGTTTTATACAGAAATGATATATTTTTGATACCATTCATTGGATATCCAGAAACGCTAAATTTTGAGATGCCAAGTAAAATGTCTTTAATTCAATTTTCAAGTTTTTGGAAGTACTCTATAGAAAAATTAAAAGTAATGATTTTTTAAATTTTACAAGAAAGAACCTCACTTCCAGTATTAAGGATGATATACATACTGACATAAATAAGATTGTTTTATTCGCGAGCACACGTCCACCTAATCGGTTGTTTAACGGTTGTGCTGTCGTGTGTTTCTACTGTCAATCCTATTTATTAAGTAAACTATGGTCTAGTCATAATGAGTCTTTTATATTTGAAGATAATTTAACACTCGAAAGCTTCATTTGAATAGTCAAGACTTTAATATATTTTGATTCCTACTTCATTGGATACCAGTTTTAGTTACCTCTTTCTCCATTTTCAGGCAAAAAGATGGTAGTCTTTATTGTAAACGTTGAACAGGATTTCGTTACTTATGTAACACTCATATAGTCTGTGCTGGTCATTTTTAAGGAATTCTTACTTTCTTACCTCTTCATCCGTAGGTCATCATGCAATCGATTCATGATTTATATTAATGCGTTACAATTACGTGCATAGCAACCGATAAATTTGACATGATTTCTTTAATTTAAAATATCAAATCACTTATATCAGATGAGAATTAATCATTTGGAAATTCATAAATGAACTTAGGATGCGAGCATTATAGTAGGCTGCTGATACATTACCAAATTAAAGCTTTGGAGTCTTGTCCAAATAAACCAAGCAAATATTGTAGGACAAATGATCACCAGCGAAAGAAATATCTATTTGGCATTGATAAAGGGCTTTGTAATCTGTTAGGCTTTTTTACTTTCCAGATAAATATTTGACTTCTGTTTTTATTAAATCTGTACGCTTTGGACTTCTCTTTTACGAGAGCCTTCAAATCTCAAGAAGTTCTTTTCATCAGTAAAATTCCAGGTCGAAATTGTATGTTCCGTAGGAATTAGAGTTAGAAGCCTCCGTATTCATCCAAAATATAAAAGGAACCACGTATTCACTATAAATACAATTAGTTTATTATTTTTGTACGAAAATCTCTTACAATCATAAAAAATATGAACTTTGTTCAAAACAAAATCTTTAAATCATCTGACATTCTAAAGCGTTGATTGTGACAAGTGCAAATTTGAATGAAAAAAGTTAGAATTTGTCTAAAATTTAAAAAGTTTTTAACTCTTCAGTATAAGAGAAATTTATAATTGGTCCCAAAGTCGAAATTTGCAACATATCTTTAATTGGCAACTGTTTTTAGAAATATCATTTCTGTTTTTTTGCTTAGACAAATCAAGCATTCCGTCACCCATGATATCTCACTATTAAACGTTGTATTAACTTCATTGGCAATAGAAGCGTGTTAACATTTAAATGAGTCCTTCAAATTTTCAACAAATTTAATACAGTAATGACGGTAATTAATTGGATAAAAACACTGCCAAATACACATTAATGATGTGTTTTTTCAAAACATCATATTAAGATTTTTTGTCAATTTGATTAAAGGTTTTTCATCAAATAAATTACGATTGTTATTGTATTCCCAAAAAAGATTCATTTAAAACAATAAACAGTGACTAGTTGTGATTAGTATTTAAAATGAATTAAAGGACAATTATTTAAGGATCATTTGTGATATTTTTGAGTTCATTCATAGTAAGGTTTCAGAAAGTTCCAGTTACTTCTTCCCTATTTTACGTAAGATTTTTATTTTATTTTACATATAATCAGACAACGAATTTTTTGCCGCAAATTATATGTTTAAAAAAAAACTGTAGAATTAATAATGTTTATTAATATTTCTAAAGCAAAATAGGGAAATGACTTAAAAATACATTATCTTTGTGCTACTTATGATTTTTTTCTGGATGGAACTACCACACATGGCCAACACGCGGCAAAATTTAGTTCAGCTGGCAAAGAAACAAAATGACATTCAATTGGCCTTGACTTCTAATTGCACAAAAAATATTTTGCTTACGCCCTTTTGTCCTCCAACATCTATATGAAAATTGCTGGGATTAAGGATTTAATCAGAATGCACTCTTTCCTCCATCATTTAAGTAGCTAGTGTACGCTTTCTGGAGCTGTCACACGACTAATATCAACTCATCTCACTTACTGTAATGAGTTCTTATCATTATCATTATTTAAAGTATTGTTATTTTCATAATTACTATAATATTTGAAATTTATGTTAATATTGCAAGAAAGTTTTTTATCCGGACCTCAAAGGTTCACGGTTTGTTTTATTTTTAGTAGATACTCTACTGTCCTAGGTATTTTAATGTATCACCTAGACATTAAAATGATGGGTTATCCACGAAAATGTTTTGGCATGCTTCATATGTTAAAGGTGTTTTATTGTACGTTAAAGTTCAATCAAAATCAACTTGGCTGATCTAGTGCCTTTATTATTTTCAACAAAATTCATACTTTGAGTTTAAACAGCAAAGCAAAATAACTTTCGATTATTTTGCATATAAAAATTTTCCTTCTATTATTTTGTGCATGAATCTACTATACCTACTTCAAAGCATTATTATATTTTTATTTTAATTACTTATCTTCAATGTCAAAGAATATTACAATTCAATACAATATGTTCAAAAATACAAGACCGATCGACGTTCGTGAATCAAATCGGCGGTATCCTTTTTATACACACTGATAAGAAATGACAACATCGGTTGTTAATTAACTTCCCAGTGGGAAGTTATTGTAATGGGGTCGATTTCGGGAATTTCAAATTTTCACATATCTCCACGTTTTAAGGTCTCTAGAATCCAAATCCATCGTTTTTAGAGAGATGTCTGTGTGTATATGTACGTATGTGCGGATGTGCGTCTGTGCGTTCGGAATTATTTTTCGTCTCGATTATCTCGAGAACCAAAGATCGCATTGACGTGGGACCGGTTTCACGTTTGACGCGTAATTACGTAACTTAAAACTGAATGACTTTTCAGCAAAATCGGTTGAGCAGTTTTTTATTTAGGATGAAAAAACTGAAAAAACGACTAAAAATTTCTTATTTTCAAACTGTTGATATGCACTATTAATTCGTGCAGATACCAAATACCTTCATAGTAATGTTGTTATTATTGTGCGTTTTAGCAAAATTGTGATCAAATTTGTAAAAAATTTGATTTAAAAAAAAGATTAATTTATAAAATTTCAAACTTATATTATCAGGTTTGGGTGAATGTGAGTAGAGACGCTAATGCAGTTAATAATTGGATATTGTTATAAATAATTAAATATTGTTAATAACAATCAAGTAATATTAGTTATAATCTGATATTGTATATATAAAGTCAATTATAATTATTCAGTAACGATCAAACATTCTTAATAACGAATGGTTATTGTAAATAATAATCAAATACCCTCAATAATAGTTGTGGATTCCGAAGCGGAAATGAAGAACGAGGTTGAGGACGAAGTGGAGGACAAGAAGGATGACGAGGACGAAGAGGACGAGATTGCTGAGGTTTTGGTAGAGGATGACCCGATGGTGGAGACGTATTCCTCTACCAAAGCTTTTATGGTTAGATAAAAAATTGATAAAAATAATAAAAGTAATTATATTAATTTAGAATAATAATGTTTAATAATACTAATTATTAATAAAAGCAAATTATAGCTTTTTATTCACCCCACTGGGAAGTTAGTCGTGTGGGTCTCAAGGGTCGCACTTAGACCACATTTTATTGTGTTGTATTTATTGGTTTGCAATTGCATTTTAATGAAATTAGGAGTTGAGAGAAATATTATTTACAATATGTATACTTGTATACGATAGTTCAGTCACACTAAAACTGTATGATTCATATATCACAATTTATCATTCATTTTCATTCATTTATTAATCATTCTCCAATCATTCACCATTCATTTGTAAATTTGATAATTTTTAATTCAAAGTTTCTTTTCCTGTTTTGCGTTTTATTTCTATTACATAATTCATACTTTTATTTTCCAATTCGTCAGCCCTGGGACTCAGGTGCGAATCCATCTAGTACCTTATTTTTATAAGTTTGTCTAAAATCAACAAATTATAATGAAGTCCATTTCCTTTTTTCAGATATGTGGTAATATCACATCACTAATTAGCTTTGAAATTTCTATTATCATACACATTCATACATATAACACATTCACGATGAGAAGATGCAACACACAAATTGAAACTCTAACTTGTCAAATTGAAACTCTACATCAACAAAAATTCATACCGTCTAAAATTCATGTGAAACCAACGTCACACCGCAATAATTCCCGTCCCTGCTCACAGCATAGCAAACGGTGGTAATTTTGCATTTCTTCATATGCTTCGCAAAAACTTTAACTCATCCTGCAAATCCAAAACACACATTTCACTACCCACACACCAAGGTGGAAATTCAAACCAAGTCACAATTTCCGTTACATCTTTTGTCAGTTGCACAATAAGAATTCAAAATTGGTCAAAGTTGTACACTGACATCTTTGATTCTCTAGGGAAAGCACTGTGTGGTGTATTCAGATGGTTTCAGGTACGAGTATTGCATATTGATACCGAAACGATGAAAAAACAGCAAATAAGAGTACTAGAGCATTTTCATTAAACGATAAATTTAAATAGATTGATAACATGCTACAAAAGATGGAATTTGTAGCATGTTATTTTAACACCATTCTCACATGCAGTTTTGGTGCTCGAAACAAGATGGCAAAATGCCGCATACCGATAATGCAGTTCGTCAGTATGAAGGCGGTATTTTACTTTTGAAAATTCGGTCTAAATTGCCATGACGAATTGTCTTACAACTTTTCGTAATCTTGCCTATTCAAATTAAGTCATCTTTGTAAGTAAAGGCTTCTGATTTAAGTGAGAAAATGCTTAAACATGATCTATCAACAGTTAACTGACAACATTCGACATGAAAATTCTTCGTTAAACAGGACGAAAACATCAATAAATGAAATATTTACAAAATATAAGGGACATTTGAATTTCCACATATATCGTTTATCCTTTTTAACACAAAGATTAACGCTGAACGACGCAATTTATCTGGTTTGGCTACATATATGCTCAACCAATATCTTACATTCCATCACGACTACATATTTACATATCCACATGTTTAACTTAATATATAATTAAGTATAAACTGACGTAAATAAAGTTTTGTCTGAAGCAAAGGTAAGATACCCTGAAAAATGTATTGTAAACAATGTGATTATCAGCTTCGTTTTATTAATTTCAAGGTAATGAAACGAAAACTTTCTTGTTTTGCTCGGAATTTTCAAAATGCCAACAGTTCGAAAGATTTTATAATAGAATTATTCAATATCACACAAAATAACTATTTCACAATTTATAAATTATTAGAGCTGTCTTTAAGAGATTTAATAATAGATTGAAAAATTAAATTAGAGAACATGTTTTTGGAACAATTAGGAAGCATGTTTTTCTTATAAACGAAAGATTGTTACACCGGAATGAGATGAAATGAATCTTTAGAAGAATGACCTGTCAGGACTGACAAAATGTCAAACGGAGACCCATGATGCCGTAAAATTTGTTGCCTATCAATTACAAGGTGCGTAAATTGCATTGCGACGAATTTTGTGGTTTGAGGGGTGCTACGCCACTACTAGACATACGCAATAATCACTGTTTTAATGTATGAAAAATATTTTACCAAGAGATCTGAATTTCAAACTAGAATTAGTTTAAAGAGAAAGCACATGACTGCATCATGCGTAACTAAAATTAAAGAAAAGTGAACATTTTTTTAGCAAACTGAAAATCTATAATTTTTGTCAAGGATGAGACCTTTCAATGTTTTAAAGCATCAGATTTTAAATTTTTTTTGGAAGCTCGTTAAATTTTTTCATTTTCTTTTTATTAAATTATAAAACATGTAAGCTGAATTCATTAAAATTTGAAACAAATAATTGAACAAAGTAGTCCACATTGATCGTTTCTCAAACCACCTATTCATATCAATATTATAAATAATAAAAACATATTGATTTCAAATGAAAACGTTTTACAATCATAATAAAGTATGATGACTCTGCTGAAAGAAAATAGTTTTTAAACATTTAGCAGTTTGTTTCATAAAAAACCGCTGAACTTAATTATTGAAAATCTGCTCAAGCCATGCAAATGTTACGATGCTTCAATTGACACCACAACAATGCAATAAGAACAAGCAGCAAGCGCACGGAGATCTTATCAGTAACATCTATGTAAGTAACTATTAAGAATAATAACACAGCAATTATAAAAATAACATAATTTTTTATTTGATAACTACTCTTTAAAGCTTACGATCTTTTAGAGTACTGATTATTGCAAGTGAATCAGATTGAAAGAAATATCATGAAAACCTCATATAATTTACTAAATTTAAAACGACAGTACTAGATGAATTGAAAAATCTACCAAAATATTTAAATGATACTCTGTTTCGGCACAAACTGTTCAGAACAGAGCATCTGACTTTTATAATCATTATTTAGAATGCAAATCAGGTGGAATTTTTGTTTTTAGAATATAATAAATAAAAATAATTTTTCACTCTTTTTTCCTTAAATCCAAAACCGACTCCACTAAATTTGTTCATAAATTGTGAGAATCATACAAATGCTATTACGTTTCGATAGGAATCTCAATATTTCGTTTCATTCGTGCAATATAGTGCATAGCAGAAATGACCTTAGATGGGTGAAAGCAAAAAATCTGCCCAAGGAATCTTACTAAAATTTAATCGGTTCGTAATATTGCAAATACGCTTCGATTGACACCTCAATCATGTCAAAAAGATTTTTTCTTCGGGAGTTATCGTTGTATAGAAATATAGCTACTCACTCTTATACAGACTTCTTTTTAAAAATATTTTCAATGATTTCCTAGCCCTTAAATTTTAAAGAAATTTTGAAAATTTCAATTCGAGTCTTCGGGGCGATTACAAAATATTCCCTTTTACTAGGAAGTTAGAAAACTTGCCAAATTTTTATGTAGTCACAACTCATCTTCTTAGTAGGCGGCCTTCAAATAACTTAATCAAAGCAGTTTTTTTTATGTAAGAACCTGTAATATTCAGCAAAAACATTCCTATTTTAATTTAATAGAATTCAACACAATGCTTGGATGCTTAGTTAAATTTAAATTATAATCACAAATGTAATGGGTATTTTGGTCAACTTACTAACCAAATCCAAAATGAACATCATACATTGGCATGCACAACTACTCTTATGTATATACAGTGCTGTGCAAAACTTAAGCAACTCACTACATGTCGGAATGAAAGGGAAAATTGCAATCAAAATATAAAGATTTTTTTTTCCTATTTTGTTTTTAATTTACACGTTAGCATGTTGCTTAAAGCTCTGCAATAAAAAAAGGACATCAGTATTTTAACTGTTCTATAAAAAAAAACCAAAACCAAATACACCAACAAAAAGGCTGTGCAAAATCTAAGCAACTTTCAAAACGCAGCTACGATTCCCAATCAGAACAAAAGATAACGGGGGTTTCCCGATGTTTTTCGTTTTTTCTGATGCTCGTGTCAATTAGATCAGTAAAGATCGTCTTCCCTTTGGGTTTAGTTGTGTCTAAAAAAAATAAAATTGAAAATGCAGCGTAATCAATACGATAATCGATTTAAATCAAACGTAATTTCGCTATATTATTCCGGAAAAACCCAAATCGAGATTGCCAAATCGTTAAATATAAACAAATCTTTAATTTTAAAATGGATTACGAAATATAAAAACACGGGTAGTGTGAAAAGTGTAAATTTTGGTGGAAGGCCGCGTAAAACTACCATTAGAGATGGCTTACAAATTAAAAATTGATAAAAATAAAACCGTAAAAAGAAGTTGTGAAAGAGCTAGGCTTAAATGTCAACTCAAGCACTGTTCGCAGACGGTCAATTGAATTCAATTTAAAAAGCTATACAGCTTTAAAAAACCATTACTCACAAAAAGACATGCAAGGAAAAGGTAAACTTCTCGAACAACACTTTTAAACATTATTATTTTACTATTTATATCGTTTTATATATCATTTAGGCTTGAATTTGATAAAAACCATCTTGACTGGTCAGTTGCTAAATGGAAGAGCGTTTTATTTCGCGACGAATCCAAGTTCCACCTATTCAATTCTGATGGCTTATTCCGTGTGAGGCGTGAGAAGGGACCACAACTGAATCCACACTTCTATAGGAAAACGGTGAACTATGGGGGAGGAAGCGTCATGGTCTGGACATGTTTCTGAGCATTAGGTATTGGTCCCTTTCATAGAATAACAGAAATTATGGACGGATTCATGTATAAGGACATTTCAGAATCTAGAATGTTACCTTATGCAGAGTGTAATATGCCACTTCGATGGGTGTTTCAACATGACCCGAAACACACATCGAAGTTGGTTAAAGAATGGCTTAGCTCTAAAAGTATTCAAGTTCTTGATTGGCCGGCACAATCGCCCGACTTGAATCCTATAGAAAACTTGCTCGGTATATTGAAACGGCGTATGAGAACAGTACAGTTTGCAAACAATGACCAATTATTTACAAACCTAAAAGACGAATGGGAAAAATGGACATATCAATTTTAAATAATTTAGTTGAATCAATGCCTCGCAGATGTGCCGCTGTTATAAAAAATAACGGCTATTACACGAAATATTAATAAAAGTTGCTTAGATTTTGCACAGCCTTTTTGTTGGTGTATTTTGTTTTTGTTTTTTACTAAGAACAGTTAAAATACTGAGGTAATGTTTTTATTGCAGAGCTTTAAGCAACATGCTAACGTGTAAATTAAAAACAAAAAAGGAAAAAAATTCTTTATATTTTGATTGCAATTTTCCCTTTCATTTCGACATGTAGTGAGTTGCTTAAGTTTTGCACAGCACTGTAGTATTAGGAATGTTTATAAGCTATGTATTTCTGTAACTTATGAATAAACGTTTATTTCACTATAGTGTGTATCTTTAAGTCAGAAAACAAATATGATTTTGGGTATTTTATACAAACCACTTATCAGCAAAATATATTTCACGATTTATTTTCATTGCACTGTCAACGAATTTATTGCAATTAACCTATTCGATGTATGGCACTCAGAAAAATTGAAACCACAACACTGGTCGTAAGCCATGCTTGACCACCGATGTGAGTTCCACCGGATGATTCCAAAATTCAACTTCATTATCAATCGTTCTCTTTGAGATATTAAATTTTCTTGAAAATGTTGTTGCGAGCCATTTGAAAGTGAAGTCTGGATTTGTCTTAGATTGTAGCAAAATGGGCAGTCGCTTTACTCCGATTTTTACTTTACTGTTAATCGCATGGCTTTTAATTGAAAAGTATTTCTAAGTTAGTGATTGATAAAGTTAAACGAAATGCAAATGTTATAATTAAAAGCTCTAATTTTTGTCTTTTAATTGTAATTTTTAATTCAACGGTGGAATGTAAGAAACATGTGAAACGAGTAAACAGAAACATTAATTTCTAATACGTGCTAACCTTATTGCAATTTGATTGTTAAAGCTTTTACAGTCACAGTATGAACTCTAATAAAGACAACTATTAAACGCTCCACTCCAAGAAAGAAAGAAATGTTGGCTAGGATAAACCTGCTTCTAAAGATAAAATACATTACTTTGTAGGCTTTTAGTTCCGTTTTCAATTGAATACTTTCAAATTATTTGCCACCTTTTTTAGCTGATTAATGACATTTTAACAACATCAAACCTATGACCTTTACTGCCTCTCACTCAATCAATAGCCACCTCCGCTCAGTCTAATCCCCTTGAACTAAAAGCATGAACTAGGATTTATCCATTGCTATCCTTTGCCACACATATGTATACGTATCTACTGATACCAGAATGTGTTTTCCTTCTTATCCGCACAATCCAGAATGCTTTCATCTCTTAATACAGCCGGAAGCTTTAGGGTTCGTTAAGCCTACCTCGAATTAAAGCAGATTTGCAGTTTCATAATTCACATGCTTTCTCCGGACTTAATCCTAAAATGATGCCATTTTCTAAATTGCTTGTGCTCCGGATTCTGATACGGTGCCCATACTATCGACCTTCCAAAGTAAACACAGCTGTACCATGACTATACTGGGGGGATATGGAGTATCATTTGTACCATGCACATACAATATATCGTGAATAATAGTATATTCTCGTATATATCAGCGAAATGGATTGTTTCCTTGAAAAACTGCTTCAGCTGCCGCACAGACTTGCGTTTTGCACAGGATCTTCCCATTCTTAGAAAGTTGAATTTTTCGAGGGTTAGTTGCTGATTAATTTTATAAATTTATTGCATGTTTAATTTTTCCCACTCTAAGCTTTATGCTGCCTTTATAGTATGTTTTGTGAGGACGTAGATGTTCAGGAGAAACAGGGGAGTGTAACTAATTTCAGTCTTGGGAAAGTTATTCACTTTTATTGCTATGGTTCGGAGTAGTAATACTTTTGAATATTTAACAAATAAATTTCGACCCCTTAAGGGAATATCTTCTTCGTCTTTTTGGGTTTGAAAATCGGAAAATAGGTCATGAAGATGTACTCTTGTAAATACACAGCAACCAGTAAAGAAAAAGAAGAAGAATAGAGTGCGTAGAGTTTTAAATAGACGACAAAAGACATTTTGTTTATTATTTTCACTTAAGGATTCACACCATCTTGGTGCTCGGAAAACTGGGTGTACAAAATTGTTTTAGACGCAGCTATTCAAAACCTGTATGCCATTTTAGTTCAATAAACAATTATATTTACATACACGAATCAAAAAATTGAAAAAGATTTGTCAATTAGTACCTTTTCAAAATCTTGGTCGATCGTTGAATTCTTTATGACAGGGGATTATTCAAAAAATTACGAGTCATGTTTTATCTGTTTGGAAAGGTAATGGTTAAGAGGTAACTAAAAATAAAATTTTGAAAATTTTGTTTAATGTTAGAAGTTTGAAAAGCATTTAGTTTTTACAAACATTTTGACGTTCAAATCCAAAATAAATTAGAAGTCCTCTTTTCACTAGGAAACAGTTCCAATATCGACAAGTTGCTTGCTGGCTAATATTTCTGAAATTTTTAGTTATTTTATTCATGTTTTATTGAAGTTGTTTGCATAACACGAAAATTACAAAAATCTCAGAAAATCCATTTTTTCCTATGAATGATCAACAAACTTCAGTGAATAAAAGGAGAAAGTCCAATGCATAAATGTTGGCAATACTAAAGACTGGGAAAAAAGAGACGATATTTAACCACAAACAGCGACCACAATTTTTCTTTTCATTCATTAAATATATACGAGTATTTTACATGAAATCGTAATATAACGAATAATTCATTCAATTTATGACATCGTTGGGCAAAAATATTTGTACAAACCATTCGATTTTCTTCAGCGTATGAGAAACTTATCATTGAATAATATTCTTGAAGAAACTTGCGTTTAAAAGCAATAAAACTTTGGGGTTCATGAAAATCGTTCAAGAGGTCAAAAAGCTAGGAAATTCTTTACAAATAAATCAAAAATCATTCAGTCAAGTAAGACAACCAGTTTCATCTGTATTAATCACTCTTCGTCCATCTTCAAATATATCCGCATAGTTGATATTTCATGTTCCTCTTCCTCATATTAAGGCATTGATGGTTCTTTCTTCTTTGTGAGGCAAAACAATTAGTAGACATTTCAGTGAATTCTAATGCAAAATTACATTATGAAACTAAAAATCTTCGTTTTTACTAGTAAATGAACGGTCATTTATTCATTGGGTTACATGGGTATCAAGTCATCCAGTATATGAACAACAACAATCTCGATAAAATCCAGCGCAAATATACATTTCAAAACCAATTTCAATTGGAAAAATTTCAACAGGTGTTTGTAAATTAAAATTGTTTTATTCACGCATTGCAAACAACTTTCAATACTATTTTTATAATTTGAAAATATTGCTCACCTTAATATTTCATTCGTTTCTGCAACCACTATACAACTAAAGTTTTTTGGAAATTTCAAAACAATGTGTCATGCGGCTAATATCTCTACATTTGCAGCCATTAATGTGAACCAATTCTGTATGAAGCAACCGTCGAAGTTGAAGATAGTTCTTAGGATTCCACAAAAATATTTAAGAACGTTCATTCACTGTACTAGTCACCCTTTGTGTTTAATTAATGTCTCGCATTTGACAAACATATAGGAGCGATGCTCCTTCATCGAATTGAGTCCATCTTCTGGTACCTATATATTCAACATATAACATAAACAGTTGGGTGTGAAATAGACCCGCCGTTAGTAATAACTTTTCGAAAGCAACTTTCGATTGTAGTTATGGAACGTTACATTAACAATCACACTTACGTTGGGCTTTTGATTTTAGGACTGATACTTTCCGATATATCGTGGCAAACGTTTGCAACTGCAGCATACCCCATTGTTACCCCATGTGACCCGCAATAGGCAAACCCTATCATAGCCCCATGTGAGACTAATGCGAGTGCGGCATGTCGCATATATGTAAATTCTACTCGGGATATGGGCCAATGGAGTATTTTAAATCATGGGGAAATTTCACGGGCAGAACGCCCATTTTAACTGATTATTACCTTGTTCCTGTCTTTATTTAATGTAACCGAAAATCGATGTAGTGTAAATTTGTTTTGTCCACCCAAACGTTACAAAAAACTTCAGTGTGTTGTGAAACAAAATTGAGCATATAATCAAAATTGCGCGCAAAAACACTCTCCCCACGCAAATATATTGAAAAGCTGCCAAAATTTAAGTATAAATTATAATCCCCGTTTGCTCATAAATTTCAATATTTGCAATAGGAATCAAAGTTGAATTAGAGTGAGTTTACATAATGGCCAAAATGGCCATTAACGCGAACGCCATACTCCGTTCTATAGCAGTGGAGCGGCCATTTCTTTGAGTTAAATTAAATAAAAATAATTTTGATGGTAAATTCTTCACAGCGTGAACGTACGAAATGCTCGTTCTCTATAGGGCGATATTCATTTCGCTTTTCCGTTTCCCGTTTCGCGACCGGTCACTGGTCTTGCTAGGCTTTTTCTCACAATGGAGTTCTGGAATTGTGCCTTGCATTGGGGGAACCCCCACTGGTTTCACAACTTCCGTCTATTCTCTGCGTCTACCGAGACGTCGTTGTTTATTTTCCACCCTTTTGTAAATCTTCGAAATTGTTTGTTTTCCATTTCGCTTCCTTTCCAAACTCACACCAGTATTGCTTCCTCGCGCGTCGTCTCTGCCAATCTCGAGAACAATGAAAAGAAAGATCCTTGGCATCCTTTTGCCATGGCAGAAGATACTATGGAACCCTCCGTTTATTGTGCATGGAGCATAGACGTGTTTATGCGAGTATAGAGACGACGAAAAGTTCCGTTTACAAAGGAAATTGCTAGCATAAATCAAGGGGATGGTATCACCCTACCACGGTTCACACAGCTTCACGTTTTAATGGAAGAGTTTGTGCACTGAATCTATAAATAACGGGGAAAGTCATTATCGCATGTTATTCTGAAGATAATTATCGGCCACCCGATTTTGTTTATTTAGAAAGTGATTTACTATCTAAAAGTGGCATGGGACATCACTGCCAAATTTGCCGGCCAGCGAAAAATTGCATGAATTCCTATTTGAAATGCGACCATCGCTCTACGTTGCCGATAGTGTACATTTTCTGCAATGAACGCAAGTAATTGGCTAACCTTGGAATGGCTCCGTGAACCTCAGGCTGCAGACTTGAACTCCCTATAACCTTCAGTTACTGCAATTAAGTGTGGTCTGCCTTGTGAATATCTCGGCTTCGATACAAATCTGCTTTATCTTGAGTTACAACGTAGGAGCTGCTGAGTTATCATCGCCATATAAATGTTTCGCATTATTCTTTGCTTGTCGCTGTTCGAGCTTAACGTAGCAGCCTCATCATAAGAGGAAAGGCCATCACGAGTCGAGCAGCACTGAATAATTTTTAATTGGTTGCTGAGTTCATTTAAATATTTTACAAGAGGATCTCCAAAGAAAATAGTCAATCTAAAGTGATTCTGAGCATTGAGATCATTGCTTAAAATTATTCGCCTTCTACCTGTCGACTAGCAAAAGCTACAGTGGCAGCAGCAACAACAAATCAGAGGATCATCTATTTCTCGTTCAAATACATTTTAGTTGAGTTGTCTTTCTGAACTCTGTTTTTCCATGGCGCTCCTTGATTGCGGATTCAAATTTTTGGTCGCCTGTTATTACATTTAAAAAGCAATTGGAACTTAATTAGAATTTAATTAACTACTTTAACTTAAAGGCGAGCAATTGCAATTTTGCATCTCAAGTCACATGAGCAAATTTTGGACAAGGAACAACAAATGGCCACAATTTGTAAAATATGAGGTCAAACGTGATGAAATTAATAGGCAATATTTTTTACCACTGAATCTTTCAGTCAGCATAAGCTGAATTTTTACATGTTTTGGTGATGAGTCACCAAGGAGGCATTAAGCAGATCAAAACCGAATAGTATATGTACATTTATTGCACATGAAATTATTCCGCGATGTTAGTTTAATTACAGGTCAACAAAGAGCCTATGGACTTAGAGTAACGAACGGTTACGGTACGCTTCTTAAGAACAAATTCATTGCTCGTTTGTAATACCTAGCTAAACGAAATAGATTTACGTAAGGAAATATCGCGCAAATATAACAAGTTAAGACCACCATAGAGACATAAACCAAAAATGTTCTCCGCTTTGAGAAAGAGAGTCGCTAACAGTATTTTATTGTGTTCATCGTAATAAATTAACGCAACAAATTCCGCCACACTACAAAAAAATGACCCGGGTAAATTCAAAGTATTGCAAGTAAGAATTGGAGTTACAAGCCCAATAATTCCAGTCGTTTCTTTTAATTTACTTTACCAATTTGAAATCAAAATAAATATGTAAAAAAATATCAAGTTTTAGGCAGCCAGTAATCTCGCATCATCACAATTTGAAGATCGAAGGGTAAACCTATTTATCATAAAATGCTCTACTGTTACTAAATACTTGTGTAGTTTCACGAATACGGGTCAATTAGTAGTTTAAAATCGATTCCTACATTAGAAACAAATGTACAGCATGCCAAGTAAAATAAAGCCCTTTTAAATTCAATCGAAATTCACGTTTATCAACAGCGCATCTCAGACTCAAGGAGAAATTTCTTAGGGTTGTTTGTTTTAAGCCATTTTATAAATTCAATCAAGCTTCCATGTTGCATACTTACGATATCAAAATTTAAAGAATCTTAAATAGCAGGCCCGGACTATATTATACTATGTTATCATTGATCATAATATCTAAATTTCTAGCTATATATGTACTAGTTATTACTATGCTAGATGGAGATTCATATTCACATTTATATATGGCAGTATTGCGCTGTGACGCATTAAAAATGTTCGATTTTTCATGTTATATATTTTGAAAGTAAGATATATTAGGAGTAAACAGTGAAAATTTAAGATCAGTTCCAAAGTATTTAAGAAATTAAAGGACTTTGAAGGAGTGGATCATGCCAGCGCTCTGCTCGATACCTAGCGGCTGCCACTGCCGTGCTAATCAAAAAAGATACATCAACATGGAATTAGTTTCGAATTATTTCACTTTTATGTTTCCGCCTAGTTTGGCGTTGTCTACCATTAATATTAAATTGTAACTACGAAGACACCATGGAGCCAGTGGCGAGGCCTTCATATAAGCCGATTCCCATCGGCTTCCCTTTCCAAATATGTTCCAAAAATGTCTAACACTTCAGTTTCATAAGGAAATGGAGTGTTTATTTACTTGCATGCATCACTGTAAACATGCACAAGCGTTCCCGGCTTGCGAATAGTAAGCGGCTTACCCACAGTAATTTTTCACCCTTCGCCACTGCATGGAGCAGGCATAACTGCTTAGTTCATGCCTAAGTTTTTTATGATCAATCTCTTACTAAATCTTTGAACGCGTTTTCTTCAAACCACTTGAGAATTGTAGCCAACTGATCGAACTATAATTTTGTCACATTGTTTTACACTCTAATGCTTATCGTTAGAAGAATGAGTCATTTCTACTAATACTTCTTATTTCTTTCTTTCTGCTTTGAAATGATAAAAATTTCATTTTTCTAGTTTTTTTTTGTAAGTCTAGCATTTTATCTTTTTTAAATATAAATGTATAATTCTGATTCCGACGCAAGTCGCAAGTCTAGAAATTAAAAATAATTTTGATTGTTTTGCTTTTGAGTCGTCAAGAATGCAGCTTTGCTTTACAGGACGCATCCCCTTTTTTCGAGAATTAATTAAAAACACGCAGACACGATTGAAAAGATTCTTTTTATTTTGTGCGGCGAAAAATCATGGCATAGGCTTCAATTCATAGGCATCACATCCCAATATTGCCTTAAGAGGTTGAGGCTAGTCAGAAGCGTGAAGGAATCGACAATTTCCAAAAATGTTTCGAAACTGTTTTCTTTCACTTTAAATTGATCAAAATGACAGCGCCTTGCATTTCAAAAGGGAAAAACACTCGATTATTTATATAGAGAGAAAAATTTAGTCTGAAAAATCAAAGCTTCGATTAAGTGCTAAATAAACAATTAAACTAATTCCTTTTTTGGATAAACCGCTAAGAAGTACTGGTGGTTCCCGCGAAAGTAAGAGAGCGCGGAATAGCGTACCGAAAGCGTAGGACTACGTTAAGAGCATGGATTATGCACGAAAAGTAAAATTCCCATATGTTATATGAGCATCACTAACATTATGGGCTATGCACCAGAAACTAAATATATCTCCTTTAGACCTACCAGAACGAAAATTTTGGCGGTAAATTTCTAAACGAAGACAGTAATATAGTGCTTCCTGGAATATAACAGCATATTTATTTCTGTAAATTTGTTGAAATAAAAATCCGCAAAATCATTGACTCTTCTTCAAAAATCACAAGCTAGTTTTTCACTTTCTGCGTTTCATTTTACTTTGCATATTTAATTATAAACCACCACTTAATTTTGAGTCTGCTCGTGACTTAGAATGAATCGATTGCCGAATTAATCTGATAACTTTAACTAATGATACTTTGGTAGCAGACGGAATCCCAATCTCATTATAGGATTGGTCATCTTATTTATGTTTTAATCATTTGCACAGCTAGCGATAAAACGCCATACAGGTGTTGTAGCGCGGCACATCATCGTAATGGTATAAAAATTATAAATTATAAACGGCCACTGCTGAGAGTCGTTCATATATTGAAATAAAACCCCACAATTCGTTACCGTGAACTTCTTCATCTTCAAATTGCTGAGTAAAGTACGTATTGTGGGCCATGAATCAGTCCTGCAAAGGAGTGAAACCGATCCTTTCGTCAGGGGCTTAAAACCGCAAGGCAAATAAAATTTTCAACACAGCTCGGGAACCATTTAACTATTATCGTTTGGAATTTTGAATTTTGACATACTGAAAGTTGAAAATAGGTTTATGAGTAATTGAAATATGTACATATGCATGAAAAAAACCAATTCAACATCACGGGCAAGACTGAAAATATCATACAAACCACGGTTTCTTTTTCAAAAGGTAAGCAACATCTGATCTATAGCATTTACTACCTGTGACTAAATTATTCTTAGCGGGGCCACGCCATAAGGAAAAATTATGACATAGTTTTCACTGACTTGTTTCATGTTCCGAACACAGTGATAAATATCTCCACCCTTTTTTCATATATTCTTAACTACAATTCCATTTCGTAGATTAAAACATGGTTATAAATTTCAAGAATGGTTTTTGAAACAGTAACATATCAATTAAATGTGTCCGTATATCAAGCGAGTGGTCAATTTCGATGGCTGAAACTCGCACGGCGTTCGGGAATTCGTGGAAAGGAGGAATATGTGAGGTAGATACAAATAATGGTCATTTGGATTTAATATAATTAGTTTTGATCAATTCTGTAGAAAAGAAAGAGGAACGTAACGTAAACGTTTATTAATAACAAGCCGTGAGGTGCAGCCCTTGTGGTATACACGGTCAACTTTCCAGTACATAAATATTAAAAATATTAAACACGACATAAATGATGAAAATAATCGTATGTACTTTAATAATATTGATTAGAACACATTAAAAAGCGGAATGATTTGGAATTGAACGTATAATTTTAGGGAGCGTCCATTGATTACGGAAGGCTTTTGGTGGATGGAGGGAGGGTCGAAGTGAATTTTTAGGCGGATCAATCGGACTGGAGACAGGTTCCATAGCCTTTTTTACGTAACTTGTTATTTTCATATCGATGGCTAAAAGACAAAAAATCATTAGCAAAAATGTTGGCGAAATCGAGATTTCAGGGCTATTGAATGGAGTTTTTGTTTTTACGCCGACTGAAGAGATTTTGCCGCGTGATGGCCATTTTGAATAATTGCGTCCAAAATTTCCATGAGACTGTATTATTTCACCATTTAACATTAATGAAACTAATTATCATATCTTATTTTGCAGTTGATCTTAAAAAACATTGAATAAATAAAAATAAAAAGTATCAAGCGGTTATAATATATGGCTATCAATCAAAGCTTAGTATGTCATAATTCGAAAACGGTTAGTTTTGTGCCATGGTAAATTTAGACTAATGAAATTATTCGAATGGAATAACTTTACAATACCAAAATATTGAAATTTCCAAAAAAAACCCAAATTTCACTGCATTTTGTATTAAAGTAGTAAAGTAATTATAGCGATTAACAAGCTCTTATGAAAAAGTTGATTGGAATGATCAGACAATCTCAAGAAAAGCAGTGCAACTCAATTTTGTCAAGTGAAAACGATCCCTGGCATTTAGTATTTAGGTGTTTCCATCAACGATAATCCTGTTTGTGAAGTACAGTCTAGACAGCAATGCTGAAGTTTCTGAATTTCAATTGCAAAAGCCATAGCAAAAAAAATGTGGACACATTTGATATTTTCCATTTAAAATCTTTCATGCATGCATGTCAACTGTATTTTCTTAATTTACTCTTATAGATTTTTGCGTGTTTCAAAGTCGAAACTAAAATGGGCGTTTGAATTGACAATAAGCTAATATTTTTGTATACCTCTTGTTCCACGAAAAACACTTTTAGCGCAGAATCCTTAATTTCTTCGATAAACAACCATTTACGAGAAGCAAGGTATCTCAAAATATATTTGTCTCTAACATTTCACCTTTATTGAGCACTTCTTCAACTTTATCACATCCCTAAATCCCGATTAAGCTGAGAACAACAAAATCCTTTTAATTGCACATAAATTAAGTCGGATCCTACCATTCAGAAGGTGAAACCCCATTTTTCCAATCAGCCATTAATTTTCACATACTGCCGCAAAGAGATTGTGGAAGGAAGGAGAATACATATAGGTGAAAGGTAAAGTAGAATCCAAAGCTAATACACTTGCACCCGACAATGACGATAAAGTCTCGCTTAACGCTTACCCTATCAGGCAACTGTATCCATGGTTGTATGCTTCCTGATCAGGATATGTTTTCATACACGAAATGTGTATTTATGGTTTGTTGAAACAATAGCACCCCCAAACACTGGTGTTTCAAAGTTGCTGCAATGTATCTGGTGAGTAATAAAAGGAACTTTTCGTTTCAGAACGCCACCAGTTTATTTTTTCCTCCTGTTTTCAATGGATGTTTCCGTGAGCTCAGATGTTTTGGTCATATAGTGTAAAGTGGGGTGATTGTACAGAAGGATTTCATTTTGAACGTAATTGTTTGCGTTGTGGTTCCAAAGTAAAAGTAGTTGCATTTCCAGGTCGATTCTTAAAGAGCATTTTACCTATTCATTAGACATCACGATTCAATGAAGCAAATGTAGCTTTTCTTTGCATCTTAATGGAGCACATCCACGCATCATTTCAACTTATAAATTTTATATGTATAACATTTGATTATTTTTGACTTAACGACTTTATTTTGAGATGTTGGTTGAAACTTAAAATAGCTTGAATTCTTTGAACACGTAGCCGCTAACTTTCAATTTTAAAAGGACGCCCAGGAACTTTTTATAATATTATGTGGAAGTGAGCATTACGTGTGTATGCAAGTTTTTTCTAGAAAACTCTCGATAGCTGTAACCAAAATTTACTTTTCGTTACTTTTTTTCTTAGCAGGGCAGCTATGTTCTTTGCAACGGAAGCATTAAGTTGACTATGGCCATCATTCGACTATGAATCGTCAAAAATTGATCGGTGGATTTGATCCCTTTCTCCTTTATTAATTTTCTCAAATTATTACGATTGGTTTAAGCAAGTAATAAAAATTATCTCGTTGCTAAATTTTATTTTTTGTAAATCGTTCAGAATAGAAAGGCGCAACGTCGTGAAAAAATAAACGATATTTGTTTTTTGCTATGTTGATTTATTTGCGCTTTGTAAGAATATTGTCAGGGAACTAATCCTTCTTCTAAAGTATTGATTGCTACATATTGAAAAAGAATTAACAAAAAAATTTCATTTTTTCCGCATTTTCCTCGAAATAAGAAACGACCGAGATTTTTTTTAAAACTTAACTCAATCATACAAATGATAATACGCATTGATCGATACCACAATTGTTACATAAATGTTATGGTTTATTATTTTCATGAGAATACATTTCTGCATTTGAAAAAAATATGGGTTTTTAATCACTAATAGCTTTATGTAGTATCTGATTTTCAAAAGCATTGATTGCCAGGAATGCAAAACATGTTTTAAAAAATTTAAATAATCTAATATTTTGTATTTTTTTTTATTTCATTAAAAAACAGCTGTACTGAATTTTTTAAAAAAATTATCAAATCATAAAAACGTTAATACGTTACGTTTGACATCTTAATGACGTCAAAGTCACGTTTCGTTTGCGTGATATCTTCCGTCGGAGATATGACCTTGGATGCGTCAAAAAAACGGAATCGTACCAAAGTGGCAAACCATCGATGTGACATTGCGGACTTGCGATATCGTTCTAAAAAAAATAGGCACGCTTTGCTACTGTCATTGTTGTTGATTTTTCGTTTTGCCTAAATAATTCCATTCTTAAAAGTGCAGGTCTCATTTTCATTAAAATTGTACGCTTAGACTGAATATTCAGCTGAAATTTGCAAATTCATTGATCTAGAAAATTCGCATATTAAAGTCATTTGCTTTCTTGTTGAAATAATATCTATAATACTTACCAACGCTCTTGAATTTTAAAGCTTTGTATTGTTAGCAAAGCTTTTCAACCCTGGTTGGTTTTATGTTTGAGTGTATGAAAATATTATATTGATTCAATCAATTAAAAATATTAGAATCCGCAAAACCACGAGAGATGTGAATATAGTACGGAAGAAAATATGCATTTTTACCATATATCTATCTATGACACGCGGAAAAATAATTCAAATCTATTTTTCCATTTGCAGGTTGTCTTATAAAAGGATTCAATGAAAATATAAATAATCTTTGAGCTCAAGTGAATATTTACTTCCAGATTCTCGACTACCCTATTCAATGAATTTCTCGCACCGACTTTCCACTAGGCATTCGATATCCACGGATCTCGACTGGTAAACCGAGAAAGGGTTGAGTTTGAGTGGCATCAAGCCTCGAGAGCCGGGTGTATGTGGTTTCAATGGACTATCAGCAAAACGATTCCTTCATCCATTGTTGAACAGCGGTATTCTCAAAGGAATTCTGCGAGCTAGAATAACATCCTACCTCGACCCCACTTCAAATGTATTGCCATCATTTACCACCCAAAGTGTTGTAGATAACTACTACAAATATAATAATCTAGCATCCTCTTGCAGAAAATTGCTGCCGTATTTCAGGTGTTAACTGTTCTTGTTTTTAAAACCAATCCACATAAATGGAGATAGGTTGCAGGCTATATTTATTGTTATTGCTTTTATAACTGATGTCTTGAGGTGATAGCTTCATTTTATTTTTGAAAGCGAATTCGTTTAGACTTTTTCGCCTGCTGTAAAGAATGTGGCTGAAAAAGGGTGCTGGGCTTGAGTAAAATGAACAATTTAGAATATTTCCATTAGTATAATTACATAAAACTTTTGATGTTTTGTGTTAGTTATCGAAAAAATGATATTACTCTCCGTAATTTGATATGTTATCGAATGTATTTGGCGAAAGCTATAGGTAACTCATTGTTGAGAGAATAAGCTTCTATCAAATTATTAAGCTATTGGTTAGTTTTTTTTGATAGACAATCTAAAAACTACATATATAAAGTACAGGTAATCTAAACATGTTGCCTTTTTACGTTACAGCGTGGGTAGAAGAAAAACATTAGTTAAAAGTTATGGCATCTACATGTGATTATTGCCACCAGATAAGGTCGAAGTTTTAAGGTTGTCGAAGAGGAGGGGGGGCTATAAACTCGACAATTTGCTGATTCTACCATCATAGGGAAATTGAACAATAATGACTTTGCAGATCCTTTATCTAGCAAAAAGAGTTAGGGGTAGGATCATTTGCGAGGATACTGGTCAAACAACTTTACCTCTCAAGTAAAATGAAAATTGCATAGCTTGCGTGGGCAAAAAAGTAGGTATGCCAATCGGACCGCACACGATCGGAAGAAAATCATTTGGTCAGAGGTGGGCAAGCTCAAACTTAAGATCCAGTAAAGTGACGAATGCACACCAAAACAAGAGAAGCATACTCAACATCAGATTGTTTGCGGGTGTTTCTCTTATTACTCTATGATTTTTTATATATAGAAGATACTATAGATACTGAACGATACAAAAATCTTGAAAATTCGGTACCCACTACTAGTGTATTTTTCTGGAAGATTCTGATTCGAACTCCATAGGAAAAATATTATTCATTAGAAGCCGCCAGACAAAAAACTATAGTTTGAGACATTGACATTGACAAATCCTGTACTATAATAACTATAGTAATCACCATAATTTAAAATGAGGCAATGGCTTGTCGAGTTATTTGTTATTAAATATCAATTCACCATCTGTCATAGTCATTTTTTCTGACTTATATTGAGAAATGCCAATATAGAAAATAAAAAATGCCAATATAGAAAATGAGGCATTTCAGAAAATAAAGCCAATAGTAATTACCTGCAATAAATCCTAATTCGTGAATATCAGCTTGCTGAAGTTTTCATCACAAAAAATTTGTTTCGAGATTTTTTCGTATTATAATACTTTAAGATAATATATTTTTGGTACGAATGTATTTTCTTGGTAATCATAACTTAAAGCACTAAAATATCGATACCCGAACAGGGTTTCATGGCAGTGGAAACAACGCCAAGCGTCGGCCAAGCATTGGCGTACAACGAACGGCCGATGGTCAGCTGCCAGTGCTGGCCCAATACTGGCTGAGTGCTGGCTGACTACTGGCCCAGTAGTGCATTCGAGTGCTGGCCCAGTGCTGGGGGTTGGCACTGCGCCAGCACTGGCGATCGGCACTGGCCCAATGCTTGAAGCCATTACTGAAATATAACAATTTATGATATAAGCAGAATGTTAAACGATTCGGAGGAAGATCACTAGTGAGCTTCAGTGCAAGTTCGTTATATTAATAAGTATTGCTTAGTTATAATGCGCGAATTTATAGTATTGCATTAATATTGAAATGTAAAGTGAATGGCAAAGAAAACATGTCAGAAATCACTGCATTATTTGCAATTCTTGTTGAACTCATAGTTAATATTGATTGAACGCATAAACGATCATTTTGTGGGTGTGGGCTGAACAGTATTCTCTTTCGTAGTCGTCGATATTTTGAAGAAATGTGTTGCAGGCGAAGGTTAACGGCACGAAAGTCACGTTATTTTTTGTTCTTAGAACGAACACACTAGAATATAATTTTTCATTATTCATTTTTACACCCGAATTGCTTTTTACAAGAACTAGAAGTGTCCCTTGAAAACTAATGAGTATGTTTTCAAGGGTATTTTAATAGTTTTTTAGACGTACGAATAAATTTTGGATTTCGTAGCAAAATTTTTCTTCCAAACTAAATTGAATAGTTTTTAACAAAACCATTAAACGTTCAAGATGATTTTGAATCCTTTTGAAGCGTAAATACAACGTCTTCTTGCATAAAAAGTTTTGTTTGATTAAATCAAATTTCGTCAATTGAAGAAGTCAACCATTTTTTTCTGATAGAAATATTTGTTGAATACTAATTGACCATATTTCGACCAAATTAATTTTCCTGATAATATTTGAATTTTTTAACAACACTAAATTTTGCTTGCAAAAAAATGTGACGAGGAATCTTTCATCAAGCTTTCATTGAAACATTTTATGTGGACTAAAAAGCAATTTTTTGATCTCGTTTGATATGAATCTTTTTTTCTTAATACAAAGCTAACTAACTTAGGCTGAAAAGATTTTTTGAATTACTAGATCCGTGAACAATCATAACTTTTTGTTGATGTTGAAATACGAACGAGCTACGAGAGACTGGCAAAAAACCAATTCTGAATGCAGAAGCTTTCTACATTTGCACTTCAGCAATTATTCATCATACAATTCAATTAATTGCAACGCAATCGACTTTGAAGAAGAGATTTTTTGTTTTGTTCTTGGAATTTTGAATTCTATTCTTATTTTTTTTTAATAGAAGTTCAACTGATAGACGTCCCATTGCAACAGTGCGGCGGCAGTTTTATTGATTTTGTCCTTGGCGCCATCATTAAACATAAATAAAATAAATTTAGATGGATGATCCAGAATTTTATAAAACTGCATTTTGGCCATGTTTGCTGGACATAACATCTTCGTGCGAGTCGTGCTTTTCGAGATATTGATAAAAATGTCTTCTTTTCCAAATTGCATTCATATCCGCCACTAAACGGATGACTGGCACATTCCGTGTCTCGAATAAGCAACCTAAACGACTATTTGCAATGCAAATGCCACGTTACAACGCTCAGTGCTATTTCGTAGCACCCCCCCCCCCCAATGCTGGCATGATGCTACGTTACAATGCTCAACGAGTAGTGCTATTTCGTAGCACTCCCCAATTGCTGGCAAGTTGCTACGTTACAATACTCAGCCGACGCTCACCCGTCGCACAGCGACGGAGAGTCGCCGACGGCGGTCCGCTCACTCGATGTTCGGCTGACGGCTTGCTTTCCAATGTATTCGAATGTGTGCACGTAAATTCTTAACTGTCTCTATGGCTTCGACGCTACAGCGCTTGTTTCGTGCGATGGACGTCGCGGGTTCAATTCTCAGTGGCAAAGGCGATACATCACTCACTCATCATTTGGATGCCGGCGTCTTCTTCACATGCCGGGCGACGAATATCATGTGAGAATGATATTTTCATACAAATTTCCGTGGCTATTGCCGCCGCCGATTCATTTTGCCATTTGATTGCTGGCGGAGTAACAAATTCGTTGTATGCCAGTACTGGGCCAGTAGTGCGCCAGTACTGGGCCTGTACTGGGCCAATGCTGCTTGTGGATCTTGGCCCAGTACTGGCATGCAACGTCCGCCCGTAGTTATCATCCAGCACTGATATGTTACTGGGCCAGCACTGGCGAACGAGACTCAGCGAGCGTAATGTAGTGCTCAGCCAGCAATGGCTTAGCACTGGGCCAGTTGTGCGACCGTGTTCGGGTAGCTTTTTACTCGATTGTTAATATTAGCTGCATCACAAGATATTAATTTATCAACTTTATAAATTGTACATGCCTACGTACTTTTATTACAGCCATAAAGAAATGAAATTGATCCTTATATTTCAACCGCAGCTTTTGTATGTGTGCAGTTTCTCAAATTTCAAACTGGAAAAATATAAAATGTTCAAAAAATTGCAAAGATCAATTTCTATTTTTTTGATTAACTCTAATGAAGTCTAGTATATGGGAAATGCAATTAAGTTAAAATTATCACGATTTGTGCTTTGTTGTTTTGGTTTTCTTAAAATAAATCTCAAAAATCTTGCAGAGCTATGCTTTCATTCAGCTGGAATGAATCTATTTTCCTGGATTGTAGTCAAATATGTTTCACAAATATATCAATCATCATTTCTTGCAAGTAGTTAGCATTGTTCAACTCTAAACTAAAAGTTCATTCTATATTACTTGTTCATTATCAACAACCTATCTTTTTAAACAAAATTTCTACTAGGTTTGTTTTGAAAATTCAATCATCACTTATTTCAAGTTTCTACTGTCGATTTGTTTTTGAAAATATGCTTTTGATTATAATTTCCATATCTATCATTTGTGTATTGGAAAGCCCAGTGTGTTATAATTAAGTGTTTAAATCGTTTGTTAAAGCATCTTAAACACGCCGCTCGCCAATGGTTATTTTTAACTACCGTCTCTGCGAGTAAAACTCTGACACTCTTCACATCCAAGATGACATCTACTAAACCTTGCGTTTTTGTGTTTTATATGTTATTGTATGCGTCGTACACACAAAGTAGACCAACGCTTATCAACATAAGGGCTTTATATAACAGTTTATGTTTCATGAATGAAAATTTTAATCGAAAAAATCAATCGTTTTCAACTTTAAAACTTTACATGGAAAGTTTATACCAAAATCAAAGAATTCAAATCACAATGCAACCTCGAAATATTAATGCTTTAAGTAGTGATGAGCAGAATCGGTCTTGGTCTTGCAGTCTTGGTCTTGGTCTTGCATAAAAACAAGACCAAGACTCTACTTACCCTATCAAGACCAAGACTTGCCCTGCAAAACCAAGACTCACCTTGCAAGACCAAGACCAAAACCAAGACTATACGAGACTCAACCATAATAAATTTTAAGTATTTTTATAGTTAACACGTGAAACTGTGTTTAGAATTTTTTTAAATTTCAACAATATATTTATTGTTATTAATTGAAGTTCTACTCCAAATTTAAAAGTACACTGTTCTACGGTTTTTGAAACATTGCATTTTAACATTTGATTCTTATAAACGGGCTCTTATGATGCTCATTTGTGATAATTGCTAAACTGAGAAATCGCCATCAAAATGCATGCCAAATTTATTAACAATTAACAACCAACATAATTATTAATATCTTTTTTAAGGAAATACATCATATCTGTTCGAAGATTCATGAAACTATCTACTTTTAATGGGCGGTGGTTTCGACTAGACACGGAGGTTCAAATCCCATAAATAGGTATTACTACCTTTTGTAGCAATACATCTGAGTTTACCGAATTTAAAATTAACAATAAAGAAGGGAGCTTGTTGGAAAAAATATAGAAATTTCTCAAAAACTTTAAACTTCTGACGACGAAACTTAGTGGAGATAAATAGGTCATGCCCTTGTCATTGTTTCGTTTAATCTTTTAATCAAGAAGATAGAAACTACGGTTAAACAGCTAAATAATAAAGTTGATCGCAACGAAGAATATGAAAAACTTATTATTAGTTTCCAAGCTTCACGAGATAAAATGTTGAAACATTATAGAAAAACCAACTGGATTTATTGCACAACATTAATCCTTGATCTGAAACACAAAGTAGAAACCTTTGATTTTACACCATGGGGAAAAGAAATCAAATCTGCAAGCTTAAAGAAATTCGAAAAAATCTACGAAGAATATTTAAGTCGAGAGCCAGAAATTCCAATAGAGAATAGTCAAAACTATCTAGGTGATGACGATGATTTCATCGACTATAATAAGTTATATTCAGCACCATGTTCTGCAAACGTTTCCCAAAATTCTAACAGAGAACTGGAAAAATACTTAAGTCAGCCAAGAGCCTCCAGTAACGAAGATATTTTAGTGTGGTGGAAGCAACACCAACAGCAATTTCCTATCCTCGCGATTTTTTGTCTATTCAAGCAACTTTAGTCCCTGCTGAAAGGCTGTTTTCGAAGGCATCACTGGTAATGCGCAAACATGGTACATTCATCTTACAGTAATAAAGAAACTTCTTAGAAAATTTTGCCTATATTAGCCCATTTTTGGAATTGAGCAGACGGAATCCTATTGAAGGGAAGCATTCAATGAGTTTAAATGTAGAATGTGTGGCATTTTTACCACTGAGAAGAGTGTCTGCTATTCGGTATGAAGCTACGGATGTGGCAAATTGTCCTGTAAACCTGACTCGTGATATACATATTTATCATGTGTAACTAAACAAACGTATGAAAATGCTGTCATTTTTTAAATCAGAAACACGAAATTTGGTATAAGAAATATATGCTTATATGATTTTAGTTTGGTACATGAAATTGAATCAGTATTGATACCATTTCCCACTGCATAGTGAAGTATTTATTTCTATTGTAAAGTATTGATAAAAAATTTCAAATAAACCAACTGAAGAAAAAGTTTTACCGATGCAAAGCTTCTGCGCGTTTTGTGTCGTGTTTCAGTACTTACGGTTCTGCGTTGGTGAGTTAGTCAGCCGATTTGGAAGTCTTTCTTAATTATGCCAGTATAAGTTTTTATCAAAAGGCCGTAATGGCCAGCGGACACAGTTTCGAATCTTAAAGTGCCAGGATCTCGTCGTCAACTCTAAGATGTTTCCAGGCATAATAAGTGAGCAGTTTCGACACATTCAAGGAAACAAGAAGATTACTTCGTTACCTAGTTCCGTCTAAAATACTTAGCATTTTTCTCTTTTATTATTTATTTTTCATTGCTGGCTACTTACTTAAACGGTGTAAGTGGCTACAAGTTATTTACTAGCTTTTTCTTTGAGATCTATTAAATAAGAGTAAATAAGTCATTTAAAACATTTGTATGTGAAAACACAAGACTGCAAGAGTCTTGCAAACAAGACCAAGATTTGGTAGGCAAGACCAAGACCGAGCCCAAGACTACGTCTATCGATGCAACACCAATAACCTTTAGCACCAAATGATTAAGGAGGCTTTCACTTGAACTTTATTGAACGGGCACGACAGCCTATGTAAATTAACTTTTCATACCCTTGGTTGAGGAACCATTTTGCCATTAATATAATTACATTGTATATCGTTGTATTTAAACTTTTTCCGATCCCCAACAGTATATCGAAATCAGCTGAATTTTAGTGCCCGCTCAATTTTTATGTTCAACTTTCATTCAAAGACATAAGTTTACCCTTGCTTCACATGTTCTATCTTCGCATCTCTTACATGGTCCACATGGCGCAAAGCTATCAGTCCTGCAGAGTCGTATCAGGAGCTCTTTATATGCAGCATAGGTCGAAGGAATAAATTTTAATAATGGTCGTATAGAGAATTTACACGCAAACGAGTTTATTTCATAGGTATATTGGCCGGGCTTAGTAGTAATAACTGACTGCACAAAAACAAAACTTTTTAATGTGAATATGTACGAACACTCGCTAATATCCATTCATGCACGTCTCTATAATATAAAAAAAGTGAAATTTTCAGTCACTTTTCTCAAAGCATTCGTTTTGCACTGGGCTTGTGTCTTTCCTCCTTCTTAAACTTCCAAAAAGTAGTCGTTCGCCCTTTCCGCTAGCTATGCGAATCGCTAAGCTGCATTCAGCTTCCTACGACCAAAAAAATCTCGTCTCCCGTTTGCTGCTCCCAAAGGCCATTTCAAGTCTGGATAGTTTATGTCACGAATTTGTTTTTGTTGCTTTTTCCTTTCCGTTCCTTGAGAATAAGAACGAACCTTCCGTTTTTTCCAACACTCGTTGAAGCCATAAAAAAGATTTATTGTGGAGACGCGGTTCGTGGGCGCAAAAGCTCCAGCGGATACATCTCGCAGTGTGCGAGTATACGTCTTCTTGCTCCCTTAATCGCATTGCTGTCATCTTGATTCTTATTTCTTTTTTTGTCCTCCAATTCATAGGACCCTTTCCTCGTGTATTCCGAAGAATGCGCAAATAGAAGAAAAAACTGTACATAAGATCTGCAACTTGCTTATGTAAATGCGGCGTACAGTCTTTAAACGTGTTGGTAACGTTGCCACCTAATACACGAGTCTTTTCAATGGGTATGCCATACTCAAGACAAGTTAGCCCGCAGGTTTGCTTCTTCCCATTCAGAATTTGTTTGTGCTTTGAGCTGCGCTACAGCGGGTGGAAATTCATTTCTTGTGGCGAAAAATACTATAGAGTAAGGAAAGAACCTCTAAAAATCCAGTAAAAGTGGTCTTATATGTTCCTTAAAATGACTACGACCAATAAGAAGTCGTTCCAAGAAAATTGCGCTCAGATTGCTCCTATACTGGCTAAGCACCGACCGTGCAGAGTAGGAGCAGTCTAAACTCCTTGAACCTGTGAAATGATACATCTATGATAAGGACCCCATTGAGACGATAACTATATCGGGTGGAGAAGTGTGGCTACAGTCGCCGTCTGATTCTAATGGCACGGACAGCGCCACTGAAATCAATAAAGAGCACTTTCTGATGCTCATGCGCTACTCTAGCTTGTATTTCTGTGTCCTGAATGTGTGGTTTTATTTCTTTACTTCCAAGTTCAATCTAACGACTTTTGTAGCAATTCTTGGTGTTCTTCTTGGGGCACTTGTTGTTGTAGTCAGCTCGTTGGCTCGTTCCCCATTTTGGCTTCAACCCCATCCACCCTGCTGCATAGTCACACACAAGTATTCTTGTTTCTCGAGCAACTTTCTTGTAACCTCCGCAAATAACTCTAGGAAGGACGAGCAGCAACACTTATGAATTTCTAAGTTCATTTGAGCCGTGTGGCTCTTAAAATTTGTTGCTGATTTGAGGAATTTTAAAGTTTTGCCGCTCTTTCTTGGCATTTTCTCGGTTGGCCATCATTGGATGGGATTTAGATACAACAGCCATCTCATGCTATTTCCATTATTGGAAATTGTTATTGCCGCCGAAATGTAAGTTAATCGTCCGTGTAATGGAAATTGTAGAAAAATGAAATTGTTCTTGCTTGGTACACCTGAGCTTTTTGCCCGGAACTAGCGGAATAGAGGTCAGAACGGTAGGCAATAGATAGATACTATTACTGGATACTATAATCATACAACAAGCAACTAGGCAACACATTGCCCTCGATAACATTCTACTTTGGATTGACTTTTGATAGAATGGCATTGTATAGAATTTTCATGAGCCTGTTTGTATCAAGCGAAAGATTTTATTGGTACATAGGTGGATACGAAATTTATTTATTGAATATAATGTGGTATGCTTCAGCTGGTCAAAGGTAGGTTATGAGTATGAAATTTTGAATGCTTGAAATACCTTCGATTTTCACACCAACCCTTGGAAAGTATTGAGATAGGTCGTGTACTGAAATTAAACCACTTTTGAAAACTTGTCAACGTTTTTGTGATCATACTGAAACTTGTTAAAAAATAAAATGAAAAATTACTTAACAGATCGACGAACTAATCAAAAACTGCGAGAACTTCGAAAGTGGTAAATTCGACCAATGTAATCAATTTTTCCAGCTGAAATTCAACTATTTTGGTCCGAATCTTTTAATAATTTCTTGTGATAAAAGAATATAGAAACAATCTCATCAATATTGCAAAAAATAACAATGATAGAAAGCGTGACATTTGTTAAGCTTGCGTTTTTAATATCAATGCACTAAAATCTTTAATAAATATTAAATAAAATTTAATCGTTAAAATATGAGCTAAGAAAACAACTTTTATAAATAAGTATTGTGGCGTAAACCATGTTCTACTTCGTCCGAAGAAAAAAAGAAAACATAGATAATAGAACGTCTTGAATGGTAGTATAACTAACTGATTTTTTTCGAGCCAAAGTTTAGAAGATATTGAAGCAAACGTAGAACCGATCAAGTTTTGTTCAGACATTTGCATTGACAATTTTTCGTGGTTCTTATGAAGTCAGTTTTGATTTTGAACTTTTTCATTTCTTGGTATATTTTCCCCTTCTGGGGGAAAAATACATACCTATTTACAAAATCTAAAGTCCATTCATATACCTATTCCTAAAACATCATATCTAGTCAATGAAAAGTTAATATTTGGAGTAAATTAATTCAACTTAATTAAATAAAATACACACACACCATGGCTTGAATAGCTACCTAACAAAAGAAACCGAAAAACTTTAGTGTATGATATGATTAGCACAATAAAATAACACTTGATTTCATTTTCTACGAGTACAAGTAAGGTGCAAAATTCTCTCCAAAGTTTAAGACTACCTTCATTAATTTCATTTCAAATGATCACAGAATCACATCATATTTATCATTGAGTTTGGTCCTCACATCAAAGGAAATTCAAAAAAAAACTGGGCAGTAATTATTCATCCTAGACATATTCTACTTTTGGACTTTCTCACATAAATTTCTTCCATATGAATTTATCGTTGATGTTCATAAATACTCACTTTTATTTTTTGATCGCTTCTTGGCATTATAACAACATCAAAACTCGCTCACAGGTGAACATCTTGTTCCCTGCAACCCATGTTAAAACGTTAAAATAGACGTTTACAAAGAGCCAACACATCCTACAGAAATTTACGGCTTTCATTAGTGAGAGGAAACTCATTCAACCCAAGCGCGGTCCATATGTTATAGACGCTCCTGAAACACCGCTGCTTTCTATTTCTGGAGTAGAGTAGTTTCCCTTCATTTTCAAGTTCATGGCTCCTGAGGCACATGCTTTCTCAGAAGTAAAGAAGTTTCCTGATTTATTACTACCAGTAAATACCTTTTACCTTTCTCACTCAACGCATTAATACTATTGAAATGTTGTTTAGAAAAACAACGCGGCATTGCATTGAGATGAAGTCATTTTCGGACTCATAACTCACTTTCATACCAATTCCGTCGTCAGAAATGAAGTCTTGATCGGTTGGAAAGAACCGTCATGGGGCAGCCATAGGGGAATTGACACTGAGCCAGTTCCTCCGATAGTCATTGATTTATAGTGCGGGGTGTGCACGCAGCTCTCGAATGCCATATTGGTTTTCCCGCCATTGCTCGACAGGTAAAACATAATAACAGCCCAACAAATGGTGTCAGACGTTCCATGCGTGGAGGCCTGAAAAGGCTGGCCTTTGGCAAGAGTTTATAAGGCTAGGCGTGGCAGAAGATTACCCAAACGGAGTCTAGAACTAAGGGACATTAAATTTCCCATGATCTGGAAAAGAATGAGTTTTTACGTTATTGTAGCGAACTTTTCTCAGCAATTTGATCTCAAATAGGTTTTTTGTATATAAGTACCTTCACAATAATCCAACCAGCCCAAACAGCATTTGGGGCACTCGATGTTGAATCATACTGTTGAAACTCTGGAAGAAACCCTTACTTCTAGACGTTGACCACAGTCTGTTTTGTTTGAAATCCAAATCAAATTCAATTCATATAAAGTATGTTATCCAGATAATAGCCGACATTAGACTATCATTTGAAATCGAACATTGACATATTTCAAAGAAGTTTCTTACATTCAAATCAACTATAAATTTTAACGATAATACTTTTTGTTCATAAGTACCCAACAAAGAAAAAGTAATGCTTCAAGTGTTTGACTGTCCCTAACTATTTAAACCAGGCTATATCACGTTATTCAACTCTTATTAAGGATTATAAATAAATGTTATTTGATTGAATTTTTTCGTAGAAAAAAATTTAACATTTTAAATTTATAAAATGTTAGAAATTTAAAAACTTGTTGCACATGTAGATACAATCATTGGGAACTTTATTTATTCGAAATACGATTTTTACAAAATTTACTTGTCATATATGATATTAACGTAATTCAAATTGGAATGTTCAAGTAGTCTTCATATATGTACATCAGGTCTAAATTGAATTATCATTTCGCTTAATCCTAACGTTAGACCGAAAGTATTATTAGCTCTTGAACATGACACGACCGACTAGTAGCTCAACATCAGTAGAGTTTTGGCATCGTAGAATATCACGTATAGAAGTGAGGAAAAGAATTTCCAGCGAGGATATTAAATTAGAAAAAACAACGGAACCTTACATAAAACAAACAATATCTTACAATTTCTCTTATTTGCCATATGAAAACTGCTACTTCTGAAACCATGATGCTGAGAGTCATTTGGATGAAAATAATGAAGCAAGATATATCTATAAAATTTTGTATCCTGGTTAAAACGAAATGTTCATTATTTATATACGCTTGATAACAAGCTATAATTCGAAAACAATACTTTTTCATTCGTCTAGAAATACATTTTCCCGGAGCATATGGACAAGACATGGAAGGCTCTTACGAATTTCCAAATAAGTCTGTTCCGCGAATCTCCGTCAGATTGATGTATAATTGCTTACTGGAACACCGCTTATCCCAAAAATATCAATCTTGACATCACCATGAAGGCTTTATTAAAGGTTTAAATTCCACAGTTGTTTCTAATACATTTTCTCCATAAAGTTTTGGAAGCTAAATAATTGATTCCAACTTCATTTTGTAATAAAGATCAAGCGTTTTTTGGAACAGTTTAGTTTTATGAAATAATTACGAAAGTAATAAATGAATTCAATTTTTTTGCGAAATTTTGTTACCTATTATAAATTGGATATTTTCTGGCTATAGTTATATAAGTATGTACCCAAAGGCGGATACAAGGGGGGAGGGTCATGAGGGTTAGACCCCCTCGTGAGCCTAAGTAAACTAGTGATTTTTACGTTTTTTTTTGCAATATTGTCTTCTTTTATTCTGATTTTCGAGGCAGTGTCCCTCCCCCTGAGTCAAATGCTGGATCTGCTCTTGTATGTACCACATCGGTTCTTTTCATTTTCATTCAAGTATAACAATAGTTAAAAATATCACAGCACACCATCTTACCTAACCTAGCACTTTGTCGCATTGTCATTAATAAACAACGAGTGAAAAAGATTAAGAACAAAATTAATTTATTTCTACTTGAAATAAAAAGGCTTTTTATGGCATTACGACAAAACCGTCAAATATTAGCATTCTTAGATCCATGGCAATGAGGTTTCTTGTTTGGCACACTTGCCTAGCAAACGTCCGAAATGTTAGCACCATAATAATTTGACCATATTTATCACTATTGGATTATAAATAAAAGAGTAACGAATCAAAATACCCGGTTTCTTCCGCATTGATTTTATTGCCAATACAGAAGTAGCAATAGAGAAGAAAATATTTTATCTCTACTTCTACTTGGAGTTTTATTTATAACGATACTCAAGCACTAAGTGCGACCGATCCTAAATGTTCCAAAATTAAACTATTATCGACTAAACAAGAAAACGTAGATATTTCTTTTGTATAAATGTTAGATAACAAGTGTAAAATATCTATGGTCTGTGAACACCACTCATATGTGGTAAGCTTAGGAATGCGCAGCAAGCTTCAAACGAATTTTTCAAGAAGTACATTTTAATGAATCTGGAAACAGATATATCACACTTTAGGCAGATATTTTTGAAATTTTGCACAGATTTAGAAACCAACCAACTAACATGGACTCCACACATAAATGATCCAAGGAAAAAACTGACAATCTTCATTGGTCTTCAACGTTGCTTCTACTTCTTTCCAAATCCAAATTATGTATGCGCATTTCCTTTCCAAAATTTTATACGTCATGTTGAATTGGAGCCAAACCTCTAAAGGGAACCTCATGACCATCTCCAGATTAGTAACCAAGGCGTATAAGACCATTTACAATCTCATTATGTGAACTCCAATGAGCGAAGTTTACAAACCAGCCCAAGAATTGAATTTGCAAGGCATGATTTCCATGGAAAGAGCTAAATTCATAATATACATTACATTAGAATTTACACCGTAATGAGTACACCACTGTGAAATTAGATAGAATTGAGAGGAAAAACACTTACAGAATGAGAAACATGAATAATATAGCTAAATCATTTGCCAGAACTGATCGGCTAAAAGAAGACCCCTTCAACAAAGCAGCCAACTTTTACAATTACAAAATTAAATACATAGCGAACCCAACTTCCTTTAAAACGACACTAAAAACATATCTCCTTCAGGACTAACTTTCGAAGTAAGTTACAAGTACAATCAGCTCCACTAAACTCAAAGCCAAAAATGTAATCAACAGGGAAAATTCATAAACATATAGTCTGAACTATTAATTAAAATAAAAAGGACACTAAAACATACAAATTTGGTACTATCCCTTATACCGATTTTTATCGTCTGGAAAGTACTATGTTCTTAAATTTTAGAAACGGAAAATTACTACTTTTGATGGAGAGAGTGATTGAATGAAACGGAGGTGGTTTTAGTCGGTAGAAATCCGGCATGCCGAGAGGCAGGAGCTGATCGGTATCTTTTGAAGATTTCCACTTCCCAACGTTTAAAAAAGTCAAAATCAGCATTTTTGGACAAACAGTAAAACAGTGACAGTGTAAACATAAATTGATATTTTTAAATCATTTCAAATATGTAGCATAAATAGTTTCGACACAAAATGAAACACAAAAATTCGTTTGGTTTGAGCAGACTAAAAGGATCTCTACTTTTGATTATAAAGGCAAAGAACCATTACCAACTTTCAAAATAATTAACCATATCAGAAACAAATGCTCGTATTACCGGAAGCCCACAGCAGTTGATAACACAAATGAAATTTTCGATACGATCATCAAAAATCCAGAAACCATACCCAAAATTCTGACGGAGATATGCTCTAGCATACACAAGGACTGTACTGGAGTTTCATGTTTGCTGGAAATTCAGAAAAGATTGTTGGTATGTATTCGATGTAAATTGCAACCCATTGTAAAGTAATTTTTTGAGTTCAATTATAAGGAATAGGAATATTTGTCAAAAAAGATAAAGGTGTAATGGCCATTTCAATTATATTTAATAGAAATGATAATTGTCTCTGGAAATCAGCTACGATACAAGAAATTAATAAATGAAGGTTTAACAAAAAAATCTCTCCACCCGGCGTTCCTTCTTTCATATAAAATTTTGAAATTATCAATGCAATTCCCTTTCAGATGGGAACAATCGGAAATTCAAACCCAACCTGAACTTTTGTTTGTGCTTAAAAGTGAAAATTATTTTATTAATTAGAACCATCTAAAACATAATACTACTACTAATTCAACAAAATAATATATTTTTGAAATGGAAAAATATTCATACAAGTCAACTGTTGAGTATAAAACTAGAAAATAATATGGTATTCATTTGACGCTATTTTACAAACCAATCAGATGAAACTTTTATGCCGATACTACATACCAACATCTTGTTGATTAAAGGGCGTAATATTCAGAATGTCAATGTCACAGTAGCTCTGAAACCATTTCTGAACACTTCACTCTTTCTCTGATCCCGTAATTAAAAAATCAATTTCAATGCTGTTGCTGCTGTAAAAACAAAATATCTAGCTCTTGAAATATAATCGTTTTAACATGAAAGTCGGTGTCCAATAATTTTCTATCTAAATATTCGTGTGAAGCTTTTAAAATGTCCGTTAGCAAAAATGTTATCATAGCCTTCAAATACAATATTGTATTTTTTTCCAAAGTCACTTATGCAACTGTTTCATTGGATGATGAACTGTCACAACATTGCCAACTTATTATGTAAGTAACAATACATTTGACTGAGTGCATTATTGATGTTCATTATTATTTAGCAGTTGAAACAGTGTCGTTTAACCTTCTTTGCCATAAATAAGGATGGCTTGCCCTTCAACAAGAGTATTTCACGCAACACAATAAATAGTAAAAAGGTACGAGTCACGCGTACCACAAAAAATCCAGGATATTCACGGAAATTGTTGTACAGTTCTTAAAAAGGTGAATATTTAGACAATGACCTGGTTCAGGTTCAGGTACTACATGTTTTACGCATTATAGAAAAATAAATTGCTCAATATCTACCCTCTTCACAATTCTCCGCTTTACTTGTTTGTAATTCGGTAAACATATAACCACTTTGCGAAATTATAACAATGGTGGCCATCATCTTGAGTAGAATATTGCAAGGAAGATAATAAAATCATGAAAGCAATAAAACACACCCTCAGGCATGTACTACATGTGGATGAAAAATTCGGAATATATCTCTGCAACATGCACTCACAAGACAATGACTATCTACTTTATTTCGATCTTACATTTTATCCTAGCATTTATTAGTCAATGAAATTGATTTATCTTGATTTTATGATACAATTAAGTATTCCACATGAAATTTCTGTAAAATGGAATAGCTTCGGTGCGAAAAAAATCACCAACGCTTCAATTGCGATTTGTTTCCTTTTCAAAATTGATTGTGCGATGAAAAAAATTATGAAACAAAAACAAAACAAGCCGCGAGGTGCGACCCTTGAGGTCCACACGGTCAACTTCCCAGTAATATTTACATAAGTATTAAAAATACTAAACAAAATAATAATTATGAAAATAATGCTACTTTAAATAATAATGATGTACCTCTCATAACAGTAATTGGAATATTAATCATATCATCTACGGGAGCGTTAATTGATTACGTCGGTAAGGGGGATGATTGAATATTTACGCGGATTAACCGGGAGGGGGGGGGGTGAGCAGGTTACAAAGCCTTTTCTACATTATTTGTTATTTTCATATCGATGCAAGCATCACAAAAGATCGCTAGCAAAAATGAATGCAGTTTTTGTTACTACGCTCACTGAAGAGATTTTGTCGCGTGGTGCCCATTTTGAATAGTTGTATCCAAAATTGCCATGACTTCGGTATAATCATTGAATTTGTATTTTTTCACGATTACTAATACTTATTTCTTATTTTCAGTTGGTCTTGAAAAACATTGAATGTGCAATCAATAATCGGTTCAAATACATATTAAAACTAATAGCTAATAACTAACTAAATAGCCTTACGAATGATGATGGAGGAAGTAATTAAAATCTTACGAACACTAAAGATCAAAACTACTATAAATTACATTTTTTTATTTGATGAAAGCTTTTTAAAGCATATGATCTAGCAAAGTATTGACTACAAAACATTTTACCATTCAAAGCGTTCATTACTACAAATGCAAATTTGATTAATTTTTTTTGATTTTCAAAATTTAAGCAGTTTTTATATTAAAATTAAAACACGGTACTGTAAAAACTATTCAAAATCTGTTAAAACTATGCAAATATTAATAAACTTTGATTGGCTTAACAACAATGCCTTTAGGATAAGAGTAGTCAGGTAAAATCATTCATATGAACACTTTTTACATGGCGACTATGAATGATTTTTTTATTTTTTATCTAATTAACTTCCCAGTATATGGGAAGTTCTTGTAATCGCCTCGAAAATCGAAATTGAAGTTTTCAACATATCTTTACGTTTTGAGGTCTAACGAGTATATTTTAAGTGTTTTTAGAAAGAAGTATGTATGTGTGTGTGTGTACATACGTACGTCGCGGACAGTTTTTCTACGAGCATAACTCACGTAAACAAAGTCATATCGACTTTGTTAAGGTGTCAATCGAAGCGTCTTTGCAATCTTAAGAGCTGATTAGTTTTTAGGACACTTCGGTCGGGGGGTTTGCTGTTTTCACCCCTTGAAGGTCAACCCTGTCATGCGTTATATCTCGCAAACCAAACATACGATTTGCTTCATCAAGAAGTCAATCGACGCGTATCTACATTTTCGTGATTCTTTCAAATTTTTAAAAAAAATTTCGAAGCGGTTTTTTAATTTTTTGAAAATAAGTGCAAAAAATTGGAGTTTTTTTCAAAACATCAAATTTTTAACTTTATTTTAAGTCGCAGTAATCAATATTTATAAAATTTAAATACTCCAAACACTTGTTGTAAAAAAACCACCAATTTTTTTTCATGATAACAAAGAAAGTTAAAAAAAAAATAAAAAATCATTAAAAGTCATCATGTCCTTCATGGTCATTTATGTCAATCATTATATCTCGAGAACCAAATATAATCTTTGTATCATTAAGAAGTCAATCAACGCGTATTAACATTTTAATGATGTTTTTAAATTTAAAAAAAAATCTTTACAGCCATTTTTTAATTTAATAAAAAAATATTGAAAATTAGTGTTTTTTTCATAAAAAAAATAATTAATAATTAATAAAATTAACATCGTAATAATAAATGTTTATAAAATTTATAAACTTTTATCAATTTCTGTAGAGACAAGCAAAATATTTTCTCATGATTTCAAAACAAATTGAATTTAAAATAAAAAAAATCATTCAAAGTCTACATGGTTCGTACGAATTTGTATACCTTAAATCTCTTATTATAAAGACATTGTTGTAAAGTCAATATAAGTTTATTATTATTTGCATAATTTGCGGAGATTTTTAATAGTCTTCACAGAACCGTGTTTTAACTTTAGTAAAAACACTGCTTAAATTTTGAAAACCAATACAAATCAAATCAAATTTGCAATTGTGATAATCAACGTTTTGAATGGTGAAATGTTTTGTAGTCAACACTTTTTGAGATCATGTGCTTTGAAAAGTTTTCATCAAATAAAAAATTGTAGTTTTTAGGAGCTTTGTTCTTTAGTATTCGTAAAATCTCAGTTACTTCCGTCATCATTTGTAATACATATATTTTACTTTTTCCATGCAATTGAACCTATTTTTGACTGCATAATCATTGTTTCTCAAAATCGACAGAAAATAAGAAATAATTATGAGTTTCATTGATGTAAAATCGTGAAAAAATACAAATTCAGTGATTATGCCGAAGTGCTAGCAGTTTTGACCGCAACTATTCAAAATGGCCATCACGCGACAAAATCTCTTCAGTTGTCGTAATAACAAAAACTGCATTCATTTTTGCTAGCGCTGTTTTGTCCTTCAAGCATTGATATGAAAATAACCAATAACGTAGAAAAGGCTTTGTAACCTGTCCCCCCTCCGATTGATCCGCGTGAATATTAAATCAAACCAATCCACGAAAATCTTTACGTAATCAATTGACGCTCGCGTAGATGTTACGATTGATATTAAGTCATTCCAATAACTTTTATGAGAGGTACATTTTTATTATTAAAAGTAGTATTATTTCCATAATTATTATTGTGTTTACATCATGAAAAAAGGTTTTGCTGGTTTATCTCCAAAAATTGATAACGAATTTATAAATTTTATAAACATTTATTACCATGTTGTGCAAATCTAGTTAAAAATTTATTTTTTTATGGAAAAACCCTAATTTTGTGCATTTTTTTATAGAAGCAAAAATACAACAAAAATGTTAATACGTGTCGATTGACACCTAAACGATGCAAATCATATGTTTGGTTCGCGAGATATAGTGCATGACAGAAATGATCTTCAAAGGGGCAAAACAGAACCCCCCCCCCCCGACCGAAATGTACTGTAAATATAATGTAATGTTAAACATACGTACATACACACATACATTCTTCTTTCTAAAAACACTTAAAATATACTCTAAAGGGATCAAAATGTAAATATATGTCGAAAATTTAAACTTCGATTTTCCAGGCGATTACAAGAACTTCCCATGTACTGGGAAGTTAATAAAATGCTAGTCTATCGTTCGCAGGCGGTGCTTTGAAATGAATTCGAAAAGTGGTAGGGGATGACGAGCCATGAAGTTATTTTAATTCGAAAATTTAAAAAAATCCAAAAACAATCAAATTTTTCATAAATAATCATAAAACTTTTCGTCGCGTAGCATTATAGGCATTGCCAATTATTTCCGTACGTATTAACACCGCAGCTAAGGGTATTATCCCCATCTTTCTAGATCTTTATTCACCAAAACTGGAAATTTAACGAAAAAATGGTAGCTAAAAGTTTCAATATGTTTGAAATATGTTATCTTTACAAGTCTAGAAAAGTAACTAATTGGATTTGTAATAATTCATAATTCGGTTAATAGAATGAATTTTCTCCGAAGCATCGCAACGGAATTCTTGAACACCATCTAGCTCTCCAAAGATTTTATTGAAAATAAATAAGTGAAAACATATTTTAGAATTCCAATCTGCTGTTCATAATGCGTACCATAAAAAAGACACATACAGGAAAATGTTAAATCTGCCTGCAGGTATATGAATGAGCTTTCCACTCCTTGAATATTAAAATGAATTAATGTAGCGCATGGAGCTCGAAATTGTTTCTCATACACTTTTAAAAAATCCAAACACGTTCCCTGCCTACACTTTTTCTTGTTCCTATTGCCTTTTTCTTTTCAGCAAGCTACCAGCTGCGAGGGTAGAGTGAGTAGAAATATATTGGATTTGGGCTTAGTTCAAAGGTTCAGATGCGACCGTACGTAAGACAACGTGCTTCCAATTGCCTTTAATGTCTTCTGTAATGGCTGTTCGCATTGGCCTTTAATACTTTTGGCCGCATAAACTTGTCGAAACATTCTGCCTTAATGGTTTTTCTCAAGTTTCCCGACTTCTCCTGAGAACTTATCTTTCTTATTCTGGAAATTAGGTACAAAAGATGAACGTGCAAACATTGTAGAAAAACGTTCGTTTGAAATATTTTAAAACAGTTTCCTTTGGTTTGTTTAGTAATTTTGCGTGCAAGATTGTGTTTGAAACTTAATGAAATCACCTTGTTGGAAGAAATCGCACCGTAGATTTCACATTCCATTGCTGTCTTAAAGTAAATAGCTTTGCAAGCTTTAAACACATTTTGGTTTGCATTTTTAATTCATGAAAACATATATCTAAACATAATAAAACAGCGTTTTCTGCAAATCGATATCACCATTATGTCAAAGTTTATATTGTAGCAGTGAAAGAAATTAATTTTTTTGAGTTTCAGTCGCCATAAGTGCTAGGATTCATGATATTCTCCAGTAGAGTAGCGTTAAGGCATTTTTGTTCTTCTGAGTACATCCTTCTAAACAGCGTCTTAACAAATCGGTGTTGGATAAAAATTTTGAATGCCTTCGGAAATAGGTCCTGAATACTTCTACAAATCGATAGTACCAGAGTCTTTTACTTTCCCATACGAAAGCCAGAAATTTTCGCCAAATTGACACCACCTGAGGTGCGGTCCGACAGTGTCCTCACTTCAAATTGCTAAAACTCCGAAAGTAGTTCGAATTTTGAAATAGTTAAGTACTTCCAATACTTTCAAAAAAGCCAAACCTTAAAACGATGTAACCTCTTGCTTGATGGATGTGCGTTTTAATCAATAGCTAGTAAAAACTTTATATCAAAAGTCAAAAAAGCCTAGTGATGAAATAGTAGGATAATATGATTTTTGTTAGTTTTGTCACTAACCATTTTTCTTCACTACATCTGGTTCTCATCCAAAAGAACTTGACAAATGACAACCGTTAGAAATGAATCAAAAATTTCCTGCTACACAGACCGAGTAAAATTTTAATGCAGCATTCCGCCTTGGCATGTGGCCCGCATGGGGTTGCAATGGGGTTTGCCACAACTAAGTTTACAATAAAATTTTCCCCATGTGGGTGATATAGCGTTTTGATAGGATTTGCCGCAGCTGGAGTTGTGGTAGAATTCTCCTCAGTTGGAAATATTTAGTGCGCTGTAATTCGGAAACTATTAACTCTAGAGAAAAACAACTCCAGTAAGTTTGGTCTCTAACTTATGACTGTTTCTGTTTCCAAAAAGCTAAAAGATTTTGATATATAACGGTTCGTGGAAACTTTGAGGTCTTATCAGTGCCGGATTAACCACGTAGCAAGAGTTAGCAAATGCTACGGGCTACGTCTTGAGGAGGGGGGCCTCGCGCCTGTGCGCAAAAAAATCTATCATTAATACCACGTCCAACAGAAAGATGTAGTTCAAAATTACTCTAAAAGTGAGTGCTGGCCACACAATATACAGTCGACTCTCGTTAAGGAGTTTCGATACTAAATCGAAAATAATGGGAAAAAATTACTACAGGTTATTTATGCAAAAAAAATTATAAAAAATTGGACACAATCATGTTCTTCGTTAACGAGCAGTTAATTATCAAAGTTAGGCCTTTATACATGGCAGACAAATATTACGATTTCGTCCGAACAAACGAAAAAGAATAAATTTTCAGAAAAATCGCACCACAGTGCGGAGCTGTCGAGTTCCTAGAAAAAATTGGGATTACCAAAAATTCGGAGAACAAAAGTACTTAACGGGAGAGCACACTTAACAGGAGTCTACTCTACATTATACTGTTGCAAGTTGAAAACACCACAATACTTACAAGGGAATTTTCTAATATTGTCTTCGAGCTGTTCGTATAACTATTGGTTTAAAAATGCAATCTTGACTTATCGTCACACCAAATTGTCATAGTGGAAGATAGTCTGGTAATGTGCGGTTTTATTTTCTATCCTAAACTTTACTACCTAAAGCAAACCAAGGGCCTCTTGTTTGCATATGCTACAGGCCCCGCGCTGGCTTAATCTGACACTGGGTCTTATGGATCAAAAACTTCAAATTTCACAAAAAAACATGGCAGACAAAAACGAAACGAAAACGGTTAGTTACATACATATGTTCGTACGATAAATTTTTCTGAGATAATAGCAAAAAACTTTCATGCAAGAAACCAGCTGGCGGTAACGAATGTACCCTCATACTAAGAACTTATGCCAAACCTAAGCGTAGAATCTTTGTATGTTGGAAATCAAATTTTCATTAATTTGACTGGACTAGAAGTCTCATCTCGCCTTTGGACTACCAATTGTCTCCATGGATGGATAGGGCGATTGCTTTCAGCCACAGAATATTGAGTTCAGTTCCCAATGAAGACGGCACAATTTCGTACTCCAAAGTTATTCAAACCGAAATAATGATGTCTCAACATCTCCGAACATGGATTTAACTCTATGAATGTTCGTACATTCGAAATTGAAGCTATAAATATAAGGGTCCCTGTATGTATACAAAACATTAAACCAAAATTTTGATAAAAACACACTCATGTATGAAATATGAATAAAAATGGACACATTTTTGTGAATACATACGCAACTTTACACAGACTATAATCTGAGGCGGAATATGTGTTTCGGCCAAAATGCGGCAAACTTTACACGGCTCGCATTAGTTTCGCTTCAAGCCCGCACGAGGCATTACAACTGGATATCAAATTCTACTCGACAGATTAGCCTACAGTCTTTTCCTCAATCAAACTTAAGCAACAACGAAAAAAAAGAAAATCTTCCATAAAAATGCAATTCGGAAAGTTCATTTGGGGTTCAAAGTAGCTTGCACATTTCGCAATTAAACTCGCGGCTGTGAAAAGGCCTCTAGTTAATATGAAATTACATTTGAAATAGGCTTGTGATCAAAAATATCCGAAGATACGGACAGGTTAAAACTAGCGGTTGTAGTTTTAAGTCATCATATGTGGAAACTACTATTCTGTTTATTATGTCATCATATTATTTCAAAATTAATTAATTTGTAGGAGTACTTAGGAAGTATTTTTTTTCATTGAAATGAAATTGCATATGAATGATATCTGGGATAAAAATAGTTCGTCTGCTTTGCATTTTATGATAATGATTCATAGTGACATGCATACAAAACTTGTATTGAAACCAAATTCTCGATATGTACAATTTGATGATAAATCATCCTGAACTAATGCATCCAACTTCCTAGTCCTGACATAAATCCAAACATAAATGCCCTTAAACTTCAAAAACATTTTTGAAAAAGACTAACTCCATAAATCATTTCCAACATCAAAACTCACCCTTTATAATGAAAGGAATATTGCCGATAATGTCTTATGCAATTCGTTTTACAGCCACAGTCATAAACTATCCTCCCACGAGAGGGCTGTAAATTAAACTAGGCGCTGTTGGACATGTGACGGGAGAAAGAGTGAAATTCCTGAATAACAGTTAGTAGGTATACAAAACCAAATTCTCTTTGCTTCGGTCTTTCAGATATCAATATTGCCAAATCTTTGCTATGTGGCAATACGAGTCCTGTCGTAAAATTTTATTGTCAGCTTAACAGAAAATATGCCTGCCACTCGGCCAGTGGCTATTGAGTCTGGCCCATACGCATCGCATGGAATATGGATTCACCCTACCAGGATAGGGTTAGGCCGACGTCGGAAAATGGCTGTAACCGGACAGGACATGGTGATAAACACATGAATAGTAAAATGGTGAAACAATACAAGCACATGTTACAAGCCCCCAGCATGTTAAATTGCATTTGTGCCATTTAGACAAAATATTGTCATGATATATTGAAGTGCAGTGGCCATCACATTAAACCGGTTAAGTGCATTCAAATTTGAGATCATACTTTAGCTGGTCCCGAGTCTTCAGCTTCCTACAGTTCATGTGTCTTCATCGTTACTTTACGTTATTTGGGCACTAGCAAAATTTTTAAAGCATGGTTCAGGACTGGATTTTGCTATGGATGCAATCCTGGAATGCCACAGATATCCCGATACTCTTATAGCAGTAGCACCAGTTCCAAGTGGCGAACCATTGTGTTCCAGAAAGTCAAAATTTACTGCAAATTGCTTTTTCTTGCGAACTGCACATGCATTTATTGGTTGGAAATCGTTTGAAATTTTCACAACTCTTGTTAATTTGAACGTATTTATGATTGAAACAGTCAAATCTTTGTATCAAAAAGCTACAATATTAAATTATATGTGCAAATATTATACGAGTGTAGTTAACCAAAAAAGATCAATAATTATTGTTAAATGTTTAATCAAAAAGTGTTTTAATTTTCCAGAAAAAATTCTATAGATTAAACTTAAATAGGGCGCGAGGAAAGGTAGAATCTGTCCAGTCGCATATTCAAAAGGCTACACATATAATGCCAGGGGATTGTAGTGCATTTTTGTTTTCAACCAATGGAAAACAAATCCAGCGATTTAAAGCAATCCATCAGATTGTAGATTGAAAACTATAACATTTTTTGGAAAAATAAAGATTCAACATTTTCAGGATTCCACATTTGAATCTTTTGAAAATGCGCATGTATGTATTTTTCGGAGTATTTAAAGGTAGTTTGCACAAACTCATGTCGGTTTCAAGTGGTGAGCATATGAGTTTCCACAGACCTGTTATATCATGATTGATGAATAAATATTCAAATGTTTGAAGTAGATTTAAAACGTATAGCTAAAATCAGTTTTAAGACTAGAGTTTTTCAAAATCGTGAATCGATTTTGTGTAATACCTCGATTGTCACAGTAAAAATGAAAAGGAAGCAAAATTTTCTCTCGTTCTTTTTTGCAACTTTCTTATTACGTTGGTTTCTATACAGCGAAATAATCAATTATTATCATTTTACTGAAAGAAACCATTAACTATTATAAAAGTTTTATTTTGAATTGGGGTTTTGAAACAATGAAGAACCAATAGAACTTTCAATAAAACATTAAGTCCAGTGTAACAAATCAAGGATACCTGCTAGCAATTGTTTATTGAACATAATTCCGTTGCCGAATAACTAATTACGAATCAAAGTTTTACTAGTTTGATTAGATTTGAAAATCCGTTTTGATTGCAGCATTTTGTATTAAACAAACAATGTGACAGTCGTTAAACAACATTTTGTATCTACAGTCGATGTACCATAAATAGTTATGCATATGTTTGCCTGGCCAAGCCACTAATTACGTTTGTACATGTCAATGTAGAATCATGTTTATACTGTCCTGAATCGACTACTCTTTGTTTACTGTTATGACCCCAGCTAGGGTAATTATCCTCATCGTTGCAGACATTAAAACTAATTTACTGAATATGCCCTTGTGCCTAGTGGACGATAGTAGCTCTGATGTAATGTGCTTGATTATCTGCGTAATAGGTCTTTATGGCCATAAACACTTAAAAATTTATTGAGACTTGCCCGAATACTGTGCACTGTTTAAAATAATAATATCACTGCACATTTTATGTTAACTGGGTGAAAGCAGCTTCTCTAAAAGAGTTGCTCTAGCAAGAAGAGAAATTTGTTGGTGATATATTTCCAGTAGTTTTGTATTTCACTATTTTATCCAGGGCCGTTCAATAGAAAGCAATTAAAAGCTAAAAAAAAGTGCTTATATCCTTTAGATGATATATGCAGCCCTTCCTCCGCTCCCTCACATAGTTACATAAAGAATGCATTCTTGTTGTTAATTCTTTAGAATTAAAATTAAACTTTCTTCTCTTAAACCAATATTAAACTAATATCCATTAATTTCTACATTTTCATTGAACAGTCGTTTCTGATTAATAGCTTAGAAATTTTCTAGAACTGCAAATCGCAGTTTAATATATAATATTTTGGTTCCTCCACAAGCATCTTAAAATAAACATACCAATTTTCTAATATTCCTTTTTAACTACTTTTATGTCGGCACAACTAAATTTCATTTCTAAATTTACCAATTTGATATCGAAAACTCCCGATAATGAGATTTTCTGCAAGCAAGTTAATTACTTTAACTAAATAAACAATCTTTAATGGACTCTGCAAGCAATTTCGTTTGGCCATAATATAAAGCTTGTCGCCACACCGCACAGAAGACCAAAAACGGTAAGTCCAATTGGAAGGGTGTGACCTAGCAGAACGTTCTACAGAATGGCAAAAAATTTCGCTACACGTTCTTAAAAGAACGGAATGTATGTATGCATGTACTCGTAAGTTGTGTCCCTAGCCAGAAAACTTTTCGAAAATTATGTAGAGAAAATAGAAAAGGAGGAATGAAAATGGTCTTTGCTTCATCGAACCAATGGCTCTTTAGCAATAAATATCTATATTCAATGGACAGGAAAGTTTTGGACGAATAGATCCTTGCTTGTTATTTAGTGAGATGCCAGTTGCTGCATCCTTGTGTTGATGCAAGTGAAGGTTTGGTTCATATTAGGTGATTTAATATTTTGCACTGTGATGAAAAATGAGTTTGCAATCTTCACAGTTATTTCTTGTTTTGAGAAGCTCTGAAAAAATATTGTTAAGAAAGCTAACATTCAATTTATGGTACATTTAACATCGACGTGCTTTCACATGCTTATAATTTTGTACATTAGCTCTCATTGAAAAGTCAAACGAAAAATATAAATATTTATTTACCTTTGAAAATGTATGATACTAAATACCTCAAAATGAGTTGGTATGTTTTGCTACACATTTCCTATATTACGTCTACCTTTTCTGTTAGAAATGGTAAGGAGCTATCTATGTCTATTGCTGAATAACACATAAACTCGTATCTTTAGGGAAATAAACGATTATGAATTTTACACGTGCTTTGAACTTCCCAATAAAGTCGGTACATTCCAATATTTATGTGTAAGACCTTTTTTGGAAAATATAGGTAAAATGAGGTGTAGAATATATTGAACTGCACACTAGGGTATAATATGAGATGTGTTCAGTAGAATAAGAGATGAAATCTTCGCCATTTTTCCACTTTTCGAGAAATAAGGGCTATAACAATTTATTTTGTTGTTTTTATTGGCCGTTATCTGTTACTGTAAGTTACGGCTCTCAATCTGTTCATAAGTTGCGAAAGTTTGTTTTATAAAATCGTTTTTGGCTGACAAACTTTTATTGAGAGAATTCATTAACATGCAATTGAATTACCAAAAAGTTGTTTCAACTACTTTTTACAAATAAAAATTACGTTGAAACACAAATACATTTATTCATCATTCAACATTCTCAGTATATATAATGCCCAATTTCAGTAATTATGATGATTTCTTCAAACTAAGCAGTCTTAAGAACATCGACGTTTGCTTGAGTTATAATTTAAAGCATATACTTATTTTATATTTGCAATCTTATTATATATTAGGAGATAAGTGGTAAGACTAATGTGACGCCCCGTTTTAAATAACAAACAGTATTAAGAACATAGCAAAAGCACAACAAGAATTGACTGAATAGAAAACTATAAAGCAGTTAATAAGTTGAGTTAAAAAGATCAATTATCAACATCTGACTGTCCTGGGTATTTATATTAAATTTGTTACGAAAATAGTTTCGAATTCTACAGCATCTTTATATTATTTTCCTAACTTATCTCAGAAAACCAAAAAAATCTAGAAGCTCAATTCAATCATATTTTGAAAATACTTTTAGGCATCCACGGAATGTGTAAAATACGTATTATTCCCGAAATAACAAAAATCAATTTGAAAATCAAACACTTGAAATATTTAATTCATGTAAATAAAAATAAAATTTTGCTAATTGCCAATTATTTTAAGATGGCAGTATATTGTAATTTATTCATTAACTTCCCAGTTCCCTATGGGAAGTTATTGTAATGGGGTCGATTTTGCGAATCCCAAATTTTGACATATCTCCACGTTTTAAGGTCTCTAGAATCCAAATCCATCGTTTTTAGAGAGATGTCTGTGAGTGTGTATGTACGTATGTGCGGATGTGCGTATGTGCGTATGTACGTATGTGCGTTCGGAGTAATTTTTCGTCTCGATTATCTCAAGAACCAAAGATCGGATTGACGTGGGACTGGTTTTAAACGACGCGTAATTACGTAACTTAGAACTGAATGACTTTTCAGCAAAATCGGTTGGGCCGTTTTTTATTTAGGATGAAAAAACTGAAAAAACGACTAAAAATTGCTTATTTTTAAACTGTTGATACGCACTATTAATTCGTGCAGATACCAAATACCTTCATAGTAATGTTGTTATTATTGTGCGTTTTAGCAAAATTGTGATCAAATTTGTAAAAAATGTTATTTAAAAAAAAGATTAATTTATAAAATTCCAAACTTATATTATCAGGTTTGGGTGAATGGGAGTAGAGACGCTAATGCAGTTAATAATTGGATATTGTTATAAATAATTTAATATTGTTAATAACAATCAAATAATATTAGCCATAAATTGATATTGTATATATAAATTCAATTATAATTATTCAGTAACGGTCAAACATTCTTAATAACGAATGATTATTTTAAACAATAATTAAATACCCTCAATAATAGTTGTGGATTCCGAGGCCGAGATGGAGGACAAGAAGGGTGATGAGGACGAAGAGGACGAGGTTGCCAAGGCTTTGGTAGAGGATGACCAGGTGGTGGAGACGTCTTCCTCTACCAAAGCTTTTATGGTTAGATAAAAAATTGATAAAAATAGTAACAGTAATTATATTAATTTAGAATAATAATGTTTAATAATAATTATTATTAATAATAGTAATTAATAATAAAAGCAAATTATAGCTTTTTATTCAACCACTGGGAAGTTAGTCGTGTGGGCCTCGAGGGTCGCACTTAGACCACATTTTTTAGTGCTAATATAGGCAACTTTAAAAGTCACCTTTGAAATAAGTATGAATAATCAGCCCATAAAGTACATTACAAAAATTTATCTTTTGCATGCATTGATTTTTTTTACATATTCATTACATTTGCTCAAAAACAAACAGTTGAGTACTATCATACTACACTTTTACTTCTCGTGCTATTTATTCATTACTAAGAGAGAAAAATCAAGCCGCATGTTTCGAACTCGTATCACATACATCGACTCAGCCCTTTTTCAATTCGAGAGAAGAAACGTAATATCCTGGTTGATACCGAAAAATATTATATCGTTTATTTTATTTGCTGAATCTCACAAAATAGAAAACATTGCGATTTTCCTTTCATGAATATTTCTGTCGCCGTTATCTGCTTAATGTTACCCGTAGGTACTTATGGTACATGGGTCGCATTCTCCAATAATGCAACGTTCTTCTTCAACCGTTCAACTTTCATGTATCCATTCCTTTAGTGGCTTCAGGCGTGCTCGACATTCATAAAGGATGCAGTCATTGACTATTTGTCTTTTACTGTTGCGTTATGCTTCATAAGGCAATGAATAAAAACAAACATTTCGAAATCAAATTGTCTAGACAGAAGTTTTCACGGAACAGATTGAATATTTTGGGTCGGGTAGGAATAGTTCGCGTTTTATTTCACAATTAAAATTTAGAATCTCAAGTTCAAGTTGAATTCTTATTCAGCCGCGATGATTACCCACTTCCTTAAACCTCTGTAAGGTTCAAGCTACATGAAATGATTCGGTTCGAAAGCGATCTGACGAAACATTCTGTAAGTTGAGATATTAAACAATTTAAAAATAATCTCGAAACACGAGCCTTGTAAAATATTCACTTCTACACAAATGGCGTATCTATGGTACAAATAGAGAGAAGTGCAAACCAAACTTGATTAATCAATTCATGTTAATCCTGCACATTAAGATAACTTTGCCTAGCTGCTTCTATTCAAATATCTCGAAAAAGTTCACCTGTCTTGCATTGCCAATAGTTTACATATTAGTATTATTTGCATAAAAAAGTCTTCATCAGGTCTTCAAAATTTATGCTACCATCAAACTGCGAAATAATCTCTCGTTAATTCTTGACTCGGTCTCAACAAACACCGATTGTGTGCAACGTGTGTGGCCCCAGTTACCAGTTTGGAGACTTTATAAAAGGGAATCATCATGTATTGTTGAGACCCAAAGTTGCTGGTGAGCTCTTGAAGCGATTGAAGTGAAGAAGAGAAGTAGAAGAGCAACACAGGCATAAATCTACCTTCATTCATTTTTACTACTAGCAGTTAGATGGTGCTGCAGGTCAATCTTGTGGAAGTAATCGGAAACGGAACTCATGGACCAGAAACTTAGATGGTGAAATTTGCAAATCGATGGTCCGTTTGCTGCCTATCAGGGGTAATCTGTCCCAAAGTGTCTTGCTTTCAGCTCACTATTTGAAGGCAGGAAATCAAAAAACTAGGTGAAACTATTAATTTTCTTCAGTTTGAATTGCTTGTATGAGTAAGCTGGTCTTAGTTTAATTGAAGTTTGATTCGGAGTCCGGCTTGATTAAGTTTTTGAAACTCTGCGGAGGGTAATCTAAAAAAATCATACAGGTGAAATAACCCTCAAAAATTTGAGAAACTAAATTATTCCTTCAGATAAGGGCAACATTGATATATTGCAAACAAAATAAGTTAATGTTATCAAAGGATCGGCTCGGAATTAAAATCAAATGTAAAACGTTGAAAATAATACGTTTGAGATGCTAAACCTCATTCTATTGTGCCATTCTAAACACCCACATAAGATAATCTCCGTTTATGCCTTAAGGCTCTTTTCATTGTCAATATCTACATACAGGTAGCATAAGCTTTCCAAGTTTTTATTCGCATCGTGTATTTTAGCGTAGTGTGGGTACCACGTTAAACATTTTGGCTACCACTAGTAGCTCAGACAAAAATATTTTTTTTTATTTCATCGTAGTCGACCGACCATGTTGTATTTTTAGGCTCAGTGGTTGAAACATTTTTTAGAGATTTTTTTAAAAATATGTAACCTCACTGAATATCAACAGTGAGGTTACATTTTTTTTACTTTGGATGATCTCGGAATGGCAGCTGAAGCCAAGGTCGTGGATTGTAATCAATGAATCATAACACTCATGTTATTTATGTCGCAGTACAAAGTAGCCAACATCGGACAAAGTGTCAATGTGCAGATTATAATTTTGTGTTCTTGATGTGATGTCAAAGAATATAAAACATTAACATAGCCTAGATCATACAATTCATTACCAAACGCTATCGTAGTTACAACAAAAAGCTCACTATTATACGGAAACAATTTGTAAAATACATCTAAACACCTATATGTGTCAATATACTGTTTATAAATTGACGGGGATCACTTAAAATTACCCTCTAGATACTATTGTCCTTGAACTTTGTGACAATTTAATGAGTCTTAAAAATTATAAATGATTTTGCCTTCTGAAGTATGCGTACCTACTTCACACACTCATACTGAATGCATATTGCATTCTACTTCTCCAAATCAAGCAACTCGTATAGTTCTACATTTTTCCACGGAGACATTTCGTGCATCAGCAATTCATCCAATGAATTCTAGATCTCATGCATTAAAGATCATGCAGAACCTCTGTTTGAAACTTGCATAATATCTTAAAGGAGTTTCAAGACTTCCTTACGGTCGGCATCTGCTCAAACAGTTTCAATGTTAGACTCTGCAAACATCGTAAAGCGTTAACCACGCAGGTTTTTATTCTGTAGGCCGACCATTATATTCAATTTCTTCAGACTTAATAAATGCAGCTCTGCACTGTTGGATACTTCACAATGGAGCTAACAACATAAATGGCTACTGATTCGCATTTTTGAAACATGGAATCTTCGGTGCCGCTTGTTATTTTCAGTTTTTCCGTGTTAAAGGCGTGCTGGAAGCTTTTAATATTCGTGAAATGTCACGAGACCTTCATCAATATGTTCGTATCTTGAACTTATATTCGCTTTGAAAATTTGCACCATTTCCCTTGGAAATCATGGAATGCGAATCGGAGACAATTTATTATGGGTTTCAAGGCTAGCCGCCTATCATTTGAGATGTGTCTTTCGGTAACCTTTAAAGTTGTCTGCTTTGTTTGAATTATTTTTTTATGAAAGCGCTCACAGAATCTCATGCTCTAGAATTTTACTGAGGTTGGCTCTTATGAACCGTGTACGTAAAATCAATTCGACTTCAAAACGAAAAAATAATCCTCTATAATATAATTTCAACCACTCTGTATTTAAGCTATCTAATAGTTTTTTTCCATGTTCTCCGAAGCATTTTAACTGAAGATGCTTTTCTATGAAAATTTTCAGACTGCTGATATTTAGATTGTTCAATTTATTTACTTTTGAATTTTTTCTTTGCAAGTGGCAATATTTAAATTTTACTTCAATCACGCAACAAATTACAGTAGTAAAAAATTATTCGGCATCTAGTTCACTTATCAGTCAAAATACTGGGCACTAAGAATGATCCATATCGAGACTTATGTTTCGGTTATCAATATAGTGTCTAGACTATGTATGCCAAACCGAGAAGAATAGTAGAATATTTTTACAAAGCATCGAAAATCAGTGTGCATTGCTCTTCAATCATAGTCAATTATTTGTAGCGAAATTATCTGTTTTTATTTTATTTGATCTCGTATTAATCAACAAGCACTAAGGCCAAATTTAAATTAAGCGAAAAACTCGATTCCACTTTTTGTGGCCCAAGCCGAAGCTTCACTTCTGTTTACTACTTGTGCGTGCAATCATAAGTGATATAATCTTCAATCCAAAAAGACGTGCAAAAGGAGGACGGTACTTAGTTTTGACAGCAAACATTTTATATCCACGTCAAAGCAATGGGCAATGGTGCATGCAACAATTTTCACGAAACCTGATATTAGAGAAGGTAGGCACAACATCAACGACTCTCAAATTACTGCTGCGATCTGTGAGTCGTTATTTAAATTGATAGGGTTAAACGATCGTTCGAGTAAATTATAGTCGGACGCAGATATTTTTCTCGCCTTTTTGATTTTGAGGAGAGGCATCGATTTTCAGCATTTCATTTTCACGTCGATCGTAAATTGCCGCATGTTTCCTTTGGGTGTTTCTCTAAACATGCATTAATATGTTAATTGAATCAGGTGATTCTCACTTTTCAATACTGCCCAAGGGTAAGTTTTCTTGAATAATAAGAATCAATACATGCAGATCTTACGTATAAACGAATATCGATTGTGGTAATCTGAAGTCTTATTCCAGATGTTTAAATGTCGAATTGGCAAATTGAAATTAGTTTCGTAAAACTGCTTGATGCATCAACATATCGGTGGCGACAAACACGCGTCTCGATTACTATATGGGTTTGGGAATCTGACACTACCAGCAATATGTAGGAATATCGTTGGCATCAATAGTCATGGGAAATATCCGTGAAACTTACAGAATACATTTGATTTTCCTTCTTGAAGTTGATGACATTCCAATAGATTTTTCATAACATGATGAGTTGAATATCTCCTAGGCAGAAACAATAATGATCGTAATTTTTTTTACGAATTTCTAAAACAATGCTAGTTCTTTTTAAAGTTTTGCTGGAAAGAATGACGGCGGGATTTTTTCATCGGTCACTAACTGTTTTTTAATGCAAAAGGTTATATAATTGAAACTTTTTCGGGTAGCCTTCTTAAATCGCCTCCACGGTGGCAGCAAGGTATATAGACTACAGGTATGATCTTCCGTGTTTCCAAACTCGTCCGGGCTGCGCGCATACGCAACTGATGCCGAAAAATTCCCAGTGCAAATTTTCATCTCGCTTCGATGAGATTGAAAATCTATTCCACTTGGAAAGTTGATGGATATGTTATTTGCGTAAGTAAATTTTATATGATAATTACGACATTCATGCATGATGAATAAACAACTGCCAACGATGATTTTGATGCATCATACTCCAAATCAGGCATGTCGTGCGAGGGGTCTTCTGGTATATCTTCCGCTTGCACTAAATCGCGAAGCAAAATTGAAGTTAGCGCATCAGTGTTGTCAGTCACCTCGGCGGATGGATTCCCTTCTGTGTCGAAAATGGTTGCAGTGACTTCCATGGGAGTATTATCTACGACTTGGTAGTAGATGAACCATTTCGCACTTCTTTTATTTCTTTATTTGCACACAATACTTCTACAGCATGGTAGCACCAATGCGTAAATTTCATGTTTTATTCCCATTACCAGAAGCGGCAGTTTTCATGAAATTTGTGCGACGATTCGGCATCAGTTTCGTCATTTTTAGAACGAGATAGAACGAGAGGATGCGCATGATCATACATGTAGTCTATATACCTTGCGGTGGCAGTATATTGTATGGTAGGGGAAAATTTGGAAAAATTAATACCAATAAATATAATTTCGTGGACACTTTCAATGAAAGCGAGTGAAAAATACCTGTTGGAAATATGACCCGAAAATAATCTTTAATGGCTATTTTTTTATTTGAAACTCAGGATTCATTTATGCCCGCCAACTTACTTTTACATTGAAATGTCCATCTGAGTAAACACCTAAAGCGTGGAGACCAAATTTGAATTAGTGAATTGTTGCCTTCAACAAATAAGTAACTTTCAGTGGATTTAATTACTTTACATTGAATAAACTGGTTTTTGAATTCTGTATCCTGTGAGTTTTCATCTGCCATAATTTTTTCAACTTAATATCAGAGTCATGTGCTGGATTTTTTGTTTAATTCTGCACAAATACATAATTAGCTAAATGAATACATATTCCATTCATCCAAAAACTATGCCTAACTCTATGCTAGATCTCCTTATATACCTGCTAATTTAAGGAGATCTAGCATAGAGTTAGGCATAGTGATGAAGAAACAAGTGTTCTGTTTCGAAACATCGATGTCTGTGAATTTAATTAAAAAATAGAAACAACGAATAAGAAGGAAACTTACGTTTATCATTTCAGTTCAGTTCGTTGAAACTTCCGACATATTTAAGAAGTTGAAAAGCTGCTTAGTTTTTCAAAATAATCATACATGTAAAGTTGATTGATCTAATTTTTATCAACATTTCCTGTAATATTCTGATTCGGCATCTGATTCTGATTCGGTTTTTCAAAATAATCATACATGTAAAGTTGATTGATCTAATTTTTATCAACATTTCCTGTAATATTCTGATTCTAAATATTTATACATATTACTAACCGTTGAATCGGATATTAGTCTTGATATTTTTATAGCCTGACCAGTTCCTAAATGCAAACAATTCTCTTATTCATAGCAAATAATCCGAACCAACTTTCCAACAAGTATTCTAAATAAATATTTTGTGGCCAAAGACCTGCAGACGCTTCCCATTTTGCTCAAAAGGGTGTTAAAAGTTATTTACATCCTTGAATTAAATACATTTTCTTGTAGGGTGATTCCAGTTTAGCATATAAATGAATCGAATTGCCTTTGAAGACGTTTTTCTTCAAAAGGTTTCATAGGGATGCTTGAGATAAGGGTATATGCATGTCGAGATGCCAGTGGAAAGAAATTAAATCGACAAAATATTCATGCAAGCAACTATATCAGAGAAGCCCAGTTCGTACAAAACAAATTACAATAAACGAAATTTAATACTAGTCGCCATTTTCCGGGTGATAAATTATAGCTTAAAAATAGCAGCTTCGAGTTTTTTTTTAGAAATGGCTGTATATCTGAAAATTAGTTGGTGTGTGCATTATCCGTCCATTTATTGGTATTGTTACTAGGCTAAGATAGACGTTTTTTTTGTTCAGATATATACAGACGTTCTAAATTAGATTTCATTATGAGATAGTTAAAACTCAAAGTTATAAGCTAGAAAAAGTCATGCAATTGAGCTTAAAGCCAAGTTGAACCTGTTGTAGCAGAAATAAAATCGATTTTTTTTAATTAGCTTCGAAACAAATGATATGTTTTGAATTATTAGCATACCTACATCCTACTTCACAGAAGTTAAGTCCTCACAGAACTATGAGAAACATATAAAACATTAATTTAGGAGTTAAAATCTATTTTTTCAGTTCCAATGTTAATTCTGTCGCCACCATTAAAACAGAATCGGAAACATATGCTATATGTACAATGTGCTTAATGCAATGCCTAAACTTTTTCCCACCATTGCATACATTCACTAAAAATAATATATTCACCATAAAGACAAGGAAATTAATTGCGTGAATGCTAAGTGCATCTTCTAAACATCCAAATTCAATTTCTGATGCTTCTGGTAACATTTAATCATGAGAATCTTGCTCGTAAACCCGCGGCAAAGCGTACATCGTCCCATTATAATTTGCTGAATATGCAATCATCCTAAAACCTGAAACTTTAAAGCACTTTTCTACAGTATAACGGATCATACTATGCGACCAAAGTGCAGTGAAGTATTGACGAGTCCCAAACGATTTAACAGTCATGCATACATTAGTGTCATTGTTGGAAATTTATTAAGTTCATTAAACGAATTTCGAATTTTTCGAAACCAAGTTCTGCTCAACTCTTTGCTACTATATCGCAGTGCACCTGTAAAAGTATGCACGCACGAGCACGTGAACCACCGAATGATCATAACTTCATTTCCAACACTACATGATATATGAATCGTTTTAAAATGGGAATCATTTTAAATTGTAAAGATAATTAAAAAAGATAAACTCGAAAGGCGTGCGCATAAATTTGGAAAAATCATATATTGCCCAGTTCCAGATAAACTCATTTTAATATGTGTGTGTGTTTTCAATTTTTTCGAAACTATTTTAATTAATTTGCAGATATTTCTGTGACTTGCATTGCAACGGAAACCATTTGTCCAAGCGAACGTAGGTTAGAATTAAGTAGCTACTAATACAATTTAAAAGTGGCATGGAAAAAGTGCCATTATGCTCAGAATCCTATCACGATGCTATCCTTGTTTTTTGGAAATGTAGCTTGAGAGCTCGTGAAAAATCAGAGAATATACATTTGCTTCGTGATGCACAATACCAAGAAGGTGGCAATTTTTTAAATCGTCGCTCGACTAGTTTAAACATTCACATACATAAGAAACGATAAACTGGTCACTTTCAAATGCATTTTGACCAAAACATCATGGTGGTATTATATGAAAATTAAATTTAACACTATACTGCCAAGAACTCGTTAAAAATTTAGTATATTATATGTCAATATAGAAATTGAAAACTTAAGATTAATTTTTATACTCATGATAGCAGCTACCAGATGCTTGAACTAAACCAGATATATGTTTCATTTACATCTGATGACGATCACCCATGTTTAATCGATTCACTTAGCGGAGATTCATCTACTGAAATCTTTGATACAGCAAGAATTGGAAGACGTTAAATATAATTTTAGAAGTATATTGTGAGAAATTGCTAAGTGCCTTTGTGATGTCACTTGAAAGTACACTTATAAAATTAATTCACAGAAAACGACTAAAAAGTGTACGTTTGCATTTTTTGCGACTATGACATTAAAATGATTAAAATCTAAATCTTCTACAAAAAGTTTTTTTCAATTTTTTGTGTCATTCCAATAGCTTAATACTTCATGCTTTCATTTCAAATGAAGGATTTTGAAGTTCGAATTCTTTTAAAGTGTCAATTTCCGCTTGAAAAATTGTTGTTGGCTGGCTTACTGATGCGGTAATACCTAATGTCATTTAAATCCATCAATGAACCAAGCTGTGGATCTTTTTTCTAGCTCAGGTTTTTGTGTATGCCATTTGTTGCGTTTCATGATTTCAACTTTGAAAGGTTTCATACAATAAAAAGATTTCAGTGTTTCGTGCGAATTCATATTCTCAATTTCTTCTATTTGTATAGGGCACAGAATTTTCAGATGCCCTTTGTAGTCTCCAAGCTAAGATTTTGTGGCTTGTTACAGTAGACTGGTACCTCTGACTGCTTTTTTGTTTACTAGTAGGTGAAGGGTAGCGAATTGAATAGGAATCCTATCGCAGCTGCTTTACAGGATTTTTTTTGCATCTGTGGTGATTAGATAAGCTAGTCTTTCGTTTTCTGTAAGTTAACTTGAATTCTACTTTTCTAAACCTTTGACCCTCATACAAGCATTTCATAAGTGATTATATTTTCGAATTTAGCCCTCATGTCTCACTAATGAGTTTCTGGCGTATCCGAATCAAGCTTGTGGTCGCCAATAAATTTACCTCTTTTAATGTAAATGAATAGGTATGTTTCCCATATAAGCAGAACGCAATTCAATTTCTTTTCTCTAGTAAGTATTTTCGAAGCTTAGGTACTTGAGATGTTTCAAAAAAAGCTTAAATACTGATTTTGCTCACTACAAACAAGAATAGAAAATCACGCTACGTATTAAAATCTACCAGCCACGAGATACAATATGCATGAAGATGCCAAATTGAAGCAAACTAGAGCACAAGGTTCGAGGTATTTAGTCAATTTTCATACTAAACTAAACTTTTGTATAGACATTTGCTGCATAATTATCGTTTTGTTAACAATATATGCGTGCTCATACAGACCATGATGCTGCTTTTACTATTAACTCCTAAAAATGAATATTTATATACCTTCATGTAATGTAAGTATGTACCTAAATTTCCATAGGTATTCGATGTTTCCTCAAAATTCTTTCAGTCATTTTTCTGATCAATTTATTTTAAGATGCTTCTTTAATTTACTTGAATATAATTTCGATGCCATCAATACTCTATATCAATAAAGTTAGGAATTTCCTGGGGTATGCGCAATAGCCCAGGGTTTTTACGTATAAAACTACAAACTTTGTTAAATTAGCAAACTCTATCAAATCTTTCCTCTGATACTCTGCCAGATTTCATTGCTTTTGCTGGAAATTGCTCAATCCGCGAAGTTTTAAATATTCTGATAATGAGGTAACAAGACTGTACATTCCCAACAGAACCCCATCTCACAGTTGTCCTTTGTTTAATCTATCCCAACACCAAGAACATCTATCTCCATGGGGTTATTAACGTTTGCAGGCTTAAAGGGATGAATAACTAAGCATACAACTGTAGACGTTGCTTTCAGAGCAAAAATGAATACTTATTTGTCTGGCACAGGGAATACGGATATACATATAACAGCTCATGGAAATTTGATGTCGTGAATAAATTCCAAAATACTTCACAAAAGTATACATAGTCTCATATACAATGTACTTGGTATATGAGACATCAACCCTTTGAGTAGGACTCGGACTATCGCTTTATACTTTGTTTGTTCGTGAGTATATATATTAAGATGTTATGTGTGATTGTATACGAAAATAACAAAAACTATTGTCTAGTATTAAAAAAGGGGTGAGAGCTCAAATAGTAAAATAAATTATTTTTAATTTAAATTATGGCGGCCAAAGAGTCCTTTATAACTTTGAGGTTATCTACAAAACCTTCATTATTGGTTCCAAACGATTTGTATCATATGATATTTGTACAAATTGAAGAATAAATTGATTACATTTCACCAAAAGTTTAAGTGTTCGAAGAACCCATGCTGAAATAATCATTTGATGGTGTTTGTAAGAAATTTTTGACTTTGATTATTGTTGTGTCTATGGGACTTAACATGTCCCCAAAAATGTAATTATTACTCTTTATCATCACATTACTCTTATCATAGGCAAACACGCTCGCAGATAGTACAAAATTTGCGTGATTTGATTGCTTGCCTAAAGCAAATGGACAATCTAATGGTAATGCTTTGTTGAGATAAAATTTGAAATCGAGTATATAACGGTATGATAGTTAGCCTTTGGCAAAAAAATATGAGATCGTTTCGTATCATTTACCCTCTTTTTCTGATTTCGAAATTACGTAATGTAAAATATAGCACATTTTAGCTCCCTACTCGAGATTTCTTGCTTCTTTGGTTATTATATTTATTTTTCAAAGAGTTTATTGTAACTTCTAAAATGGGTATTCCTTTCAACTTACTATATTTCTCTGAGAACTTCAATATAGCTGCTCACCACTGATAACTGATTAGCAACATTTGCGTTGTATATGCTGATTAAATCTATTATTTTATTTAAATCAATATTTTGTTACAAGATTTTGAATCCTACCTATTCATTTCGCGACTTTATTAAAATTTGCACGCATCATATTAATTGGAATCAAGGCAACATGGCTATGAGCAATTTCAGCTGGCAGCTATTATGAGCATAGATGCAAGTCATGTAAAGAAGAAGGAACATAGCTTATGGCAAGCACTCATTCTCATACCGATGGTGCATGGAAGTAAAACTTATTACAGTTTAATTTGCATATGCACCCCAAAAGAAAGTTGTTAACTAAAACAGCGTGAATTAAACGGAAATTCGGGCTGTTTCTTAGTGAGGCATTTGACGAGACGCATCATATTTTTTAATAAATATACTGGTAGGAAAGACATTCAAGATGTTTTATCTTGAAGATGCGGAAACCAATTTTAAGTTTTTGGCATTGGCATTGGCATCCTAATATGCTTTAACTGATAATGCTCACATGCCGTTATGTGTAAGCTTAGTGCACTAAGCTAAGAAGTCCTGCAGAGATCTTGCCATATAGTCAAAACCAGTTTAATCAAAATTAATTTATCATCAATATATGTTAACGATTCTGGAAGAAATGTATTTACATATGTATGTTTCCGTGCAGGCCTAAAATTTAAGCACTAAATTGTGAAAAGAAACCAAGTAAACTCTGTGTCTTACTTATGGTCCAGTTTGACTTATTTCTCCACTTACCTTTCATGCCATACATATCCTTATAGACTGGTCAATATGACCCGCACAGATTTCAAAAGCATACTCGTACTAGAGTTTTATTGAGATTTTATTCATACGCTTTTAAATGAGAGCGTACTTCGAGCTCACGGCCATCGACGATATGTACACGATGTATTTAAAATACTACCATAAACAACAACTGAACAGAGCTCGAACATTCCGATGTATCCCGTACCATTATGCAGTAGATGGTTTTATTTAACACGGCATAAATCAATGGCAGCCCAGCACCGCAGGATATTTTATTGGTATCGAACACTTTCGAAGCTGGGAACATGGTTGTTTCGAATTTTTGACTGTGCAAGCAATCCGATGTAGATCACCTTTATCATTGTTTAAATTTTCTCAATCTGTTGAACTCATAATGTGAACGAGATATCTATTCAAATTGTTTTCAATGATGGACTCGTACTCTTTACTTATTTATTAGTACATCCATAATCATTAAAGAACAAAGAGACTTTTTCAGTGTGAAGAAATTCAAACATTAAATGTTTGAAAGAAATATACGTAAACTATAATTTTCAATATGTATATCCTTACCTTTTAAGATATAAGAGGGGAATATAAAAGTATTTTCAGAAAGAAGTCTGTGTTTTTGTGTGTGCCATTTTTTCTACGACAATAACGCACGAAGCAAAGATCGTGTAGACTTCGTTAATATTTCAATCGAAGCGTATTAGTAATAGAACGAGCTGATGAGGCATGACAATTACCTTATTTTTCAAACAAAAAAAAACATTTCATTTTCACCGTTTGCAATCAATGGCTGATTGATTGATGCTTGAAAGAAATTGAATCAAATAAAACAAGCCGCGAGGTGCGACCCTTGAGGTCCACACGGTCAACTTCCCAGTAATATCTACATGAATATTAAAAATATTAAACACAAAAATATTTATGGAAATAATACTACTTTAAATAATAATAATGATAGATACTCATAATCGTAATTGAAATGAGCTAATATCAATCATATCATCTACTGTAGCGTTCATTGATTACGTAATGCTTTTGTTGGATGCGGGGTGGATTGGTTTGATTGACTATTCACGCGGATAAATCGGAGGGGGGCGGGCTATAAAGCCTTTTTTACGTTATTTGTTATTTTTATATCGATGCTTGAAGAACAAAAGAGCGCTAGCAAATGCATTTTTGTTATTACGCCCACTGAAGAGGTTTTCTCGCGAGGTGTCCATTTTAAATAATTTTGTTCAAAATTGCCATGACTTCAGCATAATCATTGAATTTGTGTTTTGTCACGAGCCGTTTTTTAGATTTTTTTGGATCATACAAAATAATTTGGACAGTTTCTCTTCGAAAACCATTAGGAATGTATAAATTATATAAACATTTATTACTGAGCTGTGCAAATCAGGTTAAAAATTTATTTTTTATGAAAAAAACTCTAATTTTCCCATTTTCTTTTATTAAATGGAAAAAACGGCGGAAAGGACTTTTAGTATAGTTAAAAACATAAAAAAGTTAATACACGTCGAATGACACCTCAATGATGCAAACATCATATATGGTTCGTGAGATACCTATAGTGGATGATAAAAATAACCTTGAAAATCATGATGACTTTTAATGATTTTTTATTTTTAATTTCATATTTTACGTAATCATGAAATAAAATTTTGCTGATTTTCTTACAAAAACTGTTTGGAGTATATAAATTTTGTATACATTTATTACTACGTGCTGCAAATCAGGTTAAAGGCTTATTGTTTATGGAAAAAAAACCTAATTTTTAGCACCATTTTCCAATAAATTAAAAAACGGTTTCAACGATTTTTTTACAAACTTGATAGAATCACACAAATATTAATACGCGTCGATTGACACCTTAACTTTGCAAATCGTATGTGTCGTTCTGGAGATATAACGCATGACAGAAATGACCTTCAAACGAGCAAAACAGCAAACCCCTCTGACCGAAGTGTCCCAAAAACTAATCAGCTCTTCAGATTGCAAAGACGCTTCGATTGACACCTCACCGAAGTCGAAACAACTTTGTTTACGTGAGTTATGCTCGTAGAAAAAACTGTCCACGAACGCACGTACGTACACACACACACACACACACTTCTTTCTAAAAACACTTTATATATACTCTATAGACCTTAAAACGTGAAGAAAAGTTGAAAATTTCAATTTCGATTTTCGAGGCGATTACAAGAACTTCCCATATACTGGGAAGTTAATAATTGTAAAACAAATTGATATCAAAACACTAAAAAATTAAAAGAAACAAGGAAAAAGTAGTTGATGCCAAGCATATTATTGTTACTCTTACATTATTTTTATTTAGAGTAATATTATATTCGGTATTACGATTATTACTATTACTTTTCATTGCTTTTTTATATTTACTTACAGTAATATTAAGCAGGAAAGTTGTTCATGTAGAGTTCAAGGGTCGCACCCCATGGCTTATTTTAAAACGTTTTCTTACTGACTTCTGGGATTATAAAATGGCCCCAAAACTTTAAAAAACGCCAATAAAATTATTTTCTAATGAATTAGGTGGAGCTGATTTTGAATTTGTATGCCTTATGTAATGGTTTAAAAAATAATACTGCAATACAAACTCTGTACCTATAGCTGCATTATCTTCGTGAGCCTATCATGAAAAATAGTTGAATAACATTTCAGTCTGGGTTTTCCTAGGAAAGTAAATATAAATCAAATTACAGTTTGACTGCAATTCCATTTCTAAATTTCCAGCTTATAGGAAAGCCATTGAGGTGGGTCTGATCATCGTAATCAAAGTTTACAAAATATTTTCATTATTCAAATTCACTGAAATAGGTCTGTATAAGTGTGAATGCACATAAGTTTGTTAGCTCTTTTTCTTTCTCGTGCGATACCTCGCTTATGAAAAAGGTTTGGTACCAGTCGCGGCGTAGTAACCTCTTTATGATGTGATTTAGTGCTTCACCAACTTGGCACTTAAAAAATAGATACGAACAAATAGAAAATCGTCGCGGAAATAAAATACACAAAAAAATTGCTTTACACAAACTCAATGTAGTTTATTAACAATTTTTTTAAAAAAGACTAATAAAACATGAAAAAATGCTGGAGACATTAACCATTTAGCATGGAAAAATTCTCACCGACAGTGCAATATTTTTTCCAACAACTGATTTAAAAAGATAGTGGTAGTTTTATCAGTTGATAGCCGCGTTTACTTATTGCAGAATTTCAAAGCAGCTCTTATTTCACAAACAAATTCTGTATGCATTCTGCTATCACTCTTCATAATGAAATTTAAAAAAAATCTGTTAACGGGGCGATGCCTGGACAAAGACAAAAACTCTATCATCAACGAGGACTATTAAAACAGGTCGCTTTTTGACGATTAATATCTTAGCCATATATTAATTTATTCCTTTGAGTTTTTAATTTTTCATTAAACAACAATGTTTGTGTAAAATAAAAGCTATTTTATGAATAAACGAGGCAACTACGTTATTTTTTTGTTTTTGTATCCCTTTTTTCAAGTGCTAATATGGAGTACCTACTACAAACATGCCTAAAAATAAATTATATAATTTTGTTTAAAAAAATATTCGATACATATGACAATCAGTGTTTGGAAAGACCAACGAGACATTGAAAAAAATTTCATTATATAACAGCTCATAATTTTCTTTATAGAAAATAATGTCCTAATAAAACACCAATCATTTCTTTTATTTGAATTTATGTCTTACCGCGAAATTGTTCATGTCATCGCTCCCCTGGCTATAGGATGTAGATCACATAGTTTTAATATAATATTTTTAATGCAAATTCTACTTCTTCAGGGGACGAATTGATCAGTCGCTTGAATGCGCTTTAAACTGTATATCCTGATACACTTAGGAAAAGTCTTCAATCTATACATAATATAGAGTTGTCTAAGCAATCATTTCCCAATAGATTAAAGGTTCAAAATTGATTTTCGTTTAGGTAAATCAACATGACCGAAAGTGTTAAATTAGTGATAAACAATCAAACCTGATAGATTTCATTTTAGAACTTGAAGACTGTCAATGGAAACTGGACAAGAACTTTGAACAATCCGCAAGACGACTAATTTCATTTATCGTCTTGCGGATTGTTCAAAGTTCTTGCGCTCAAAATCAGTGAATTCAACACATTCAATGATCTCAAAACTTCAAGCTCAAACCCATAATCTTTTCTAACAAGGTTTAGCTATGTATCACCAATTAGTTATGTGCAAGCAGGCACTTACCACAGAGCAGCACAAATTATGCCCGCAGGTGTTTTTTAAGCGTTTCCTTAAACAAATGATAATTTTTGTCTGAAACCTGGAAAATACTGGCTCTTATCTTAGGGCAACCACTAATGGCTATAATACATGTTCAAGTATTTTTGTCAACGCAACATTCAAACGTTCTCTGGAATTAATACAAGCCATGGTATTCGCATAGTAAGTTTTAACAGTCTAAAACGACTGTGCGTCGTAAATCATATCTTTATGGAATAACATGAAGACGAACACATTTGATAAATTGCGTCAGGTATTCACCTGCGAAACTACCCTGCAAAGATTTTTTTCGTCAAACATCCCAAGGACATTACCGTAATATCGGAAGGGTCAGGATCTGAACAGCCACGATACACTGCACAAAAGGGTTTCGCCTTGAGATTTTTTACTCACAGCAACGCCAAGAGCCTAAAATAGCCCGTTTAAACATTGGCCTTGAGTTGACGGCACTCAAGCGACCTGAACGCAGCCAGAAAATCAGCGTCTTGTCGTTTTTTGCGACTTTGGCTAAGATATATGAATTCCATATTTTATGGTGGGCCTCATAAAAATGAATTCTTACCGTGTCCAATGTTTTTTATGACTTCTTTCGCCTTAACGGCTTAGCTCTGAAATTAAAGGTTTTGCTTTGTTATGACTAGGTTATTATGCAATTTTCAAATGCACCCTGAAAGCAAGCCAAAAACCCTTTGGGCGTTGCACTTCGAATTCAGCAGATGAATGACTAACAAGATTGTGTGCAAGATAGTTAAGAGTTAGTTGTTGATTTCGCATGGGGGTGTTTACACGCTTGCATCGAATTTTTTCCAATGCAAAGAGTTGCTAATAATTGCTACATGCGCTAGTTAAAAAATGAATTTTGACTAATATTACCGTAAGGTAATAGAAGTGATTATGCTGTGATTAAATACTGTGTGCAAGTGTAGCAAATCTATTTCATTGTGGAGTTGTTCCTGTTTATTGTGGTGTGGAATAGTTTTGCAAGGGCAATTTAATTACTTGTGTTTTTGTAGTGCTAATGGATAAACTGCAGCAAGTTAAAAAGGTAAGCTACGCACAAAGACCAAAGCAGACCTATTGGATTAACTGCATTTAAGCAGAACAGTTTAACGTTTAAACATAGTAAAACTAAACGCGACAAAACAGAAGCCAACCAAGAAGTATTTTTCAGATCAAATAAAAAATTTACTCACCATCACATCTTACATGACTTTTTATATGTTAATACAATATTTTTCTTTGCAAATACCGTTGATTTTTTAGAATGAAATGTTGCTATCTTATCTTTAACTTCAGCTACAGAAACTACCTAAAAATACAACTCAGATTAAATTGAATAAATTTCACGAAGTGTCAGCCTTCAACTATGCTTTTCTTGCTATTTTGAATGAAAAGAATTTAAAAAAGCTTTAATACTTAGTAGGTAGATACTACTAACAACTCCAAGTAGTTTTCTTGGCAAATATTTTCACCATCTGAATATTTTCGCCAAAGGAAATTTTCAGCTGTACCATCTGCGCTGGCTATTTACATACCGATCTTTAACAACCAAATGTTCGATATTCAAAAATGACATCAAAATATTTCATCGAAGAACACGTTTTTCTACATTCAAGTTTATTACCATGTAAAAGATAATAAATTGATGTAGACTATAAATCAGGATAATACTTGGGTGTCGCGAAACCTATTTCATACCACATAAAAATGTCAAGCTCAAGAAATAAATGCTCAATACGCGATCAATTCTTTTTGCTATCTCTCTTTCTCAATGTTGTGTTCGTTTTTGAAAACAAACAGATTTTTTTCGGTTCCACATAACTTTTCCAGACAAAATAAATTGTTATTTCATTTTAATAATGCTGAATGAATTTTTTTATGTGTTTAGGTACAATAAATAAACTAATCTCCTGGTGAAACTTCAAATTATCAATGAACAAAGCCAAAATAGAGCAATTATTCATGCATTGGACCATTCGTATTTTACTGAATATATTTTAGTTTGCTTGGAAACTTGGTGTCATTTAGATTATTAGCATAGAGACTAATTATTCATGAATATATGTTTCTAGTTTAAAATATTTTTAACAATTATTGTTACAAAAATATGTTTTGCTTATTAACTTGCCAGTATATGGGAAGTTCTTGTAATCGCCTCGAAAATCGAAATTGAAATTTTCAACATTTCTTTACGTTTTGAGGTCTATAGAGTATATATAAAGTGTTTTTAGAAAGGGAGATGTATGTGTGTGTGTGTACGTACGTACGTACGTATGTACGTTCGGGACACTTTTTTCTACGAGCATAACTCACGTAAACAAAGTCATATCGAGTTCGTTGAGGTGTCAATCGAAGCGTCTTTGCAATCTTAAGAGCTGATTAGTTTTTGGGATACTTCGGTCGGGGGGGTTTGCTGTTTTCGCCCCTTGAAGGTCAACCATGTTATGCGCTATATCTCACGAACCAAACATGCGATTTTCATGATTAAGGTGTCAATCGACGCGTTTTAACATTGATATGATTCTATCAAATTTATAAAAAAATTCATGGAGCCGTTTTTTAATTTTTTTAAAAAAAGTGCAAAAAATTAGGTTTTTTTTTCAAAAACATCAAATTTTTAACCTAATTTTCAAATCTAAGTAATCAATGTTTATATAATTTATATACTCCAAATAGTTTTTGTGAAAAAACCAGCAAAAGTTTTTTTCATGATTATGAAAAAAATTAAATAAAAAATAAAAAAATCATTAAACGTTCAAGGTCATTTACGTCATTCATTATATCTCGAGAACTAAATATAATATTTCCATCATTAAGGTGTCAATCGACGCGTATTATCATTTTAATGATGTTTTTATATGTTAAAAAAATCTTTAAAGTGGTTTTTTAAATTTATTGAAAAAAATTGGAAAAGTAGTGTTTTTTTTTCATAGAAAAATTCATTTTTCACCTGATTTGCACATCGTAATAATAAATGTTTGTAGAATTTATAAAATTGTATCAATTTTTGTATTTTATTTTTTGTATTTATTTTTTTCTCATGATTACAAAAAAAATTAAATTAAACATAAAAAATCATTCAAAGTCACCATGTAAAAAGGGTTCATTCGAATTATAATACCTTAAATCTCTTATTCTAAAGACATTGTTGTAAAGTCAATCAAAGTTTATTAATATTTGCAAAATTTAAGCAGATTTTCAATAGTCTTCACATCACCATGTTTTAACTTTAATGAAAAAACTGCTTTGTAACCTGTCCCCACTCCTATGAATACTCAATCAATGGACGCTCCCGTAGATGAAACGATTAATATTAAGTCATTCCAATAACTTTTACGAGAAGTACATTTTTATTATTTGAAGTAGTATTATTTCCATAATTATTATTGTGTTTAATATTTTCAATATCTTTTTAGATATTACTGGGAAGTTGACCGTGTGGACCTCATGGGTCGCACCTCACGGCTTATTTTGAGTTATTTTTACGACGACACTTAGTGTTTAAGTGATATTTTCGCAAAACCAGTTTTTCGATCTACCACCTAGCACAACATTTTTAGCAGGAGTTGCACCAATGGAGACTTTTTACATTTCATTTATATTGATGTACTTGAAGTCAGCACCAAGTTTCAGCTCCATGCGAGTTTTTCCGAAGTTGAATCTGTATATTGACTGGATTAAAAGTTGTTTGTACACTCCCAACAAGCCATATTGCATGGCTTTGTTGGTAAAAGTTGAATAACAAAAACATTTCAATGAATCATACATCTAACTCAAAATATGTCTGGACTAAGCTTTTCTTGAAAATCATAAATTTAACATGGCTGAAACTTCACCTGGAGTAAATAATATTGAGCATTGTTTCAATGGGATACTGAGTTTGATATCCATCTGCAGTATGATAAAAAAAAGCCAAAAATGTGATCATGATTGCTTACGCGACCATTTTCCACCCGAAACACAATATGGCCACTTATCGTCAAAACGAGTTTCTGATTCAGATACACCACTCGGCCCCATTGTATTTCAAGTTTTAAAAGACCTTCTTCAAATTTCCTTGCCTGCCTTTTTTACACACTCGGATGTGGTGATCTCGTCTCTTGGTCGCATCGTGCCTCATGTTACGTTTACATATGACGAGGTAAGCATTTTAAATTTAACTCTCCACTTTTCGTCTTCTTCCCAAGCCGACAACCATTTAAATCTTTTTCTAGAAGCAAAACTATACTGTATCTGTAGTTTTTTTTTCTTTACCTCACCTCCAAAGGCTTGTTCGAATTTCTGGTTTCGTCGACTCGATCGGTTGGCGGACGTGCCTTTGTGGATGGACCTTGGAACGAAGCATTCAGTAAAATTTATTCAATGCAAGTGTATCTAAATTTCGATAAATCGCTTAATTTCATTAAGCAGTGTATGCAGACGATCTGGATATGATCAGTTTATGGTTGATTTAGCTGTGTTTTATTTTCTCGATAATGTGCTGGATAGCAATAACTGACACTTTTCGTTTGACAGAAGCAAATTACATTTCAAGCTATCTTCATTGTTGGAATTGCAGTGCATATTGTGAGATATTTTTATCGTTTTGCCTGCATACTTCCTGAAAATCACAAAATTAACGTATTTCACTCTTCTCTTTCGGTCCATTCACAAGGAAAATAATAAATAGAATCCGTGATTACATACAGTTTGGCTATATGGTTCACATTTTAGTCGGTAGTTTATGGAAAACGGGGTTGAAAGTACCGAGAATATTACATAAATATTTGGAAAATATTGTGTAGTTATTATATCATAAAACATCTTTCAAATGATATATGGAAATCCTTTTATACTAACACAAAAGCAGTTTCAATTTAACTAGAAAGAAAGAAGAAACACGCGTCACCAAAACTCGAACGCCTTCAAAGCAAACCAATTTACTCCGCTGGATTTTACTTTAGTATTCAGTGTAGAAGAATTTTAAAATTATAAAGTCCACAAAGCGTGTGAGTAGACATGACATGTGAGGGGGTTGATATACTCCATCTGTCCACCAAGTGCATTTTATTAAAAGATCACTGTTAATTATGAGTATGGTCACGTTGAGGTGTGGATTTTAACCAATTAATGTATGAACTAAAACCTGACCTGACATTACTTTTTCTCAATAGCGCTGGCATTTAGAATCTTTAATGAAACATTTAAGATATTTGGAATTAATAACATACTTACAACACCCATGAATTTGCAGCGATGCCTACCAAATACCGTATTATACCATCTACAAAATTATATAACTATTGAGAGAGTGAACACGTGAGAGAACACGCTTCAACTTTTCTTGACTTCATCGACGAAGCCGATGGCTTACATGTAAGTGATACAATCTTCTCAAATTTTAAATTTTAAGCCAGACAGCTTACTATTGTTAGAATGCAACGAAAATAATACTATATGCCTGCATACAGAAAATTTGAGATATTCGTATTCATATAATAATAAAAAATGCCTTTAACTTCATTACTGGAAACTGAAAATTACAATTCAAAATTGATTGCCTATGAAGTTGAAGTTGTCACACGTTACAATAATACTGTACTCGTGACACACTTAGCTGCGTATATGACCTCCTATTTCAATGAAAGAAAATTGGCCGTGGAAAATCATCACGAATATTGAATGTTCTCGAATAAATTTTAGTCGCATCCAGAGGCGCTGTCCTTGAGTAAGAGGGGAAATTTTGGGTGCACCGAGAGTTGCCTTTAAATGCGAACGAGGCCTAGGACTTATTTCCCAAATTCGAATTATCTTTTTAACTTCCCAGTATATGGGAAGTTCTTGTAATCGCCTCGAAAATCGAAATTGAAATTTTCAACATATCTTTACGTTTTGAGGTCTTACGAGTATATTTTAAGTGTTTTTAGAAAGAAGTATGGATGTGTGTGTGTACGTATGTACGTACGTGTGTGTGTGTGTATGTACGTACGTTCGCGGACAGTTTTTCTACGAGCATAGCTCACGTAAACAAAGTCATATCGACTTCGTTAAGGTGCCAATCGAAGCGTCTTTGCAATTTTAAGAGCTGCTTAGTTTTTAGGACACTTCGGTCGGGGGGTTTGCTGTTTTCACCCCTTGAAGGTCAACCCTGTCATGCGTTATATCTCGTGAACCAAACGTACGATTTGCTTCATCAAGGTGTCAATCGACGCGTATTAACATTTTTGTGATTCTATCAAATTTTAATTAAAAACTGTTGGAGCCGTTTTTTAATTTTTTGAAAAAAGTGCAAACAATTGGAGGTTTTTTCAAAAACATCAAATTTTTAATTTTATTTTCAAGTCGCAGTAATCAATATTTATAAAATTTAAATACTCCAAACACTTGTTGTAAAAAAACCAACAAAATTTTTTTACATGATTACAAAAAAAGTTAAATAAAAAATAAAAAATCATTAAAAGTCAACATGTCCTTCATGGTGATTTATGTCAATCATTATATCTCGAGAAGCAAATATAATCTTTGCATCATTAAAAAATCAATCAACGCGTATTAACATTTTAATGATGTTTTTAAATTTAAAAAAAAATCTTTAAAGCCATTTTTTACATTTAATAAAAAAATATTGAAAATTAGTGTTTTTTCATAAAAAAATTAATTAATAATTAATAAAATCACCTTCGTAATAATAAATGTTTATAAAATGTATAAACTTTTATCAATTTATGTAGAGACTAGCAAAATATTATCTCATGATTTCAAAATAAAAAATAACGTAGAAAAGGCTTTGTAACCTGTCCCTCCTCCGATTGATCCACGTGAATATTAAATCAAACCAATCCATGAAAATCTTTACGTAATCAATTGACGCTCGCGTAGATTTTACGATTAATATTAAGTCATTCCAATAACTGTTATGAGAGGTACATTTTTATTATTAAAAGTAGTATTATTTCCATAATTATTATTGTGTTTAATATTTTTAATATTTATGTAAATATTACTGTGGAGTTGTACGTGTGGACCTCAAGGGTCGCACCTCACGACTTGTTTTATTTGTAATGGTACTCAATAGGTTCCATTAATCAATAACCAGCCTGTAAAATTATATGGGAAATATTAAGTTTGAATAATTATGTTTGTATGCTCTATTTCACAAATTACATTTAATCGGCTGAAACATATACAATTTTCATTCATTCATTGAAGCAATCCTTCCAATATATATAATAATATATAAATAAATTTATTTCGAGCTTATAGGTTTCATTCGACATTATAACTACATATATATACTATTCAAAAAGTCTAATGTGTGTATACATACTTCCAAAGTGTGTTGAATGACTTTTCCGGTGTTATTGCAGCATGCAGTTCCGCATAATGCATTAAATTTGTGTTACTCTCTGATGTCAATAATTGTGTCATACTTTTGGCATGTATAAATATTTAATTTTTAAAGATGACTTATACATCATGCTTATTAAAAACATTGTCATACTTTAAGGCCAAATTCTGCATTTATGTGCGTAAAAACATCACGTATTGCTATGTTGTATAACAAGCTTTACATTTCAAGTGTATACAGGGTTTGGAATCGCGAGCTAATTTTATAAACTTACCATGACAAATTCCATGTTTGGAGATGATTTCCCATAAAAGCAATAAGCAGGAAAAATAAGGCCTGTTTTGTGCGCAAAATATATCTTTAATAATAGACTAAATACTGAGCTATATTTACTATTCTTCGTAATATTGTTATATTTGAAATAATTAATTGGAAATAGTATAAGTGCTTAACTGGTTTAAATGTTATTTTGCATGACAATTGTGGAATAAGCCAATGATTTTAAAAATGCTCAATGTACCAGGAGCGTTTACTTTAACTACTATATGTAGTAATTCATTTTCTAAATTTAAAAGGCACCTCTAAGTTCGGTGCAATTCTTGATTACCTATTTATATTCTCCCTATCATACCTGGATAGGAAAATTCAGTTAAGCATACCACATATAACACTGTTCGTACATGGGTTTCTGTATTCAGACAACTGAAATAACATGCCTCCACTCATAGCCACCTAAAAGCTAAATAACTGAATGTGTTGATAACATAACATTTAAAGCTTCATTTTATGACATCTTATTCATGCGTCTGTCAATCGTTTTTATCAATTTAGGAAAGTATTTTATTGACTCGCACAAACCATTGACTTCCAAAATGTAACAAAACGTTGAAACATTTACTTTTCCGTCAAGTCCTTATCACTGAATTGCTGGTTGAAACTGATCTCAGCAAGTGTTACTTTTAGTACCCAATAAAATCATCGTAAAATACTGCGTAGGAGTCGAATAAAACCAAATCATTTGGGTGTATTCGATAATAAAACCTTAGTGCTGAAACGTGGATTGGCATTTTATCAGACGGACTGGACCAAGACGACAGTGAACACATAATTACCTTAATTGGATCCGCGTAACCATCTTTCCTAAAGATTAGTTGAGTTTTATGGAGCATTAAGATGAGACAATAATTGGGAGCCGATTTTTTTGGGCCTTTTCGTTAACGAAATTTGAATATGTTTGATTGACCGAGAAATGAGACATAGATTAAAATTTCCAAATAATGTTCGGATCGCGTTCAACAGAAGAAGACAAGTTATGGTTTCATTTTTTGAGGAAAATTGATTCTAATGAACGTTTTTATTTAATGGTTGCTCGTTATCTCTGTTGCGATTATCCAAGCCACCATTTTTATTTTTATTTGAATTGATACAGTATTTAACTTCCCCTTTTGCACCTTTTGGGATCGGGAATATTTCCAATCGTGATGTTTTGACAATTTTGCTTAAAATATGAAAACACCTGCTGTGTCATTTTAATAGTCTTATTAAGAGGTAAATTCAAAAAATTTAACAGAAAGATAGCTTTTCGTTCTCGTAGATAACAGGCACAATGAAATATGTATGTCATTTTAACCCGAGTCCATCATATATACGAGTATATGAAATTTTCGTAATTTTTTTCTTAACCAGCCGGTTAAACGCAACATAGCACACTCACTTGCTTCAATCTATGACATGCCTAATAGTTTTGGACTATAATCATTTGCCAGTGAAAATTGTGAACTTAGTCTAACTTTTAATTTTTCAAGTTTGGTATCCTCTACCAAACTATAACTTAAAATTACATTTTTATGATGAAATCAAATTAAAAACTAAGTGAGACACTTAACTTTAACCATTGTATCTCATTGAAATTGCTAAGGCTAAATGTTGTTTGAAGTACAATTTACAATAATTGATTAGCTATCGGTAGAAAGTACGTTCATCATTCTTTATTGATAAAAAGCAAAATCTTGTCAAAAATTGATTGCTTAAAGTGCAAACCAAATGGGAAAATTATTTTCTTGAAGAAAAAACCTAATTTTTTTATTCTATTTTTACTAAATTCAAAAACGGTTGTTCTGAGAGAATCATAAGAATGAAATTGCGCTTCAATTAAAACCTGAAGAACGTCAATATAACGTTTTATTCTCGAGTTATGGTGCATGTGAGACATAACCTTGCATGGATCACAGCAAAAACAAATATCCAACCGAGCCTTACCAAAATTTAATCAGCTCGTGACATTGCAAGTATGCTTCAATTAATACTTCAACGAAGTCGATACGATGTTTTTTCCGAAAATTATCGTGGTAGAAAAAATTTTCTGCACACGAACATACGTACAGACACACATACAGACTTCTTTGTAAATATACTTTAAATTACTCATTAGATTTTGAAACATATAAAAATGTTAAAAATTTCAATTTGTACTTACGGAGCGAAAACAAGAACTTCCCATATACTAAGAAGTTAAAAATCATTCATTATCAACATAAATCTCGTCACAGAAGTATCAAAAAAATATATTTTTGCGAAATTGGGAGAAGTTTTCTCAAAATTTAATTTTTGATGAAAAAGTTGGCATTAATTTCTTTATGGAAATCATAGTTTTTAATTAATATCAAAAATCGTACTTCAATGTCCACGACGAGTTATCCTTTTAATTCTAATTTGTTGTTTGTATGCAATCATGAATAAGAAATTAAATTTGTTTTGGTATTGTAAACTACAGCAAGGATTTTAGATTTGATACTTTCGAGACTCAACCGCCTGTTTTGGAAATATATTTGCTTAGGTGTTCTTAATATGTCTCAGTAAATGAATTATATTTAACGCATGGAAATTTTGAAATGGGTTATAAATTTGGGATTGTATTGAATTGACGTCCCAATAAATTTCATATTCAATCCAATGAAGCTTGTCCTTCGGAGGTGGAGGCCATAATCTTATTTTTACATTCTTTAAACTTGTTTGAACTATAAATTAGAAGAGAATTAACTTGGGAATATTTATTTCTTTTATTCTATTTTCTATTTGAACAAATAACCATGTGTCCTAAAGAAACCGTGAAAACAAGTTAAATGTCATCAAATGGTAGACTGATAGTCCGAATACATTTTTCAAAAGCTGGCTATATTCTTCGTTTGTCTACCGTCCTACATCAAAATAAAATTAAAAACGCTTTCTTCAAGAAACCACCCCAGTTTTGTGCCAAGCATCATATGAGTCTTCGTACACAAGTTCATTAAATCTTCAAGAATGATGAACATGTACAATTTACAACCATCATTGCACTCTTCGTAAAATATATTACTGAATATAGTCGCCAGAAAGCATGCTAGTGGGCTTCAAATTGAAAAATGTCTCAGACAAGATATGGTTGCCAATAAATTTAATTGTTTTGCAAGACAAACCGTCGACCAAGCCGCGATATGCAGTTTTTTCGCATTTTCCAGGCTGCCTCGCTTCGTTGCCTCGTTATTAACCGGCCCACGACTTCGATTGGTGCATTTTAATGGCCTGATCGCGACAATATTTTTGCGTTGATGTTATGCTTATCGAATTTTAACGTGCAGCGGACGAAACACAGAAATACACTTAAGACGCTTTCATTTTGGACACAACTACTCTGTTTTGTTTTGTTTTTAATGTTAAAGTGAGGAGATAAGTCGCATTACAAATTTGCAGTCCAATATGAACTCTGCGCTCGTTGCGCTCGTGTCAAATTTGGCAAGTAAGAATCGATGGCCTATTCGCATTTATTTACACATGCGTTGAAGTGCTCACAATAGGTACATATTTTGGCCACACTGCATTATGTTGTTGAAAGCTTCACTTTTTTATTTAACTATTTTCAGTATCCCCCTTACTTCCAACATATTTTTTGTCGTGTCTCGATGTATAGCTCCATGCAAACCTGTTAAAATTGAAAATTCCACAAATAACCGAACTTCATAGACAGAATATTTTTGTTTACAAGCCTACGTGAAATTCAAAATACATTATGAACAAGAAGCTTCAGGTATTAGTTGTTCGGGCACTTTACACATATTGTTATCCACCTTCAAACGAAAAACATTACTTCGTCATTGTTATATTTTTAGAGTTACTACACTTAAAAGTCACCAGGAAAAATTTGATGAACTCTACTCTCAAGCAATTTCATGTATTCAGTAATAAACTTCTCCATAATTTTTCTCAGAATCCAACAATCAAACAAAATAAAACAGTAAAACAAATTGCCAAATGACAACCATAACATAAAAGCGTTTACTGGTTTTCGACTGTCATAACAAAGATACAATTTTGAACAATAATAAAATGGTGAAATAATGACTGAACTCTAATTTAGTATTAATTTCGAAGAATCATTAGGGACTTAACCTACTACAACGTGTCTCGCAGTCGGCATCGCAAGTGAGTTCATTATCACCAGACTTAAGCGTCTATTACACGGATCGTAAAATGATCGTAAATGTCTTGAAAAGAATTCCCACATAAACTTGGATTCGACATTCGTTTTTGGCATTCGACATACAGCCCAGAATCAGACTAGATGATTGTTACACACTCAACCACAGTATAAAAAAAATTTAATGGAAACTCAAGAGTTTTCTGGGTGTTACCAATTTTGTGGAAGCTTCAGCGTGCCTCGTGAAATAACATCTTAATTTTTTTTGCATGGAAGGTATGTCTTTGCTCTCCTGATGGTAGGGTGTAGATTTACAGGTTTAAGGAGTTTCAATATTCCACAAAACGATTAGATTAGACGGCTATCAATATTAATTTGATGACGAAAATATCGAGAATTGTTTTAAACTGGAATATTGTTGTGCATGCATACCTATATATTGGAGCAAAGCTCCTTAAAAGAAACCAGACCAAATATTATTTTGAGCTCACTAAAAAATTGTAATCACGCATTGTTTTAGGTTTTAGCTAAGAATGAAACTGAACCCTTCATCCTAGGCAACTATTTTAGTACATTGTCCTTTCACTTTCCTTTCATGAGTTGATTGATTACTTCAATCATAAAATAAACAGACAAATGTGGAATGTAGTCATGATATGAATGTGAATTCACCCAAGAATTGATTTTGAACGTATTGAAGGTGGAAAATCAATTAATTAGGGATTAATATTTATTTCACCTTGACAAGATCTCACCAATACTTTTTATTATCTATTTTTTATAAATTGGCAAAACCAAACATCCAGCAACAAATGAAGCGGCATATACCTAAGCTTTATATTTTCCTCTAGTCAAGAATAAAGTTATTCTTTACCTGATAGCCCGGAAAGAGTATTTATTTAAGATTTTTCATGTCTTTTGTGGTTTGATAATGTTGCTTGCATGAATAAAAGATTATCACGATCCAAAAAGCCACATATGTTTTTCAGACTTCAAGATTAAAATTAGTGTGCTGCATTATTTTTAATCATCTGGATTGAATCCAATTCTCCGCAATACTTGTTTGAATATTTAATGCTAGGTTTATTTATATTCACGAACTCAACTGAAAATATTGACAATAAGCAATAGAGTTCGAAGAAAACACAGCTGCTTGTTTTAATTGAAATTCCTATTAAATTAATTGAAATGAACGCTCTCTAGTTTCTAAGTTTGTTCTTTAATCTTGAAGTGGCAGCCCTTTCTTCGATTATATCAAGCTTTTCACATTCACGCAAACAAATGCGGTAGTCATCAGCAAAAGAATCCACCGCCGAAGAACAACACCAGCGGAGCATCAAATCAAACACAAACAAACAAAACACTTCGATTCTGGCTTCACCCAATTCGAACCATCTATGTAAGTCCTCGCAGTCAGACTCTGAAACAGTTCTTTTTATAGCAAATTAACAAGACGTTTGAAATCGTTTTTATAGTATTATTATGGTTATTATCGTCATCGGGTATTATGGCACACGTTCAAACAGGTTGCCCGGCAAAACAAGTAGTAGAGGATACTTTGATTTTTACGATCAGTAAAATAAACGATAAATGAGAGTGGCTCAATGTGGGTTTCGTGCACTGTACGTTTACGCTGTGGTATCAGGCAAGGTGCAATAAACATAGCAGTAAGGAGCAATAGTGCCAGTGAACAGCTCGACGTGCGCCTTAGTCACTATCGAGTTTCAAGGGGTAGCCAAGGGTTTGTTTTGACAAGTAAGTGTTGATGATGATGATAGCTACGAATTTCGCCCAACGAAGGGCGAAAAAATGCAGCAGTGCTGTCAGAATTGTCGGAGATATCTAAATTGATAACCTGTGGGAACATCAATTTTCAAAATTATGTTCAGAATCAGCCGTACCTTCCTTATGATGTTGTACTTTACTCCATTCTTAATGCTGAGAATAGAGGTAATCATGAAGTAGATTAAGAAGTTACGTAGGTCCATTAAAATTTTCATGACAGAAAATGCAATTTGGACGGACTTTGGGAACGTTGTGAATCCTATTTAAATGAACAAAGCCGCTCAAGCAAAGTTAAATTGTTTCCAACTTAATCATTGTTCTCGTTCGGTTTTTAAACAATATGGCTTCGTAGGTTGACTTCGTTTGATTTGACTTTACCGTCATGCACAAATTGTATCTTAATTCACAGAGGTAATATGTCCAACTACATATCAAAAATTCCTATCAAAAAGCTGTGAAAAGCAAAATATAACCGTCAGAAAATTCACGAGTCAATTTGCATAGCTATTGATTTTATCAACCCAATTCAGGTCATGTCTTTTGCCACTTTATGAAAGGAAAGGAAACAGTAACGTCAAAATGTTCATACATCGTTACTAGATGATTATTACGTATTTTGAAAGCAACAAAAATGTGAGTTTAAACCTGGTTCTTGAACCAATTTAGTTAGGAAGGTGATAAATCCATTAAATTACTAATGACAATGATTTTGCTGCGACAAGAAACCAATCGACTTATATTAATCTGAATTGACATCGTGCGATTGATTCTCGAAGAACCTGGCGTATAGATGATCTACTTACAGTATTTGCATATTATTGTCATTAATGATACTATTTGCAACTTCGGTAAAATTACTTTCGATCTATTCTTCTATAAACAAAGCTACACTGCATTTCTGCACTGTGTGCCATGCAAAGACAAAGGCATTGAGTAACAAAACTCACATTATTCTCTATGTTCCTTAAATTTGTTTTCAACATAGTAAAGACAAGACGAAAAGACGTAACAGCTTCAGAAAATTGAGTGTATGCAGCGAAAAAACTGATACAGTTCAGCAAAAACAAGGAGGCTGTAAATTATAGGAGTAGAATAATCCCAAAATTTGTGGCTAGGTTGCTGACACTAATCCAATTTCAAATTGGAAAGGTGTACCAAATTCACAATTTTCATAGGACAGCCCAAAGACGCGTATTTTGAAATGATTTAAATGCACATGGTTGTAAATTAAATGATTTGTGTACACAACGAGACACTGATCTTTAAAAGCATCCAATCTTCGTCATTAGATACCTGACGAGAATGCAAAAAAATATGATCCATTACTCTCTTTTGCTACCGGCTAATGCCATCGTTACCAATAAATATCATGCAAGAAAATATATGAGATTTAACAGTCATGTGGCTATCCCGAATTCCAATTTGCAATTCACAAATAATTCTCTACGTGTGAATAGTCGTTTCAGTCTTTTTCCTTGTTCAAAGAGCAAAAATGTCCAGAGATGAAGGTAAAGGAAATTCAAACTACCATGATAAAAGATGAAGATTGGCTGACAAGTTCATAAAAAAACATTTCGCACTTTTTGAGAAATTCCAGAATTTGTTTAAATTGTTCATAGCAGCAATATTTTCAAACATTTGAAGCACCACGAAACCATTCAAAACTATGTTTCAGTTACACAAATTGAATAAATAAGCCTTAATCTCCTCCCTATCCCAACCAATCCGAAACGAAAACCAGCTCATGAAAATAGCAAAATCCCAATTCGAAAGAGAGCATCAATTTCTGTCGACAATTTGAACCCACGTTGTTAGCACTATATATCAGCAAACTTATATGTTTATCCATCATTTACATGGCTTTCTCCCCATTTAGGCTAGCGAACAATAAATCCAAGGATTGAAAATTGTTTGTAAAGTCGAAAATAGCACTGCACTCTGTAGTGAAAATTCCGCTTGCCAACGCAATAGGTACCGAGCTCCACACAGTACATTTCAGTGTGCAGCAGCAGCATCCCGCGGTGAAGTATAGTCGGGATCGAAAAAAATTAATTTTATAAATAGCTGGCATGTATATACTGACTCAGATGCAGTAACGCAGTCTTCGTGTAAGACATGAAACGAAAACAATTTTACTTTGATCTTTTGCTTCACGCTCACTCAGATCGGTCATAAAGAACGTCTTAATTCAATAAAATATTTGCTACTGTCCTGTTCACGACAACTGCAAGCGCAGCATATATCTTGCACCCAATAAATTCACATAAAGTTATTAAAGTTTAACTTGTATCTTATTCCACCATTTTTAATACATTTGCATCGGTCGGGTGTATTGTATGTGCGCCTACTAGTTCAACGTGCGATTGCTTGTGCAGCCTCTCAGTAGGACTCAGTAGGCATGCCGCATAGAACGCAAATAAAAAAAACCACGGTAGATTCTCGGATTCCAGAATCGCAGCTAATTTCTGAGAAGAATCCGGAATATCGTTGGTATATACCACATTTTCCGATTGGTGAAGACTTTTTCCCAAACGATTTAGACTTTTTCCCAATTGATTTAGACCTTTTCCCGAAGCATTTAGATCTATGGCGAAATGGTTTCAAATTTTTCTTAGAACTTGTAAACGTGTTTCCATCAGATTTAATGTTACGGTTTATCAACAGATAGGAGGTAAACCATAAGCTTAAATTTGTAATAGAAAAATTTATAAGTATTGGAAAAGAGTACAAACCATTTCACAAAAGTTCAAAGTGTTTTGGGGAAAGTCTAAATCAATGGCAAAATGCTAAAAATGGACCCCTTTTCAGTTTAGCAACGTTTATCGACGTAACAGTCAATCCACCGAAATAAGGAATCAACACTTTGACTGTGTAACATACTAACTGCAAATTTGCAAATTAAATAATATCACATTTCTTTCTTGCCGAAACAGAGCCTTAATCACGAATAAAATATAAATGTAGGAACAGAGGAGAGTTTAGGATAGAAGAATCGAATTGCATAAGCTGCTTGGATATTCCTACATTGAATTTTCTAGTCAACTTCCCGCTTGTTGGGTCAATGCACGGTACAAAAAAGACTATGACATATGAAATCCGGGGCATAAATTATTTGCATCAGAATATCGTAAATTTGAAATTTAATTTTTCTCCGGCTGGGTAACCAGATATATATTGAATTTATCCAATCGCTGCATGTGTGAAGTCAAAATGAAGTTTGGAAAATTATACCATGTATACAATTGCACACGACCGCAAACACTCTTCTTTGCAAGATTGCTACCTTTGACTATTCAAATGAATGCCCGCCTACATGAGTCATTTGAATAGTACTTTTCAAGATATCTATGGCATTTGTATAGACACAGCTACATCGAATAGAATATGACTTTTGAAATTTCATTCATAGCATTTTCATTCTATTATTTCGCTCAACTATTTAATTTTCATGATAAAACTTTAATTATAATTGTATTTGCATACATAATTTAAAAAAATCTGTTTACCCAATTGGCCTTAAGAAACGTACCTAATGAAATGAAGCTGGTTTGTCAGATCAAATCCTACGAGGTGATGCGGAAAGTTATCATATTTTACGGGTACTTTAAACACACCAACTTTATGGATGAAAGTTACGTGAAATTTAAGGTAGGATCTCTAGTTTCCATTTTTGGTCTGCCGGGTCATAATTTCGAGCGTTGTAGTTGCTAACCAAATTTATCAAATTATTCAATTGCACACGACCGCAAACACTCTTCTTTGCAAGATTGCTGCCTTTGACTATTCAAATGAATGCCCGCCTACATGAGTCATTTGAATAGTACCTACTTTTGGCATTTGTATATCCATAGCTACATCGAATAAAATATGACCTTTGAAATTCCGTTCAGTTATCTAATTTTTAAGAGGAAACTTTAATAATAATTGCATTTTGATCTTGTTTAACTGTCAAAAAAAAATGTTTGTAAACGGAGCCCAGCAATATGAGCAGTAATAGAAATATTTGAAGATTATATCACTTCACTAATTAAGTAAAAGCTACATACGCATATTAAGATGTTTCGAACAGCAAAGGGCATTTACATTCCAACATTTGTATATGCTTTGCTTATGTAGCGGTAGTTTACTATTCGTAAATATGAGAAAGCTTAGTCTGCTAATTTTAATTTCGGAATGATTTCTATGATGGGCTGATTGGATGGTGCAAGATGACACTAATAACTCGTCGAACTAATGAAAAAATTTCTGTTTACCCAATTGTTCTTAAAAAACGTACCTAATGAAATTAGACTGGTCTGTCAGGTCAAATCCTACGATGTGGTGCGAAAAGTTGTCATATTTTAGGGGTACTTTAAACACACCAACTTTATGGATGAAAGTTAGGTCAAATTTAAGGTCGGATCTTTAATTTCCATTTTTACATTGGTCTGCCGGGTCATAATTTGAAGCGTAGTGGCTGCAAATCAAATTTATCTATGAAAATAAGAATTGAAAGAACCATTGTATTCCGGAAACCGTGGCTCGCACAAATATGTATCGTGCAACAAACTAGTGTGAAATTTAATTTGCAGTAGCATGTATGAATTTTTTATGGTGTTAATATTTAAAAAATCACGAGCATGATAAGTTTCGTGTGGTAAAATTGTAGAAAAGAAGAAGAAGAATTTGTCGCGACTCGTTTAAGTATCGTTTTTTGCAATCAATGTACATTGGTGGCAGCTATTGACTCTAGGAAAGGAGAAGCCACGTAGAAAATGCATGTATAAGCAATGTGAACCGGAAACAATAAATGCCGTCAATGTGTATTGATTATAACTAACAATGCTGCACACGACTCGCAACAAATTCCTTTAAATTGTAAATCCTGTTCGTGGCAAAAGTAAAAAAACAAGCCGCGAGGTGCGACCCTAGAGATGAACACGGTCAACTTCCCAAATATCTACCTAAATATTAAAAATATTAAACACAATAATAATTGTGAAAATACTACTACTTTTAAATACTAATGAAACTCTTATAACAGTAATTGGAATGGCTTAATATTAATCGTATCATCTACGGGAGCGTCCATTGATTAGGTAGGTAAGAGGGATGATTGAATATTCACCCGAATTAATCGTGAGCAAGGAGGCGGGGGTAGGTTACAAAGCCTTTTTTACGTTATTTGTTATTTTCATATCGATGCTTGAAGGACAAAAGAGCGCTAACAAAAATTAATGCAGTTTTTGCTATTACGCCCATTGAAGAGATTTTGTCGCGTGGTGGCCATTTTGAATAGTTGTGTTCAAAATCACCACGGCTTCGGCATAATCATTGAGTTTGTATTTTTCACAATTTTACAACAGTCAGGCTAATACTTATTTTTTATTTTCAGTTGGTTTTGAAAAACATTGAATATGCAGTCAATAATCGGTTTCATTGCATGTAAAAAATGTGTTACGAATGATGATGGAGGAATTAATTGAAATCTTACGAACACTAAAGAACAAAACTACTAAAAACTACAATTTTTTATTTGATGAAAGCTTTTTAAGGCAGTTGATCTTGCAAAGTATTGACTACCATTCCATACCATTTAACCATTCAAAGCGCTCATTACCACCAATGCAAATTTGATTATTTGTTTTTTGGTTTTCAAAATGTAAGCAGTTTTTTTTTGTTAAAATTAAAACACTATGAAAACAATTCAAAATCTGCGCAAACTATGCAAATACTAACAAACTTTGATTGATTCAACAACATTGTCTTTAGAATAAGAGTAATCAGGTAATATCATTCGTATGAACACATGGTGACTTTGAATGATTTTTTATTTTTAATTTAGTTTTTTCATAATCATGGAAAAAAGTTTTGCTGGTTTCTCTTCCAAAGCTGATAACAATTTGTAAATTTTATAAACATTATTACTTTGTTGTGTAAATTAGGTTAAAAATTTATTTTTTATGAAAAAGAGATTGCAAAGGCGCTTCGATTGACACCTTAACAAAGTCGATACGACTTTGACGTGAGTTATGCTCGTAGAAAAACTGACCGCGAACGCACGTACATTTCTAAAAACACTTAAAATATACTCTAAAGACCTCAAAAAGTAAAGATATGTTGAAAATTTCGATTTTCGAGCAGACTACAAAAAATGCCCATATACTGGGAAGTTAATAAAGAAGTTGTGGCGCCCGAAAAATTGTCCATCTTATTTCTTATGGTTTTAGCTTCTTACTTTACTATTAGGCATCAAAGTTACAAAAAAGTGATACCAGTTTTAAGTGCAAAACTTTTTCATGGGGAGCACTGTCAGTGACCACCTTAAAGGGAATTCAACTTTAATTTTGTTTCAAGAGAACGGCCGAATGGAAGAAACCTGAATTGAAGTTCACTGCGGGTTTTATATGTATGTATGTATATATACATATATATATATATATATATATATATATATATATATACATAACATATATTCTCGAGATATAAGGGTGACCCACTTTCTTCTTCTTTTGAAAATGGTGACCTTAAAATCTTCCAACTAGTTGACGTGTAGAAAGTCAAGAAATAATCCGCCTGACTACACAGTTGAACAACCATTTGACTGGACTAGAAACACTTAATTTTCAAAACAACGTATGGCTTACCGCATGCTATGGCATTATAAACATTTTATTTAACACTCAATTTTATTCCACTTCGTACTAACTAAAACCATTTGCGCTTTCAAGTTTCCAAAATTAAATAATACATTATTTGCAAACCATTCCTGCAAGCAAAAACAATTAATAATAATTTCTATTTGCTGCTGTCTCGAGAAATCTTTGTTCGTGACCCTCTGCAATAAGTTGTCTACAGACTATTTTAAAAATGAACCACATCAGTGCTTCACCAAATTAAATGTATGAATATTTCTCCAATTAATTAGCTGTACTGTAGTTTATGTCAAACAAATCTTCAATAATAGCATAAATCATTAACATACATGTTTTTGTTTGCTAATAGAATTACCAACAAATGAATAAATCATTGATTGCCTTTTGTATGAAATCTTATGATTTAAAGTTCTGCTTCGGAAGCTTTTTTTTATTACGATAAACAATAATACTTTCTTCATATAAACGCATTGACTTTATAGTGCTCGAAATAAACTGCTGATAATATTCGTCTTTATGATAAAAATAGAACAATAAATAACAATCGACAAATTTACTTGTTAAAAGAATGGATTGATCTTATTAGCAGGCTTTAGGTTAAAATATTGCAACGAAATCGTTTGTGTCATAATAATAAAAATTAAAATACAAGAACAGAAATACTTAACTTAAAGGGTGAGAAATCATCATTACAAAGTAACATTATTACCACACTCAGAGCACCCAAACAAAAAACGTTATTATACTCTTTAGCTTATCAAAATTGCAGCTATAACAAATAAAATCATGCATATGTAGGTATTCAGAAGCAAAAACAAAAGACTACGAAAAAACATGTTCACAAAAAAATTATTGGCTCTGCTATATCGTCACCCTTATGCCAGAGACGCGAAAGTGTAAATCAGCAGTTTTGAGTTATTGCTAGATAAATGTTTAAACTGTCTCTAAAAATCAGATTTTTTTTACGCGTCCAATCTTTTTTGAATATAGCTGTATACCACTTCAGATAAATCACATTCGTACTTCTGGGATAGCATCTTTGTACCATTTTGTATTAAAAAACCCTATTAGCGCGAAAACTTGAAATGAAGCTATGCATGTTCAGTGATGTAGCGTTTGGTTTTCAAAACCTGTACGTCAACTTACCATCATAATATTGCTTGAAACTTCTAAAGCAGAGTATCTTACTTACTTTAGTAATTTAAGGACTCGATAAATTTTTGCAAAGCCCTTAAAGTCTGTAACACCTCATAAATCATCATCATTTTAATAATCGGAAATTATTGATTATGTTTACCAAAACAAATTCGTGACATTTTTACCAATTGCTTTGAGTACATTTCAAATGTTTTATTTAAAATTTATTCGCTAGACTGGAGAAAGTGTTAGTGCCCACGGTCACGGTCATGGCCAGCGTAAATTTATTTGCAGCACCGCTTGTTCGACTGGCCAGCGAAATCTTGATTAAATCATAAATTCAAAAAGGCTCCAAACGACGTGTCAGTGATGCCGTGTTGAAAAACTACCTAATTATCTCAAATAGGTACACCCATGATTTCAATTCTAATGAGATGGAGCGCTTAAACTCTGCCGCATATTAAGATTACTTTGACTTATGGTCATTTTATGGCAATTCGCAGTAATTAATTGCTTGTATCTAACCGATTCGTATGTAAATGACTGTCCCATCGCAGCCGACTCTATTTCTCGCCGCAATCTATTATATCACTTGGAAAAGTGAAAACGTCTAATGAAATACTGCCGCGGGCAGTGAAGATTTGCACGCAGCGAGCAGCAATTAAGTTAATTAGAAATATTGTTAGCTCGGAGCGCCAGAGCTTGGCAGCGGGATTTATTCCTGATATGTCTATATTCAGGAATTTTAGCTGTTTGTTCGCTCAGTCCGGCGGAAAATCCAAGCGAATTCAGTTGAACACACACGCAGAGGAGGATTTTGTTGTTGTGTGGGACGTTGAGACGCCAGAATGTAGACCGGGCCTTTGGTCGCAAGCCAACTAGTGGAAGGGGCCCGGAAGAATTCAACATGGCGTACTCCCGGGTGCTTTGATGAATCGCCGGCCGGCCAGAGTTTGTGCACACGATTTACGCTTTCGGTTGAATTTATTCCGAGACTCCGGCAAGTTCGAGTGGTTTTGTGAATAACGTGACCGTTGTGAGGAGCACTAGTGACGCGTCGTTGGAAACCCGCGAACCTGGCTTCATATTCAGAGCTGTATCAGAAAATATTCGTTTTGCTGCTGAAAGTGCCCGTAAGTACAAATTAGCCACTCATGCTTTTCTGGCCGCGAGAAAATGTAAGTGGCTGGGTGTGGATGCCCCTCGCTTCATCGAACGCTGACATTAACCTCTCACGCTGCATGAACTATTCTATCGTTGATATAGCTATTGTTTGTTTACCTAAGGTCCAGCGGACCTTCCAGGTCCAGTTCGCGGAGTATTTTCGACTTATTTTGTCGCCTTCGTGTTAACAACTTTCTAGCATACGTTTCGTTCCACACTCTATTCAAATTCGCACGCCACTGATTTGATGACACGCCCCGAGTGGAACCCAATCGGAAGCCATGATGGAAATGGTTATGCACAATCCGACTTGAGTTCCACTCGGCAGAAACTCCCTCTCATCATCGTGTGTGAACGAGACAGAGCTTCAGTGTTGATGGCAAGCCTTCACAAGGGGCTGGAACGCTGGATTGGCTCAAGCCCCGAACGGGTGCGTTAAGCAAGAGTCGGGCGTATCGGCCCCTAGAACGAGTAGATTTTATGGTCGCTTAACGTGCGACTGAGATGGTCTCATTATCGTTTGATGTTCATCAGAATGGGACATCAAACGTTATACTAAAACGAGGATTTAAGTAAGTGGAAACGAGATCATAACCAATATTAAACATCGTCCTGATTGAAATAAACGCAGCGGCAGCGTCACGTGCGCAACTGAGATAGGGCTTCATTCTATAGATTCTTTAGATGGGGCTTTATTTTTAGGTGTGCTTTTCACAGCCCCTGGAATTGCCGCGCCTTGAAATCGTCCTGTGGGATGCCCGGCTTCGGGACATTGTTTGTGAAGCAGGATTAGTTTTTGGGCATGTTAAGTCAGCCGAAGTGAGGAGGGCAGTAGCAGGCGTCATTTAAATGCTCACCCTGCTCTCCCAGAGAAATCGATAAGAAAGATGAATGGGACCATGAAGGATTTTAGAATATACAGGGGGAATGAGGCGAGCGATGATGATGAGGTGAATTGACTGTAGCAAATGAATTTAATCGATTCGTAATAATTTTTATTGCAGTAAAATGAAGTTAGCAATGACTCTAGAGTAAATATAATTGAATCAACTTTTTGAGGATAATCGCTCACACAGTCTTTGCTTCTTTATTCATTGATAAGCTTATCACTTGCACCGATTTGGCTGTTCAATGTCAAATCAAGTTTCCACTTTCCGAAACAAGGAACATACTCTAAAAATATATAAAATCTACTTGTTACATATTATTGGTAGATAAAATCGGATCTATTTCTATTTTCAGAGTGAGCAATGTGTTCCTTTGATACTTTTGGAGTACAACTTCGTTACTATGATGTGCCTTGAAGATAATATTTACAGACCTTAGGTGAATTTCTATTCATAAATAGGCACCTCCTGTATACCGCCATACCCATGATTTTTGATAGATAATAGATAGAATTAAATACTGTTCATATGCAGTGAAACTATTAGTTTTAGAAACTATGTTAGCAATTTTAAAATACGAAGATTACCAAACTAAGTGTAATTGTAGACAAACCCTCTTTTTAGTATATTCGATTATATTCCTAACCTTATCAATTAACACTGTAAAGTTCTTCCCAAAAATTTCGCAGTAACCTTTAATATATTTATGTATGCGACTTATTTACCTCCACACAATTTAACTCATTTCCTTAATCTGTATTATTTATTTAAAGTTCAACATTGCATGCTACAAAAAATTAAGCTATCTTCTTTATATCAAGCTCAACTTTTTGTGAAGAATCAGACTGATGTTATCTGTGAAACAACTTATGTATTTCATAATTCTATTGTGTAACAATTTCATTGCTTATGTACTCCTATATATATAAATATTGTTTATTATTGTGACTCTATGAGTATGTTTTCACTGGAGAACTATCCAAGAGTACTGACAAAATAACTTGATTTCAGTCATTTACTTAATTTCAAACTGAATTTAATTTTAAATCAAGTTATTTCCCACACATTTTCTTTACATGCAAATTAACCTGGACAATATATTTTTATTTTCATCATGTGTGAAGCGTTGTTCATCGTGAATAGTAAACAAATGCTAGTTCAGCCTTTTGGCACTAGGCGCAAGGCGCTAGGTGCCAGGTGCCAGGTTTAACTATAAAACTGACATCGATTTTTCCATTGAAACTTCAAAATTGAGCAACAATAGTTGGCTGTTGGGAGTTGGTAAAAAAAGCTAGAGTGAAATGTGCAAACAAGTTGGTAATGTACTGATTGCCTATGAGTACTGTTGATAGATTCATGATTGGTTTGCTCAGAGAGAACGGGACAACCATGTTTATAAATCAAGTTTAGAAATAATAATAATAATATATGCATATGCTCCAATCACAAACAAAAACTTGCCAAATAACTTACGAGTAGATATCACTTACTCCAATGAAAATTACATGGCCCCGTTTTTTCATATAAAAATTATATTTTAAGATACATTTTTGAGATGCTTTGTTGTATACGTAGTTTCGTCTATGAAATTGCCTATTTCCCATTCACAGTCAACCGAAATGTATAATCCATCTGAGAGTATTAGTCTATTTGTTCAGAATGTCAAGTGAAAGATTCCATATTCAATATCTGGTTGATGAATTTTTTTTGGACTATGCGTTGCGTGATAGGAAACATTACTCTTCTAACGTTTTTTAAACTTAATAACCTAGTAATTAATAAGTCCAGAGTCAATGTTACGGCACCTTCAGTACAACGTGAAATTGTTTTAAACGAATTTGTATTTGTTAATAAAGTGCGTCGCAAGATTATTCATTGAATTCATTGTTATGCCAACGGTTTTTCTGTCAATCAGAAAATTTACCATCAAGCAATTACTTCATAACCAAACAACAAAGTTCAGGCTCAACCTTGTATTCGAAACTTGTTACAGCCCTTTTTATTCCAATTCTCAATTTTTATATTCATTTCAAGTTATATTTCATAACATTGAGTCACTATTTACAAATTAGCCGCACGATAGCTTCAAAATATTCTAGTGTCATTCAATGTAAATGATTATCTCACTTGAAATGGATTGGGATCACTGAATGCTTACTCAAATTAAGAAAATGGATACTTCACTCTTTGCGTAGTCTCCCGTAGTATTTTTTCGTCTGTGAAACTGGTTTTTATTAGCTCGTTATATGATCACTTAGGAAACATAGACGCACACAGGGTCTGAAACGTTGCTTACGAAGCAAAGGAGGCATTTATCTCTAAATTTAAATTTATTCGGCTGCCATAAATTACTTTTCAATATTATCAACGCGAGTGCATTGACTCTGGTCGAATTCATTTGATTCTTCAAGTCGATAACCTCTTCCCGAGCCATCAGCTTGAAGAAGGTCAAGGCGCTTGATACTGGGCTTTGTATTCGTACGTTTAGCAGTCAGCTTTTCAAATGACCTTATTCCAACATCAAGGCGACCAGGTCAGTATGTTCTCTTTTCAGCCGAAACGAGAGTTCCACTTTAAAAGCCCACATCTCACATGTGTGCATATTCTGTGCTATGCATGCCTATATGCAATGAGAATTGATAAACTTTTTGGGAGTTCGTAATGAGCTGAAAGATGTGAGTATCTGACGGTTTTTGCTTCGTTACAAAAACGTACGCTGACCCAACATATATAATATTATCTACTTGTTGCACCGTATTTGCTTAGTTCACTTGTTTTTAGATGCAATGCTAGAGCTCTACACGAAAATCGTGGAGTCTCCCATAAGGTCTGATAATAAATTAACCAGCACATCAGTGGGAGAAAGTTCATGCTGAATGCCAATCGAACTAAAATCCTTATATCATATATAAATATGCAGAATATTACTCAGATATTCTATATTCTACATTTACATCTGATACAAGTAATTCTTGTAGGTATTTACTATGCGGTGGGCGTCCTTAGTCAGCTGCTAGTAAATGGTTTGTGAAATCTGAAGATTTATCACTCCGTGACAGCATATACTCGCCTTGCATGACTCTACAATGTTTAAGTTGTTGAAATGGGTTACCGTTTTTTAATGAAGTCTTCATTCAGTTACTAAACCCAAATGCGATATTAAAAATGATTAATTAAATTATAGACAATCGCTTTGAATTGCAATTTACTGAAAATGTTGAGTAGAATGATGTGCGTCAGCTGCAGTTCATTAATTTATATGGTTGGTTTAAAACAGGAAGTGAGGATTCAAAATGTCAAGAATCTATTTATTATGAAGCTTTGAGGAAGATTGCTAAATTACTTTCTTATTTTATGGATAACACCACTAAAAACGCCAAAAAAATACCTATAGGATACTGAGAAAACTGATGGTTATAACACTCACGTTGATAATATTATGGTTTTAACATTAAAACAAACATAAATCCAAACTCCACCATTGCTTTCGGATGTTTCAGATTTAGGAATTCTCAACAGAGTTTTTGTGACTTAAATCTTAAAGTAGAACAAATTTATAAGTTCAGAATTTTGCAAATCAAAATAAATTTGAAAAATAAAATCAATGTAATATTTTATAATTTTTGTAAAATTTAGCTAAGCCTATATTTACAACCATATATTTCCAAATTCTGCGAATCAAACACCCTACATACTAACCAGTTTTTTCAGTTTCTTTAAAATTGCAAACACAGTTTGAAGGATATTCGGTCATAACTAAACATTTCAGAATATTTGCTTGCCTCTAAATGTTCGATTTTAGTAAAACTAATATCGGATATAGCAGAGCATATTTTGCGGGAGTTACAGAAGGACCAAATAAGATTCACTCTAATGGATACTATCTTTTAAATAAAATCTGCAAAACACAATGTCAATAAGTAAATTTTTGCATCAAAAACATACCTATTTAAATATTGAATATATATTTATTCGCACATCCGGGGTTTTTTTAGTTCAAGACTCAGAACTTACTCGTTCTCTGCTTTCTAAATTTCGAAAGCTATACACTCATGCACAACATTAAAACTATATGAATGTACTGTTTTAAGAGCATTTTCTGACTATATTCAGATAGGATAAAGGTTTGTCCTTTGGATTGGAAAGTAAACCTTCCTAACGAAAGTATAAGATTTCAATTCTTACGCTTATTTTCGTTGAGAATTGTAGTAGAGAATCGAAGTGCATTTTCCCACACTTTTTGCATTTCTAAGAAGACTTTAAGTGATTTAAGATTTTAAAAAATTGAATGTTATGTCAACTCTGAAATTATAATTACTTTGAAGGTTATAAAAAAGACGTTGCCAAAAATGTGGATAAAAACATTGCTAACAAATTTCAAAGATAGATCAGAAATATCCTAGTGAGATGTGATTATATGTGCACTTAAAGTAATTTCCAAAGCGAACCTAAAGAAAGTGGACAACTGAATCTAATGTTCTTTAAAATTTTCTAATAGCTGAAGTTATTCAATCAAAACAAATATTCTTTCTTTCAGTTACATCTACTTCAAGTAATGGAAGTATAAGGTGGCAAATGGTTTGATAATAGTCAAAACATTTATAAGTTAATTAAAGTTTTAATTACGAAGGACATTCAACCGATGTAACTACTCAAGAAGTTTTCCAAAATGTTCTGATGTTACAAATTGAGCCCTTCTCCTCTCCGTTACACAAAGAGAACAATGTACAGAAGGAACTTCATATGTACTTACTCGTCTTACAAAATAATTAGGTTCTGCATTGATGCAAGTTGATTTAAAAATTACTGTGATCCATTTGTTTTGGTTTTTTGGATTTTGAGTCTCAATAAAAAAATTATAAGTAGGTATTGAAAAAAATATATGCTGAGCGTAAAAAAATGTAATCGAGCAATTTCATAAAAAAATATTCAAGAAAAACTGCTATTTGATGATCTTGAATGTGTTGAGTTTCTATTTGAAAGTTTCATGATTTTGATAATGTAAGCAATCTTAATTCGGAAGATAATACAAGTTTGAATGGCAGCATATTTTCATTGTGCCAAGATGAGTATGTACATATATGCGACACCAAATCAGAGTCGCACTGGATTCAAGCTTGTATTTCATTTGCTGCAGAAGACACCCCGTCGTGACTCCGAATCGTACGATAAGAGCAACTGCAACCACGATAACACTGCTGGCAGCTGCACTGTTGCCGTAGTTGTCTGCTGAACTGTACTGCGGTTTGCAGTCAGTGCATATTTATGGCCGTTACAATGTTGTAAGTGCATATGGGCTGTACTGTGTTTATTTGTAGTAACGCATAGTAGCGGCTCGAATTTTTTTGTTTGTTTTGCGAAGCGATGTCCTTTTAATAGGCACTACATATTTTTGAGTTCCTGGACATATCTTTGAGTGTCATTTACGTCAGTAGAATACACGAATAAATATGAAATAAAGTGTCAGCACACTGACTGAAGTTTGTTCAACGATGGTTTGTTTTGGGAAATGAAGGAATACGAGTTAAATTTTCGGGTCATACAGAATGTTTTGAATTTAATGAAGCCATTTGGAAGAAAATTCAAGATGAATTTTCATACGAGTAAAAACGTACAGCACACACGTACAATACTTTCATAGTTTTTCTAGCACTGAAATGTATCACCTTGCGAAGATATTAAAAGTTGAAGCTAAAACCATCTATGATTCTAATAGGCGAATATTTCCCACTCATGACCAATAAATGTGGCATAACTAGGTTGAATTTTAAAAAAGCAATAGATTAATTTTTGTTGGTTACATTATATGTAGATATATGCAGATACTATTTAAATATGAAGTATTAAGTTTTGCTTCACGGTTGAAATAGCTTTTTTTGAATTTTCCTCCATAGAAATGAAGTTTTGAAATTGTACACAGCTGAATATTGAAAGTGTTTACCCGAGCCCAGTGCCGGATTAAGGTGGGGGCTAAGGGGACTACAGCCCCGGGCCCCACTTACTCCAGGGGCCCCGCACGCCTTTGGAATAACCCAAGTAACTCAAGTAACTTCAAGCGACCCAGCTAGAGAAATTTTTTCCAATTTTTAATCTGCAAAGCCAAGTAACCGAATCGACCCAAGTTGATTCAATTGTTTGGGTCATTGAGCATGCTTTGGAAGTAAGCTAATCGACCCAACTCAATTAACTAATTAGACTTCGGATAAACAATTGTAAGAAACTGAATCAGTGAGAAAAATGTAGACTTCGTCCATGCTGTTGTAGCACCGGGGTACAGCCGACACCTATTCACTTGTTTTTCAAGCCCTTGTTTTGCTGGGGTCATAATAAGTATAACTTTAAAAAATTTAGGGATATTTTCGATTCAGTATCCCCAGGAAAATATCGAACCGATTGCACAATCCAAAACTGTCTTTGCTAGTACCATTTTTAGATAAATTTAGAGTAGAGCCTTTTTATTTAATAATAGATAAATTGGTTGTTAAATTGAAGAAAAGGAGCGAGGCCTCCGCTTATATAATTAGTATTTTTGGTTTGATTGATTGCTAACTGCGAAACGGAGAGATCGTTTTCTGTCTTAAAACGCGTTAAGAATATGTATAGATCTACAATGACTGATTATAGATTGTCGTCATTAACCAGACTTAGTATTGAAAGCGAAATTCTCCGATCATTAAATTTTGATTATGTTATAAGTGAATTCGCTGAATCGAAATCAGGAAAAGAGTATTTTTAATTGTTAATTTGTTTTAATAAAAATTATTTGTTCTATTCATGCAACGTAAAAATTGTTTTAATTTTTTTTTACTTCTGTTCCTCTTTTCTACTGATTTACTTAGGATGTTTATCTGCTTTCAAGCTCTTTTTCCTACTGGACTAGTTGGGTTATGATAGGTTACGTGGGTTACTTAAGAGGTGGGGTAAGGTTTGACAACTTTTTTCTTCTTCCATTTTTGTTTATTATTTTTTTTTTTCTGAAAGTACAACATTTGAAGAATATTGTATTAAATTTGTAGGTCATTCGGAGTAAAACCAACGAAGGTACAGTAGGTTGAATAACCGTACCTCTTAGGTTTGCGCGCCTCTTACCTACCTGCGCTGAGCGGCGGCAAGTGGCAACTGTTTCGGTCTCTATTGTATTACTTTTATCGACAGGAGCAAAAAAATGCCTTAGATAACGTGGATGATAGTGATGTACTGTATGAACCCGGCATCGATGATGACATGTACGTATTTTATAAGAAAATCCAGTTTTTCTCAAGATGTTTTCATTTTTCAGTGTACAAAACTCTGAATCGATTTTTCCAAACATGTAATTTTTAAAGTCGGTGACCAGCCTACAGAAAAAACTACTGAACCGATCGTTTTGAAATTTTGTACACATATTTTGCATATATATGGCTCTTTAGCTACGTCGAATTTTTTTAAAAATCAATTCCTGACAATTTTACAATAACAAATAGGTCGATTTTTTTCGCCAAAAATCGTTATTTTGGCTTCAAAATGGTGCCAAAAATTAATAAATTGAATAATTAAAAAAAACTCGACTAAGCTGGAGAGATAAAGTAATAGACTGAAGAAAGCATTTTGATTTTTTGGTTTCAAATGATCCAGTGATACTGTAGGCTGGTCACCGCACCATCTCAATTAAATCCGTTATTTCTCTCTATTTTTGAACAAAAATTTTCCTAAATATTCTTCACATGTTTTACTTTCATATAATAATAAGTAAAATAAACCTACACTAATAACTTTTTCGAAAAAAAAAATCATGAAAAAAGGTATATTTTAGACGAAACAAATTTTACCCCCCCTTAATGTTCTTGGGATGCTGTTGGAATCATAGGGCCTCATTTTACTTTCAGCCCCAGGCCCCACGAAGGCTTAATCCGGCACTGCCCGAGCCAGTTTCATATTGATACATTTTCATATGAAAAACATAAACTAATAAACTCTTGGGAATAATGTAACATTTGACACAACACGAAACACTAAGTAGAACATTAAACGACTTCAGTGTTGAAAATGCATTTTTAAATTAATGATTATATTTATTACATAAATTATGATGTTATGATTGCGCTGCTTACCACAAAACCAACAGTTTAAATGCATGTAGCTGTTTTGCAGGATATGTGATGAGTTGTTACTATCTTAAATTTCTTTATTTTTCCCAAGGAGGCTGGATCAAATTTTCTGAGGTGCAATTATGATAGATACATATTCATAGCACAAATTTTTTTTGGGGTCTATTTTTGCATTAAATTTTTCTAGTGCGAGAGTTGAAATTCGGAATAAAGATTGTGATGGGGTTGCCGCAGTTCAATTTGCCAAATGTTGACCGCAAACTTTATCAAAACCCCGATGGAGTTTGCCGCCGTTGTGATTGTGATGCGATTTTGGCAGTTGAAAATATATCGTACGTTATAAATCGGAAACTATCTATCCTGGATAAGAATATCCAAAGCGAGGTTGTTATGTAATTTAACGTTCTATAGCTGGTATTGACTTCTAAAGTTAAGAGTTTGTAATACATAACGAAAAAAACATCTCAAAAAGTATTTTTGAGATGGTTATAGTCTCTATAGACTCTATAGTCTAAAAACTGCAAATTTCACAACAAAACATGAGATCAAAAACGGAAGCATCCATTAGTATGAAATAAAAAGGACTTCAGAATTTTTTTCGTAGAACAATGGTTTGCCAGATACTAGCAAAAAAACTTAAATTCAATTTGGCGGCCAGCGCGGACATTTTACAGGGTTAGGTTTTCGTTTCACTCTCTGTATGCACACACCTATAAACAAAATTCAATATGCATAGTATTTTTGCAGAAAAGCCATACAGAAAACCCCACACCAAAATAAAAAGAATCATTTTTCAGAGGTATACATGCCAGGCTTCGTTATTTTGACTTTTATCACAAAAATCGTTGGAATACATTATTGTCTTTTTCAGTATTGTTATTTACGATCGATGCACAATATGGAAATTATTGCATCTCAGTATCACACTTCAAATTACTCGCCCATGCATTGGGCCATTGCCATTTAATATATCTGATTATTTCCTTTCTTTTTAATCATCAATGTTTATTGTATATAAGCAACTTTAAAACACATTCTTCTTTTTTTCACTAGAATTTATGAATCGTCGAACCTGTCGATGCACTCAGCAGTAATTATTTTCTGATGTCAATAGTTCAATAAACAATGCGTAACAACATTTAGTTGGATGGGAAGTGTGGTTTCGGCGTAACGAGTGGCTCCTCTTCAGGTGCTGCCTTGGAGCCACTCGTTACGCCGAAACCACACTTCCCATTTAACAATGGTACGGGCCAAAGCCTGGAAACAAGAACCTCCACTAATGTGCAACAATACTGTTAGCAAGTCGTTAACCAAAAATCACACTAAGAGACAAAAGTTGTCGAATAGACCAGGAGGTTCTAACCCATGATAAAAACTTAAATAACATTTAGTTGAATTTGAAATAAAGATAAAAATCCCTTTAACAAATTTATTGAGTACTACACATTCAACAAATTTTTTTTGGGTAAAACGGTAGCCAAAAATTTGATATTTACATACTTTTCTTATCCAACACGTATAATGAAGAGTTTTTAATTGTTTCATTAGACTTAATCAATTCTGTATGTTTAACTTCAATTGGTATTTTCATAAGCTCACCGGTGAATGCCACATTCCAAAAATTTCTAACACATGAAAAATTTCTTCAGAAATGGGTGAAAACTTGATGTGACATTAATTGAACATAATGAAAGTTCAATTTTAAAATCCTAATTCCTATTTCTTGCTTTTCTCTTGAAGTTCAAGTTCGAAAACGGCCAACCAAACTCATTCTCTACTCTTAAGAAATTGTTGAACTAATTTCTCATCAAAACTGTGTGGTCTTCATAGAAAATCTATAACCATTATCTACGCTACGTATATAAAACGTATCGCCCCTGTTTTCTCTGTTGCAAATGCACTGGATTTTCCGCAACGACTACCCCCTCAGGTGTACATTAACCGTTTTCATAAAGCCATTATCTGTGTATTGCGTATAAATCAACCACCACAAAAATTATCTTACAGCATTATTAATATCGGTTCTCATAAATCAGACTTCTTTCTGCTGGGTGCCACCACGGAAATTCGTTCACCCTTGGATTTAAACTACTATCTATGACCGACAACTGAAAATGAAAATCCCTTCACCATTTTTACTTTCCATCTTTCTCAACCGAGTGAGTTACGGCGTTTTCGGCAAACCATTTTATATATCTAAGATAAATTCCAACAAGAAAAACAACATCCTTTACCCTTGAAGATGAAGCAACCATGCAATTGCAAAAGCAAGGAATCAAAAGAACCAAGATCGAATTGAAAAGGGCTTAACTATTTTTTTGGGCAGGAATTTTTCCAGAGATGAAAAGCGGTTGCAAAGCGGATTCTTGCATGGCTGATTACATTCAAGGGACGTCAATGGCGGAAAGAAGGAAAATCCCAACAGCTATGGCCGCCAGCTGCCTTTGTTGGACATTTGATTTATGATTGCGAGCCAAGTAACAAGGAGTGTAGCCATGGATTCCATGGTCCTTGATTAAGACATAGCGTGCTCCGAGTGGCATTCCTATTGTGTGTCACTGGAACACTTTTCGTGTGACCCTCTATTTGTTCGTGCGACCCGTTGACTGGTCGGCTTTGCCACAAATTATTACTGCTGAACTTTTCTGTTGATTCGTAATATCGCAGGATCAAAAGAAGCAATTATACTATCAACTTTAATAGCATGCTACGATAAGGGTGATTTCCTAAACATTAAAAGCATTGGTTAAAATTTGGAAATGAGTCTTTGACGAGAATGCTTTTTATAATTTATCACTTGTATTTAAACGTAATCTATAGCAAACGGTTTCCAAAGCAAAATTAAACAAAAGGATTCAGTGAACTTGAAACATCATCCGTCACCAACTAGGAAGTCTGTCTATTTGAAGCTTGAGCGGCAAATAGATCGAATAGAACTTTGAAGACACATAGAACTCTTGAACTTGTATTTACTCAGGAAATGTGGATACAGCAAACTAACTGATACACCAACTGACTCCAAATCAATTATTAGTCTCAATTTTTTAAAACGATGTGCCGTTTTAATAGAATGTTTTTATCAATTCGTAAAATATTCATGCCTGTATGAACTGTAGCATGTGCGCAAAATGATTAACACCGTGTTTACGAAGAACAGCTTGTATTGAACAAGCTCACGTAGAAAATGAAGAGCATTTTTCATTCAAAAGAAATTCACCAATGCCACCAATGAAAACTAGAGGTTGGTGATCACTTCACCTTCTAGTGTTTCATTGGTCAAGTTGAAGAGGTAACTCTAACATTACCCCAAGGCTTTCAGGCGGTTTCCTGCAAATATTGAAAAAAGTGATGGGTCATACAAGTTTCATTCCTTAAGGGGGGAAAACGGAAAGAAGCCTTTTTTAACTTACATTTTTTTAGACTCTTCTGCATCCGTGGATGACATCAAAAATGTCCTTTGAAAACTAAAAGTGCCCAAAAAAATTATTGAAGGGATCAGGTATCAAAAATTAAAAAGAAATATTTGTTTTTGGTAGCTTTTCTTTACTCGAATTAGGCTCAATTTTTTAAAGATGCATTTACTGCGCCCTTCAAAACAGCAAAACAGAGTACTTTTGATACCGGAGTGGCTCCAAATGTGGCAGATACGACCAAGGCCGATGGAGTTATTTCATCAGAAGAAATCTCTTGATATCTCCAACTTGTAAACATGTTTGCTCTCTCTTGTTAAAAGCTCGCAAATTGAAATGCATCGTGAAAAAAGAAAACAATCAACACAACTTAAGTAACAGTACACACAAACGAAAAAGACAAAAATTCCTAGAGAAGGTCAACAAATGACTACCGGACCAAAAAGTGTAAGAAACCTGACTTCTGTGTACTCTTGCAAAATTACACAAGTTTACTGAATTAAGCGAAGAAAATAAATAAATAATAATAATAATAATAACAAATAAATAATAATAATATGAATGAAAGTGTTTTATAGGTACTTGTACCAAAAATTCACATTTTTCAGATAAAAGAGCACTTTTTCGAAAGCCGATGATAGACACAGATTTTTGTGGAGAATAGAGCTACTCAATTGAAAGCAGTAGACAGTTTTTCATTATTGGAAATATTTACCGGGAGAAGAATATTCAAAGTTGGAAAAAGGAAGTAGATTCTCATTTTTAAGTTGCGGCCTTATAAAAATTCTATTTCAGTTTCTTCACGAAATTTTTTGTCTGTCTTAAAAATATAAGAAAACATTGTTGAAGAGATTTTCAAAATTAGGTTGAATCTAGATCAGTAGTAGTTTTTATATCGAAATTTGCTTGGTTCCTATTTTCTTTAACCAAAAAGAGTACAGCCAAAACAGATCCAAAATATCTTGTTAAAAGTTGTAAGGTTGTAAGAGATTAATCCAGAATTTTATAAATTTTTATATGCCTTTTAAAGTCTGCTATAAAAAGCCATTCAAACTGAGCTTCATGTCAATATTGTTTTTAAAAGTTCCATGTAACTTTCAGGCCAACTATTAAGGTAATAAAAACGCTGTCATTGATTAGTGATAATTGAATTTCAGTGATTTTAGTGCACCACGGTGAATAGATTAGCTTTATCCAAATTTGACCAAATATTCTTTCTAAAAAATAAGCATGCGTTTGTAAAGGTTATATTGTTATAGAGACATTTCAGTTTACCTCACCATGCATGTAAATCTACCTTCTCCATAAATAGTGGTCCACAGTATCTATATGTTTCTTGTTTTCGTTACTGCTTCAGGACCTCAATATTTTACTGGGGAGCTAAACTTTAAAGTTAACTACGAACATCATCAGTTTTGAACAGCTAAATATCAGATTCTTCTTGTGAGTCCATGTTACATGAGTATCGTATATCAGTATTCCTAATAGTTCACAAATCCACCTTTAATGCAACTACTTTAAAATTTTCAGTTGTAAATTTATTTGAAGAAAGTGTTGTGGATTAATAATATTAGCAGCTATGAATACAGCCAGCGAAGCAAAACGATTCTGTGGAATTTTGAAAACTGATTAATCATCTGTTTTACCAATTTTTTTATCAGTATTTTCCCCGTAGCTTCGAACTTGCCAGCGTCCATAAAATGTGATGCATGATCGCAGAACATAGTAAGACTGGTTTCATATCGCGAACAGCAATTGCATACATTTAATTTATATTTTCAATAGATACTTTGTTATCCATTCTCAACCATTAAACCATTGGTGTTCGTAATTTGTCTGCTTGTCGAACCATTGCACTTCTTGTATCTTCGATGCAGATGAATTAAAATGATCTAGAAACTTTTCTATAATGATTCCAATCAATTTCAATATATTAAATGCACTTCTTTCTTCTTTGGACTTGAAATTTGACATTTAAATAAAATTCTCGCGGTTGAAATAATATTTTGGGTTTTAAGTACATATCTGAAAATGTTATTTTTCTTGGAAGTTACCCGAAAGCAATCTAGCTTCAGACTTTTTCAGAAGTTATCATTCTGAAAGCAACTTTTAAACTCAGACGACATGCAGTTTTTCGTGTCGTGTCTGCTGTGTTTGAAATTTTTAGAAAAGACGAGACTGCGCACCGCCCAAGTTTATCATGGAAATCATTAGTTTGATTTTTAAACTAACAACTCCCATCATAGACCAGGGTGGATCTGTAAAATAACGACTACATTTGACCGTTGTCAATTAAGTTTATAGTTTTAAAACATTTAACCCTTGGTGCAAAATAGCAATAAATATAAAAAGAGGGAAAAAGCCTTTTTGGTATTTTTTCACCATTTGTAATGCACTTAGGACCTTCATAGTTCGCCTAGAAAATCTTTACAATATATTAAAATAGTACACATTTTTCATTTTCATCAAAATCAATTTAGTAGGTTGCCCATAATAATTGTGAAATCTAAATTTATTTAAAAAAATTCAAATTTTTTGGACGCTTGTAAGTAAGAAATTTAAGTTCATAGAAGTTTGAAATTTTTTTTCACTTCACATATCAAATGCGTTTTAAAAAATTCAAATCGAGATTTTAGGGCGGCCTAGGCAATTTTTGCTAAACTTTGTAATAAACTCTTAAACAGTGCTGGGCGGCTGCGGATTCAGTCGTAGGAGCCATGCTTCCATCAATTTCTTGCTATTTTGCGGCAAGGGTTAAATGTTTTAACTTCAAACCAATCTTATCTTATAGAAAATTTTATTACGTAACTTTTATTCCCACAAAACTTTGCTCTAAAATGAACCGTTTTAAAGTTGGGAGTGAGAAAAGTAGGAAAAAAGGATTTTTTTTTAAATTTTTAAACATTTCGATTTTTTTAATGCTCCCGACTTTTTTGAAAGGTATAAGTCAATTATTGTTATACGAGTTATTCCACAGCTTTTTCTGTAAAAATCAGTTGCCCTCTCCCCCTAACGACCAACTGAAAACAGATTCGCCCTGGTCTATTATCTCTTTCTTTATTCATCCCATTCATCACAAGGAAATATTTCGTTTGATCGCACAAGTTTTTCATTCAACAATTTGTTCGCTTCTGTTTTGAAATCAATTTAAGTAAATTGATTTGAAATTGGCCGCCCATCATTGCATTGTGGAATTACACCTATTCATTTGGTTACCTGTTTGTAAAGTAGATGTCACTGCACTCGCCTCAATTTTAAACAGTGGTGAAATGCATTTCGGTTCGAGTCTTCGATGCATCCTGCTCCATTGACCGTGATTCAAAAAATTAATTTATTATTTCAAGCCTGATGGAAAAAATGTATCCTATTTGATTTATTCCTTTTCCCACGACAGCGACTCACGAGCTCGTGGCTGCACAGTGAGTGAGTCGTATCAGATTTTACGAGCCACTTTACAACTGCATTCATCGCTCGTAAAGTTCCCAAAACAAACAATTTGACGACCGGAAGAAGCGTGGCGCAGTCAAACAACCCCCGGAACGCGCTTCACCCGGCTCCGGATCAGAAATTCAAGTGCGAGTCGGCAAATAAGAGCCGTAAATTACCCTTTTGATTTTTACGGCCCGTAAAATAATCGTAAATGTCATCGTAATTGCGACCGAAAGTGCCGCTTAACACTGCTGCTGGTTGGTGAAACCGGGAGCGAGAGGTTCCCGTCGGCGAACCCGATTTGCAGCGTGTTCCTTGGCGCGGGCGGTATGAACGCGGCCAGAATTGCCTGCAGACGAAGCATGGACGCCGAACCAGGTTCCTGATTATTCCTTTCCCGCAATGAAATGTCGATGTTTATGGCGGACGAACACAAGTTCTGAAGAGGTCGCCATCACTAGCATCGACGAGCTGCGCTCAACAGACGGAAAGCAAACGTGATTCGAGAGAATTTCGGAAAGGATCTGCCGAAAGACATTTGCACAAGGGTCATCATCGAGACTGTCAGCTATTTACTGGGTAATAATCCACTTGGCAGTACCATCATCGTGTTGGGGTTGAATATTTAATAACTGTCTTGTCACGTAAGTTTATGGTCATTCCCAGGATTGGGCACTTGAGATGGAGGTGCATTTGCAAGATACTTGGACGATGTAACGGGTGTGTAAGCTGTGTGACCAATTGAGTTCAACAAATTGCCCAGTTTATCCATTCAGGATTGTTTTCATGAACTTAGATTTCAAGTGCCTCAGTACAGTGCTTACTTCACGGCGTTATTCTTTTATTCAGGTGAAGATGAAAGGATTTCGGGTGAAGTAGGGTAATGGCCATTTTATCACGAGAAAATCTACTTCGTACGGATAAGTGTTGATGCTTTGGATCGCGGATTCAAATAACTGACAAAGCGTTTCGAATTATTCCAGCAAAGGCAAGCATAATTAGTACCTGCCTACATATATGTATTTATGAAACGTTTTTTATTTACGTAAGAATAATTTCCGAAAATTGTTTCACCTTGCAAGGGTGCTTAAGAGTTTCACATATAATGAGACATTTTCACTGTACAATTGGTTAGGTTTTCAGAACAACTAAAAAAGAATAAATTATTGATAGTTTTTCTTCCAAGGAAATGGGATGGCAGTGAAAGTATTTATAATTTTCTAGAACAATTTTGAGCAGACGTTAATGGTGAAAAGTAAACTTCGATAGCCGAAATTGAATGTTTTTACATATTATAGAGTAAATGAAAAAAAAAGAAAAAGTACAATTGCGTATAGGAAACCATGAAAATTTCTGTGTCGCCATTGCCTCATGTGAGGATTTAATTGAATACCTGTTTCCTCAAAATCCCTCAAACTTTAAACGCGATTTTCTCGAAATTACGTTTTTCAACTGGCCGCTAGTTAATCTTCGCACCTACTCAACCGATTTTAATAAATTTTAGTGGGTTTTATCTAGTAAAGTATTCTGCATGACAATTGACCACAGTTAGACCAAGAGTGCAAGAAACGACTGAAAAATAGGGTCGATTTAAAAAAAATCAAACCTTCTCATTTTTTTTAATCAATTTTTCATAAACGGTGGTGAATTGTCACATAAGGGATCTTAGTCTTTAAAACCCTTTTTGAGTTTTCCGTTTCAGACTCGCAAATTTTGAGATTAACTGTCGGCTATACGATGGGGTACTTTTTGAGGTGTCAACCTTGGCGCCCTCTATAAAATAGCTATATGTATAATGAGAAACAAAAAAAATATTTTGTATTCTCAACAGACAGAAAAAAAGTTGCATGTTCATATTTAATGAAGAGGCTAGGAAACAAATTTATAAGAATTCCCTATTTCTAAACCTTCTAATGTGTACTAGTGCCTTAAAGATAACTGTTCAACTTGTCGATTTTTTTCGTTTGTGATGTGATCGAGGTCTTTAATCAAAGAGGTGATAAATAAAAGAAGTGGGACAACATTAACAGTTATCCATCGAATTATCACTAATACAATTTCAATTCGGAAAAGCTTACCAAAATTTTCATGGGGCAGTAATTAGATGTGTAAGTTTAAATGACTATATTATAAACAATTTATATTTATTTATAATAAACAAAGGCTGCTACTTGTCTTGGTGGCGTATCTGAATAAGCCGGATTCGGGTGGGATCACTTTTAAAATTCACTTTTTTCTTACTCGTGAATTTTTAGATTTGATGAAAATCCAGTTGTAAAGAAGAATGCTCAGTAGCTGAGTATTTTTCACCGCAATTTCTGCTATTAACGCATCATTTGTTACGGCTATTGCTGCTTAAAACTAGATTACATTGATTTTTATCATCAGCTGAGCTTATAATGACCGGAGCTGAAATAAAAATAAAAATAATAGCTTAATGTTTTTTAATTTATATATCAATTTTCGCGCTAATATAATTTTTTTCATCATCGTACTTCATGACTCTACTGATGCTGAGTAGCTGGATTTAAATCCCTTCACACAAGCCTTTCGACGCAAACAGCCTCCATTCGAATTTTTCCAAGCCAATTGGCTTATTTTCCTTCATATACATATGTGTCGTACTCACTTCAGATGAGCATCATTTCACTCCATCATCAATTAATGATATTATGAATACTTTTTAATCACAATTCAAAAGCTTCGTAAAAGTTCATATCTTTAATGCCTACCCAGCTAAAGGAATATGTTTTCTCGATGTTCTCTTCCAATTGCTTACTGAAAGACAAATGTCAAAAAATTGTTCGAGGCTGCTATATATGTATGTGCCAAACAAAAATTACCTTTTTTGTCCAAATTTCACAAAGTTTACATATTTGATTATTTGCATAAGCTCTCAGGTGTCATTTGAAGTCTTTAGATTTACGATATGACTTTTACTTCAAAAACATATTCTCCCTAGTTGCTGCTTTCTTAAATTGTTGAGAAAGCCAGGCTGAACAACATTTTAACGTTGACTGTAAAATGAGACAAGCTACTTTTTGAATTTTCCGAATAGATGGATGAAATCTAGTTGGATCAAGTATTACCCATCCAATTGTTATGATGTCTCTTAAATGATCCTACTTAAAATGTTCTATTTGATGTCTACATAAAGCGTATTTTCATATGTAAACGATGAAATCATGGCAGGCTTTTTAACTATTACCGGAGAATATTTAGCTTTTCACTTACTGCCTTGGCAAATAGTCTGAATAAGTCCTTAAAACATTTCAAATTAATTAATAACTTTATTGAAAGCATCGTTTCAAGTGTAACGATGCTTTCAATGAAGTTATTAATTAATTCATAATTTTTGTTCAACCCATATTATTTTTGACCGCTATCAGGAGTTGGTCCATTTATCCATAACTATGTACAAAGCTCTCATAAAATTTGATTTATTAAAATAAGATTTGCTAATTATTACTAAAGGCTACTAACCTACACGCCGAAATTCAAATTTAAAAGTTAAATTTCAAAGCTCGAAGAAACTTACGTACAGTGTAGTTTATTTAACTTTTATATGATTTTTAATACTTTGAATAGATATTTTTGACTTACAATTACGTATTTCTTTCAGATCAAAGAATGGAAATGTCGGATTAACAGCCACGAAGATCATCGGGTAACAGCCAACGCCGACATAGCCTCAAGATATTGACTGTAAGATTCAATACAGTTACACATTTCTAAAAATGCTTAAATGTCATATAGACATAGACAGTACCAAATTACAATAAAGATTCATAAGGTCCGCAAGGGCTTTGAGTTTCATTCAACAATGTTTCAATTAAATGCAAACGACGTATGTGATTTTTACTTCATGTTCTTTATTTGGCTTTAATAATTTGAACATCAGATTTCTGGATACTTTTCTATTTGACCCCTTTTGACCCCGAATGAAAATTTGTGTTTGCTGAAAGTTTAGTATTTAAAATCATAGTTGATGCCATAGCTACACATTTAATGAAAAAAGTTATCATAAAAATATCATTTATTGCGTGCCCCAGAACCATATCAGCTTTGATATTTTGTCTAATTTGATTTTATATATAGCTGAAATTTAAGTTCACTCCACTCAACGTTATATCGCTCGTCAAAAGCCGATTTATGCGTGTGTGAGTCTGATCAATTTTTTATACAAAAGTCTGTTAACTAGCAAACAAGAAACATTCTCAAGTAGAAGCATCCGAAAGAAAATTAAATCAAACACTTAACCGCAGCTCCAATGATAATTTCTTAAGCAGATGCTGTTTAAATTGGAACCATATTGCATGCACGTTGCATGGCCTTCGAAATCCTTGCAGCACATATTGCTCAGTTGATGTATTTGAAATCTGAGGCAAAAAATATACAACATAACAGACGCAAAATGGAAGATAAAGACAATTTTGACGATGCTTCTTTGACGATTCAAATTTGTTTGAAGCGATGTCTGTATCATGGCCGCGATTAACAGCAAAGCATGAGATATTAGTATTGAGTTACTAATCTGAACATTGATCACCGATGTCATGCGTTATATATACTTTCGCTCGGGTATGCATACAGCAGCTGATTCGATTCAGCAACGACGTCTGTATCTAAAGTAAGAATAGAACAGAATTTTATTTATATGTGATTATTAACTGTGAATAGTAGGCATTAAAAAAGGTAGATAGATAAGACATTGTGTGTCCTTGGGCAAGCACTTTCTCCCTGTCTCTCTTTCTCATTCGCGTGAAAGTCTCCATCGTGACGTCAATATTGATGCTTTTCGAGCAGAAGTAGTAATTCCAGCGGGCACTTATGCACCAATGCCACGTAAACGATTGAGGGGATTCCCGAAAACGCATGCCACTCTTGTCGATATACCTTGGACATTAAAGTATAATTTAAGGAAACACACAATTTATTGAGAACCAATGCAGTAAATACCTTCAAAACACTTGGAGTTAGCATTGTCTTTTCTGAGCGCTCTTATTTCCTTCCTATTAGCGGATGGTGTAGCTATCGAATAATTAAACAGCAAATTTGCTAGAAACTTCATTCGTTTAAAACTTAATTATGTCTTGTGTCTAGGAAAGGCATTTAGGATGAATCTAAAAATTGAAACAATCGATTATTTTCTTTCGATTAAGCGATTACTCATCACATACATTTATTTCACAATTTACAATATTATCAAAACTTTCTAGCCATTGATCATCGAAGTCAATCATTGCTGATTTTTATGGAGTCAGAAAAATATATTTCTATGCTATCTGCACAGCATATATTAGCCAAATATCGGTTAATATATGCTGTGTGTTTTTATTTAAAAGCCTGTAGTGATTTTATATGTCTAATTTGATGATAAAATGATGAGTATGCTTCATTTAAAATCTGGTCGAAAATCATTTGGAGTACGATCATAATTGATAATCCTGAAGGTTGATATGGTTTTGTTGGTTGTTTATTTCAATTTGACCTGCATTCTTAAAGCATAAAGCATAAAGTTTTTTAAGCAGAGACCGAATATCAAAGGCGATTAAAAATTACTAGTCTTGATAACACGTTGCTCTGCCGATTTTAAACAATTGCGCTCAAATAGTTTTAACTCGGCTGATTAATAAACTGTTTAACGACTTAATTGATCATCGAGTAGGTACTATGGTTCAATTAATCAAATGATGAATTAATCGATGCATCACTTCTTGTATCTTCGTTTCATATATCACGCAAATCATTTAATTGACTGATTATACCTTGATAAAAATTTTGCCTGCAGAACTCAATTTCATTTCATTTTTGAACAATACTAAAAATACATACTTCACGTTATCAAGCCATTTTTTTGATTTTTATTACATAATGCGCAAATATGCTTGTATTTGCCCAACTAATCACTACTGCTGCATAAAAAACATCCAGTATGAACAGAAAGCAGTGCCGAAGAATTCAATTCAATTTTTAAACTGGATTCGAAATTGGCGGGAAAGGGAAAGTAAAGCACATAAAGGCATGGATATGTCGTTTAGAATGTTTGGCTAGTAAGTACCCAATAAGTAACTACTTTAGATATTTGGTAAATAAAAAAATTTGACCAGTGAAACGCAGCTTGAATGTATTTGGCCTTTACAGTGCTTACAGATAGAAATGGTTAAAAATTATTAAAGCAAGGAAAACTTTAATGATCGTATAACATCACTTATCAAACAAAAATCAAATGTCAATTCCTATAATGCAATTTAAATAATCTTATAGAAATAATTATCTCAAAATCGATCACCCTGATTAACCGCACTCATTCTTTGCTAAGTTAAGCAATAACTATGTATCAGCTCATTGCAATCTTAGATACGCAGGCATATATCTACTACATATCTAATTATATAGGTTTCCTTGTGATATTCTTTCTCTGTACTGAAAGTTTTTATACGACGCAACCTACCATTTTTCCCTATCGACACAATTTCAAGCCCACTTGCTTTATCTGCCGATCATTGGCGTGAAATCAAGGTTAGTAGAGGTACTATCAAGAAACCAAAATAATTAATAAATCACTGGTCATTTTTTAAAGGATAACATGCTTTCTCTTCACATCCTTGGGGTGTTAGTATCTTCTAAAAGAATAGAAGGAACAATCTTGTTATCATCTCAGAGGCTTGAAAACGACGTTGTGGCATGTGAAACTCTCGGTCCTATTTTATTTTCAACGATGGCAATAAATCATAAATTTTGAGTATCTTGGCTCGTTACACGCTGGTCGAATGCATAAAGGTAGCAGCACTGCACGAAACCATATTTTGTGTGGTGAGTGTACATCGAAAAGGATACATGGAATAACGATAGGAAAGCCGATGCCATCATATAGAGGACATAGAGGCCATAGAAAAACATCATGCCTTGCCAATTTCCGATAACAAACCTCGAACATGTTCGGAACTTTCTCCTTTTTCAGGTTGGGCGCTATCGACCTTTCTAGTGTCTATTTGGGCCGTTATTCTTTAGTTTGAAACGAAGAAACTCATAGAGAATTGCTTTCACTTTGAATGCCACCCTGGCACCATCGAATGTCGGCTATTGATGAATGTCCTCTTATGCTATTTTCTATTTTTTCCAATATTGGCGTTTGCTGAACGAGTTGCATAACAGCTGCAAACATTCCACCCTTGGTTATATTTATTATTGTGAAGCAAAAGTTGTTCGAATGATTGTAGGCCATGTGGATTGGTATTTCCTGAAACGTGTTGACAAGGTGAAAATTATTTCGAGTACCATTTGCCTATTTAAATTGAATTGAAGAGAATTACGATGACATAATTCTAGGTGATTAGGCTTGCATTTTTTACTAATAGATACTTGAGACCGCAAATGAGCATTAAAATAGGTATGAAAAGAGTTGTTATTAATTGAAATAAGGAGCCAGGTTGTTAGTCATCATTTAGTAATCATACGTATCTATCTGGTTTTTTCAGTTGAACTTGTATTTATGTTGCTAGTGATTCAAATTTCACTCCCAAATTGAAATCAAGAAAATATCAGTTTCACTTACTGAACCGAGTGTTCGTGCTATCCAACTGTACTTGGTGGCTTGTATTACAATAATTTCATTAATTTTTGGTTTTATGTTTCTTTTGCATTTATCAATCACAAAATATTTGTTTTATACAAATTCTGAATTCCTATAATTTATTACTTTTTATAATGGAAACCAAAATTTCTTTTATTTCTGTAGTATGAAATCTTCTGCCAGACACATTATTTTTATTCCAAACGGTCTCATGTTTAAATTCTTATTAGCACATATTACATGACTTGCACAAGATCAATCAGAGAACTCGTAGGCAACTGGTCGTTTCTTCTAGTTTAAGCTCCTCTTGTTCTTCTAGTTTTTATCTAGATTACATACAAATAAGTAACAATATATCAACGTTATGACATGATGATTCTATTGTATGTGACGATGTGATGTGGTGAATCCAATTCATACTTGGAAATACCATAATATTTAACTCGAACTTAGAGCTGAAATTTTAAAATATACCGACATTATTGTGTGACAGATCCAAACTCACAAATTAAATTATTTCTTGCTTGTAAATTCGTTTTTGAATAATTAAATTCATATATGTATGTGCAAATTAATTATTTAGATTTTTTTAGATTCACATTTCATAAAATTCATCAAAAGCAATTAATTTATTTTTCACCATTCAAATCTATTCAACAAACATAAACACTGATTTATTTTCAACAATAAATTATTTGGTACTAAACCAACTTGAATCACTTTACTCATATCTGTGGTGACTACATAATACTCGTACCTCGTCAGTCAAGCGTTTTATAGCCCATTTCAATCTGTTTAGCCATAGATCCATCCAAATCTTTTAAACCGTCATAAAAAATTTACGATGGTTTTCTACATAATGTTTATCACCAACTTACAGTCCATAAAACGGCAGTAAAACGTTACATTGTAGCTTCCCACGACTTCCTTATCCACTGTTGCGTTATCAATATTGAGGGAAAATTCAATTGAAAGTGAAAAGGAGGCTACTGTTTAAAATTTTGGTTGATTTCAATAGACACCTTGCACTTAGCATATTGAATAACTAGGATATCCCCGAAATTTGTGGCTGGAAAGCTCTGTCAAAAATTTCATGTGGTGATTAAATTTTTGGAGCTAAGCTGCTAGACCAAGAACTGCATATGTTGCGATTCATCCCGTTAAAAAAGACCTGCTTAATATACATCACAATCATAATCCTCTTTCTAAATAATTCGGTAGTATTTTTTTGCGTTTTCTAAATGTTTAAAAGCTCAACCGGGAGATAAAGAGTGATGATTAAGGCACTTTCCATGATCCGAATTGCATTTAAGATTTGATATAAATCATTCATCGGCAGAAACTTAATATCCTCGAATAATCCTGCTCTTACTCTAAATGCGCGGTTGGTTATATCCTTACATGTTGTCTTAATCAAACTGTACGTGATTTAGCCCAGGCTGTTGAAGCTTTTCTATTAGTAAGGTTTAAATCAATTTTCTCAGTCCAACTTCCAATCGCAATCCCGAATTTCTTCCTATTATTTCTATGGAATATTTTGCACATGACCTTGACTTGATGATATCCCGCTCACCTTATATCCTAGGCGCCAAAGCATATGCATCTGTTGCAAGTTATTTCTGGTTGTCGGAAGCCCATCGTCATTCCGCAGTCGCACCAGTCGCAGTCGCCAGTGTGATGTGTTGCCATGCAAATATATAAAGATAAGAGAAAAATGTAACAAATGAAATCGTAAATAATGAAGAGATTAATACGCGAAAATAAATAGGTGCCCATACACGATCATGCAGTGAGCACTAACATCGTCGCGGGAGGGTGTGTTATTGGATATTCGATACAAAATATCAAATTTTTATGATATTAGTTTGAAGACTACGAATGTTCAGTGCCGGCTGTAGCCCAATCCGTCTGAGAAAATAATTTAAGTTTTATTACCGACGTACATACCTATCTCGCTAGATCGCTATTTATGCAATAAATTTGTGATTCATGATGTCACCAGGAAGTACTAAGTCGGTGTAAGAGTGGAATAATGCAACCCTGAAAAATTTGCTTTCACATCAGTGTAACCGATTTACATTAGTAACGTCTTATGTTTAGACAAAGTGAAGACCAATCTTTCTCGGTATCTTATATACATTTCGCAAAAACCCATGCTTTTCATAAGTTACTAAGCCTAAACAGTTTATAAAAATATGGAAGTAGCGCTTACGTTACTTTTACTTTTCCAACCAACGAACGGTAGTGTGCAAAAGAATGTGCTTATGAATTTTTCCAGAGTTTAAATGCATCCAAGATGATAATGAACTGTGAGCTCAGCTATGGGTAGAGCAAATGAACTAGGCTCAAATTTACTTTTCAACTCGACATACATATAGGCAATATAAGTGTGTACCCGGTGTTTCCGGCACGAAAGTGAATCAATCAGCGGTTGGTTTTCACTTTTTGAAAGCCCTACTGACAGTCCAATCGTCAGTAACAACGAGCGACAAGTAATGTGTCACTATCTCATTCGATCCAAACTGATAATGAGCTGTGAGCCAAGGTATATAAACTACACTGGTACGTCATCCGACGCGGAGGGCGTGGCCAAATATACCCAAGTGGAATTTCATTCTCACGTTGAATGAAGTCAAATTTTTTTCCGACTGGGAATGAAGTTCTTGCGAATATGACATCTTTAGAGGAAATTATGTTAATCTATTTTTAAATTGCTGCGACTAATTTTCTGCTGCCAAATGGATAAGTGTGGTTGCTTAGGAACAGCTTACGCTATCCAAATGAAACAAAATTGCCAATTTAGTTCACAGTTTTATTTGATTTTCGTTTAACACTTTTATTATTTACAATCATGTTGCATTCAGTACTCGAATTTTAAAATACATTTTACAACGGAAAAACAAATATTTAATTTCTTTTATCAATTGGACATTTTCGGCAAGATTTACAAGTGTTTGGATGTAGTTCGGCCCAACTTTGAAACCACCTAAATTGTACATATTGAGCAAATCTTCCAGCATTTTTAATTTAGTGACAAACTCGGCGTTCGGCTTGCAGAGTCCTCCTTCTGATATTTGATCCGTCCAAGTAAATCAGTAACTTGCCTATTCGTAATTATTACTTATATCTAACCCAATTGCATTTGCTATCTGAAACCTTGGCATTTGCATTTATTGTCAGTATCTAACCTATTTGCAGTTGTCGAACTAGAACTAGACCCATAATGTCTTTTAGCCCAATAAGGTAAAAAGTGTGTAAAAATCACATGCAATTTACCTTAAAAGGGGTAGAATTTTTTGACCTTTCTTTGAACTGAGACAGATTCGCTTTCAAAACAATAAATACCAGGTCCAAAAAGGATAATTCTACCTAGCATTGTTAAAAACAGATGATTATATAATACAAGTCAAATATAAATTTCCGCGACTTTAATCAAATTGTATGGCGAGACTTTGAAACATGTAACGTTTTTCAGGGCATACAACATTTACTATTGCTTACATGTCTAGTGTGAAAGACGTATATTGCCTAAATATTTTCCAATATATTTTCTAAACAGGTTTGCAGCACTACTGGGCGTGTATATGCAATATTACGTGACTCGACGCGGAATCCTAGGGCAATAAATCATACATGGTCTGGTTTATGTACCTTGCTGTGAGCACATTATCAAGGTGTATAGACTAGATACGATAAACCCATTAGCAAAGGCGGATACAAGGGGGGAAGGTCATGGGGGCCTAAGCCTAGGTAAACTAGTGATTTTTACGTTTTTTTGCAATATTGTCTTCTTTTATTGTGATTTTCGAGGCAGTGACCCCCCCCCTCCTGAGTCAAATGCAGAATCCACCCTTGCCCATTAGAAAATCGTCATCCTATTTCGTGCGCACATTTTAGTCACGTTACGTCATGGATTCAATGAGATTAGGGCTGCCAAGGTAATAGTCCGGATTCGGCACATATGGCACGGCTAAATATAACGAAATGTCACATTTGATTCGGGCATTTTGAAAACGTCACTAGTTACAATTAACAAAAATGGCTGGGCAACACAAACGATTGTGGACTGTAATATTGAAGCTTGAGGAACATACAGATATTCTCCAGAATATGTTCAAAATTTCGTAGCGTCACATACTCAAAGAAGCCTTTGGAATACCAGCACAAGTGATATGTGCTAGTATTGACGAATTTCGATAGATGTAGTAAAGGAAACCAACGATTGAGTGACAAATTATGCTTTGTACTACACATACGATATCTGTAGAAAACAATCTAATATTTGCGAAACTTGAATTATAACTTCGCTTGTTCTATTTGCCGGACTGTTTTCATGTCGCCACCTATTTCCTTACAGATTTGTTTTAAACATTACACGTTCATTATAATTTAATTTTCAATCTATACCCACTTTCAAGCGTCTATTTTTCCTTTCAATACATGTCACTCCACCCAGCAGGAAAATCACGTCTTGTTTGCCGCAAATTGTTAGTGAAATTTTCAACTGGGCAGCATGTTATAATTTTCTGAGCACATAAAGTCACCGCAGCTTCGGAAGAGACTACATGTTAATCAATATACCTTGCCTCATTATTAGCCCTGGTGTGTCGGTGGTATAAGCGATGCTTTTTTTGTTTCACACTCAAATGAAGGGATTTCTAATCAACATTCTAAATCATTTTTACACCACATACTTTCAATGCATTGTCAGCTTCAGCTTTCAAGCATAATAACCCGCAAAAATAAAGCGCACACATAAACGCCCGCAAGGCGGCAGCTCCGTGCTCAAAGTAAAACTGCCAGTCGCTTTTCATCCCCTTTCGCTTGGATTTTACTACTTTTTTATGACATTTTAATGCCGTTTAAAACGATATTTTTATTAGCACTCGTATTATTTGTGGTTAGTTTAGCGGCATGGCAGTACCTTTCCGTGTTTACTTTCTTCACTCGTTGACTGACGTGCTCGTCTGGCGGGACGTGCTAGGAGGTCGGGCGGGCTCCATTTCGACTTTCTAGCAGACGAGCAGATCTCATTTAGAATTGAAGTGAGCTTTTATTTTGTTTATCTGTTCGAAATTGGATTTTTATTAGGTGCTCAGGTCATTACTGAAATTGTTTATATGGGCCATAATCGTAATCGTAAAATACATTGGCGTCATGTCATACAGGCCGGCGTTTATGCGGCAAGCGTGATACGGTTGCGGAGGCTGAGCGGGACGATTGACATCTAGGGTAGGTTCCAACGTAGCTCGTCAGCGATTAGAGTGGCAAGGTGAGAATTGTTAATTAGCACATTGTGTTGACGGTAAGTTTAATTAGGAGTCTACATAATTTTGCTTAGTGCACAAATCGTTTGCCAGTGTTTTATTTTATGAGTGTTGTTGCTCATATTTTTGGTATAACTGTCTGCAAGGTAGCATCCAAAATGGGCGCGAATCCCTTGATCGAAGTTTATAACTTTGTAGCTTGAAGTTGATCCGATCCTAAAAACACTCTGCCTTTTATTTTAGAAATCAGAGTCGTGATTAGGGCTTCCAATCCCGGTATTCATCATTTTGCAGTTTTGCGTAATGCGGGATTATGATAGCGGGATCCCGCGGGATTTTGCAGGACTACAGCCAAGCATACAACTGACTATTCTTGAGTGCGGTCGTCCACACACGTTGGTATAGCGTGCGTCGTGGCGTGCCATACTGCACAGTGCACACGTGACGTGAGATTTCAATTTCAAGATTACTTTCGTTAGCTGCGTGAAATATCATATTATAAAGTTTAAAATGCCAAGTGCAATGCGTTATAGTAGTTTTTCAAATAATTCTATTGTTTGGGAGCATTTTCTCAAAACTGAAGACGGTTTAACCGCAAATGTAAATTTGTGCAAGTGTATTATCAAAACTACTGCTAGGTTGACTAAAGGATTACACGTGCATTTGAAGTCAAAGCATGGTATTGAGAATTTAAGCAAAAGGATGACAGAAAATTCGTCGTCGTCATCAAGTTTCAGCACAAGTTCTTCGTCCAGTATCTTGACTCCAGGACTACCTTCTGTTTCGATTTCAACATCAAAGAGAATGAAGATTACGGACCACTTTCCGATTGAAAATAACGAAAGTTCAATGGAAGAAAGAGTTTCGTACGGCTGCGAAAGATGGATTGCCTTTGAACGTGTTCGTCACTTCTTCAGACTTCAGACTTCAAAGCTAAAGGTCATTCTTTGCCTCAATCTTCAACATCGATTCGAATGATGGTCATGAATTACGGAATGACTCTTCGTATGAAAATTGTTCATGAGTTGTGGGAATTAAAAGAAAATGACTATCGTTTCTCGCTTACGTTTGACGAATGGACGTGGTCTAGTAACAGACGATATATTAACATCAACGTCCATACTCACGCAAATAATCGTGCCTTGTTTTGGAATTTAGGACTTACTCGTATTTTTTAAAAATATGCCAGCAACAGTTTGCGTAGAACTTTTGAGAAAAAAGTTGAAGGAATTTGAGCTTGATTTAGACAAAGACATTGCTGTAGTTAAAACTGACGGAGCATCGGTTATGGTCAAAGTCGGTAGTTTGATTCCTCCATCTCAACAACTCTGCTATGCCCATGGTTTACAACTTGGAATCTTGGATGTAATTTATAAAAAAAGTGAATAGGAGCCTTCTCAACAAAAACAAGTTACTGTAACGCTCGATAATCCCGATTCCGACATAAATTATGAAGACGGATCAAATAGAACTGCCAAAGATAGATTTGTAGTTGAAGAAGTGCCTTCGGAAAAAGAAGGAGAGTTAACATCTGATTTTAACGACATAATCAAATAGGTCCGAAAAGTTGTAGGTATGTTCAAAGGCTCACCAACAAAAAAGGACCTGCTTCAAGAATACGTCAAAAAAGAATTCGGGAGAAAAATTGAGTTAGAAAGAGAAGGCAAGACACGATGGAGTAGTTTGGCTGTAATGATGGAAACAAATTGAAATTGTGCATTGCCAAATCTCTAATTGACATGGGCTTTGGAACAAACATCGAGTATAGCTTCACAGAACATGAAATTGATGCATTAATAAATTTTAGGAATATTCTGAAGCCGGTGAAACTTGCCGTCGAAGTTCTTTGTCGTCAAACTGCAAATCTTGCTACCGCTGAAGCTACACTTAAGTTTATGATAAAGAAACTGGAAGACAATAATTCACCGTTAGCTTTAAAACTAGCTTTATCTTTGCGTCGACGTATTTCACAACGACGAATGAATTTTACTGCACTTTTCATTTATCTTCAAAATCCTTGCAGTTACCAAGGATCGTGTGGTGATTATGATACATTTTATCTCCCGGCAAAAAGTGTGCTCCGTAAAAAAATTAAAGAATTTGTTATCAGAATGCAGTTCAGTGTTTCAAGTTCAGGTACAGTACCTCTTGCTGTTTTGGCAACTGTTGGAATTGGAACGAACAACAGCAATGAAGTTGTTTTGCCGTCAGAACTTACATTGCAGCAGGACCTGGGGTTAACTATATCGTCAGCATCTAATATAGTTTGCCCATCACCATCTAAAAGTGCTAATTCACTAGAATTTATTATAAAATAAGAAATGACCCTTTATGAATCCGGGGGTTCAATGGGGAAATATCTTGCATTTACATATAAAGCTTTAAAAGGGATACCACCTACAAGTGTGGAGGCGGAAAGGGCTTTTTCTTCTGCTGGCTATATTGCTTCTAAGATACGTAGTAGTTTGGCGGATGACACTTTAGATATGCTATGTTTTCTTCGCAAATATTTTCAATAACATATTCCTGACGCATGAAACTAATTGAGTTTTTGATTAATCTCTTCTATTAGATTACATTAATTTGATAGCTGTAAGCGATCTATATGTTAACTTGATGTCATAATAATAAGGAAATTAAAATAAAAGTAAATATATTATAATTATTTCATAGTTTCATTTAACATAGATAAATATTAATTTCAATAAGCGAGATCCCGCAAATACCGAGATCTCGCGGGACTGGAGTTTTTCAGTCCCGCAAATTCTGAGATTGAAGAAAGGCCGCGGAATTGGAAGCCCTAGTCGTGATATAGAAAGTGATGAAGATGATGATGATTTTAGTAGTATTTTTCAAATAAATTCTTTAGGAAAGTATGGTTGAAGTAGAATTGATTTAGATTTACTTTATTGTGTAAATGTCGATTGTGAGCGAAGATTGGAACAATAGGACGGAAAATGTTGATGTTTACATGAGTGTATTGCAGCTTTTTATGATCCTTATATAGCTATGAATATCCACTTACAGCTTGCTTATATTTAGTTTAAAAAAAATTGCGGTAAAGGTTAAGATTAAGACCCCTACCCTCGAAGGGGGTGGGAGTAAGGAGATCAAAAGAGGGGCCCTCTACCACTATGGCATGAAAAGTTCGTGGCGGTCACGGCCCCATGAAAAGTTATCGGGTTTCTCTCACTAAAAAATAATTATTTTGAAACCGTACAAGTGATCTGAGAATTGGTTTGTAGACTTTTTTAAAAGTCGAATTTTTTTTTAAAAATATGTAAAAAATTTAAAAAGCAAATAAAAAATATAAAAAAAAATTTAAAAATCATAAAAATTCCACCATAAATGTAATATAAATAGAAGTAACACATTGGACACTCGTTTTGCACTTCTCCCTTAACCTTCTCGCTCGGTTGAGTGAGGGGATTGGGACCGGGATCTTAACCTTTACGAAACTAGCTTTGACTATGTACTTTCATATTTTTACACAAAGCCTTTCTTGGCTGTCGATCATGTGGACAAAACATATACGTGAAAAATGTTTTAATTTTTGGCCAAAGTAGCCTATAAAGGCGAGACACGCCTTAAGTAGCTACCCAGTTGCACCTATATTTTCATCCAATTTACCAAGCTCAATATCTGAGAGATAGTTTATAGGAAAGACAATTTTAGCGAGCTGTAAGTAAAATAAGGAGATTTAAACTTTCCACGAATAAATGAATAGTTAATAAGCCAATGCCATAGCCATACCGAACCACTGATAATGCAAAAGTAGTTTGAATTTTAAGTCAGACGAGCAATAGCACTTTATACTTGCATCACCGTATTGATACCTACTGATCGTTGTGCAAGTGGAGTAGGTACAAAAAAAGCTATTTTCCTGCTGGCATGTCCTGTCCGACACACCAGTCTTATCCAACTTTATTAAAATTGTTCAATTTTCACCGGTTTTTTTAATGTGGCCTACTTTTATGTTAGACTCCAAGAGTCCTGCATTATCCTACTCTCGTACTTGTCTATTATTATTGTAATTTTTATGCTTAATATCATTATAACCATTGAATTGTTGTAAAAATAAAGCTCTGTCGCTACAGCTGAGTACGTGTGCAAAGTTCTTATGAAACTTTGCGTACGAAATTATTCGAAAATGGGTCGCAGGGCCACGAAGTGAAATTAAAAAAAAACATTTTTTGTGTAGTTTCGAGGAAAACTCGCTTGTAGTTTTTATTTTCAGTCTCTGCACTCTTAGCTAAAGAAACACTTCTAGGCGGCAGGAGATTGATGACTGATATCTACTTGTGCATTACTTCAGCCTGGCTGTGCAATTTCACCTTCTGGTGTTCACGGCTTTGAAATCTCATCCGTCTGGCAATTGTTTTAAGGAGCACTGTTTGACAAATAACACAATCGAAATATATATTTTATTTGATGCAACTCACTCAGGCTTGGAAAATTTTCATGATTTAGCTTCTATCTTTCTTCTCGGTCAGCACGTCCTTTGCTTTTCTAATATGTCGCTCCAAAAGAGGGGTCCTTTGGATTTTCTGCTTTTAAGTGAAGACATTATTGTGGCTCACTATTATTTACCTCTGATTAATAACCACCTCCTTGAAAGTTGAATCAAAACCATTCAGATGTGTAGTCGCCGCAATGATCCCGTGGTTTACCAACAAATCGTTGATAGGTACTCAGAGCCAGATCAAATTCTAACCGGGAAACTATTTAAAGAACCTCAAACATACTTTCAGATCTTCCAAGGCATGGAAGTGGCATGATACTAGCAACAGTCAGATTTTACTTTAGTGGTAAAGTGCCGAGGGGCAACTAGATCCAGAACTCCAATAAACGCCAGCACCAACTTCGGAACAAATATTCGTGAGAAATCATAATCCAGGGACGCAACAGACGTATCAGTTTGATCAACTCGAACAAAAAAGCTGAAACTGATGGTTCCGTTCAAAACTCCAATATATTGTATTTCACTAATATTAATTCTACATACTATACTGATGTAAACTAAAACTTATCACTTTTAAACCCAAAATCAGACAACTGCACACTTTGACAGCATAAAAATTTATTTTTAATGGTTCCAATTTCTTTTTTGGCAATTTCCTATGCACTTATTATCACTCTACACAATGATTTCCTTTAAATAAAAACGATTTATTGATAAATGCAAACTTTTTACTCAATGCTACCATTATGAATATACAGGCCGTGCGCATATGCATGGTTACCCCGAATGGCTTTACGTATTATTTAATATCCTAAAAAAATCCAGAAGCATAAAAATATGACATCTCATATATGCGTTTAGGATCATATTTAGGCATGAAGATACACGCGATATCCCATTACAAGTGTTTTCTATCGCATTACACCTCCTTGTCGTAAGAGCGAATTTTCGCAACCTGAAGCTCAAATTATCATCCTTGGACGTGTAATAGCACATTTCCCCGATCAGGTGGGTGGTAAATTGTTCAATTAGTGGCCGGTAGTAGCAGTTTAGAGGTGCCTCCGCTTACCTGTGTAATTTGCGTGGAGCGTGCTGCCCCCTTTTGTGGCTCGTGCCTAATCCAACTTGACGAATGCAACCTGACTAGTGCTGAGCTGGGCGCGCTCCAGTTCATATGCTTCCGAGCACACAAATGCAATTACTAGCCAAGCAAGCCGCAGCTCCTCAAGTTCAAGAACCTCAGGTTCCATGAAATGCAGCACTAAGATAACGTATCGCCAATGTTCGTTCGTGTCCCGCGAACTCGTTTAGCATTCCCAAACTCGATTCCAAAGTTATTCAAAGGAAAGAAAAGGAAAATTGGCGGAAAACTCCGAAAGGAAGGTCCATTCTTTTCAATATATCATTCTTCCCGCAAGCAAGCGAGAAGTGCTCATCCTCGAGCTTCTGCAAGCGGGTGGGAAAACCGGTCCCAAGAGGATCATTCGTTTCTTTTGCTGTTGGCCCACGAATGGGAAAAAACTTACTCTCGAATTCAGGTCTAAGCTAACCGTCTTACCAAGTGATGTACTACCATGGTCCCCGTCCCCTTGATTCCTTCTTGCAACAGAGTTGCTTGGAGCAAGCGATAAAGGAGGGTAAGTTGGAACGAGTGTAGTGCCCGCTGGAGCCCAATCGACAGAGAGAGACGGACGGCTGCCTGGAAAGAGCTCCGAATTACTCTGAATATAAAGAATAAACTCAAGTACCATATTATTTTTATCTCTTTCTGTCCTTTTAACGATAAATGACAATCATCTAACACACCATAAAAACTTGTACAGAGTCAATTTCATATTCATCACGCCAGGCGAGCAAGTGGGACGGCCTCAGTCAAAGCCAAATCTTGCAGACCTGGAGCGAGGAGCTGAGCAAGGAATGTACAACCCTGGGCCTTGCTGAGAGTTGTGTTCTTGCCAGGACTCTGAGACTGAAAGGCGATGTCTTGGGGTGGGTGGGTAAACGTTGGCATATTTTATCAAGGCACATCTCAACCCTCGCTGTCAGGCAGTAAAGCAAACTATGAAAAAAATTCCTTATGCCCATTCAGAGCTCCCATGCTCAAGTGCGGAGGACCCTTCTACGACGCGCTTTCCTTCGCCTTGTAAGAGTTGGTTTCTGGAAGGGGCGGTGTGCATCAAGGGAATGGCATCTTCGAAGTCATCAAATCGCCGAGTGTATTAGGTAGCAAAATTTTTACGAGCTCGTTATGGACCATTTCGGCGATTGTTCTGATCCTTTTCATGGCGAAGTCGATTTACCTGGTGCGGAGAACGGTACACAGAAAGGGAAGCGTGGGACGCAAGCGACTCCCGATGGCGGGCTGGATGGTGGTCGAACCTTGCACGTCGACTCCTTTGCAACCTTTTGTGGTCGTGGCAAATAATTGTCCCATTGTTTGCTTCTTGGTGATTTTAATGAGTTGAAAGTGGCAATACGGGCAAGATTGGTCGTTTTGAGTCGTTTCCACGAGCTCTATTTATTTATGGAAGGCAATTGATTTGCACTGACTTACTTTTACGGGGGACACGGAAGGTGGGCCTACTGAACAAGTTCAACACGTTGATCAAGTGCACATCCAACCCTCGATACACGCAACTCAGTACCTCAAAGTGCACTTATAAATGCAATTTCTTGACTTTTGCTTCGTTAGTTCCGTGGAGAAAATTAAATTCCAGCTTAGTTAAAAAAACGGTAAGATATACTCCGTGTCGACAGGGATGTTGCGTGCGTGGGGCTGCGGGGTAAGTTCTATGTAGTTCAGTACCGCAGACAGAACTAACTGCAAGACAGCATGGGGCTGTGCAATTACTGTGGTCATTTGTTTTGGCACTCCAAAGACGTCCAGCTACGAGAACTGTCTGGACTCATGCTCATGCCTCGTTTGTTTGTTAATTTGTCCACGAGAATGGATTGCCATTGTTTCAGGGTTGGACTTTTATGGCTGTGGTGCTAAATCAACACCGAAGTTATTGGCTTAATTTTATATGTTCACTTGTTCTGGTAAAAACTAAGCCACTGCTTTAGAAAAAGAATGATTTTGTGAATAGAAGTCATGCAGGCAACACGAATTAGTGTTGAAAAGAGACCTCTTGGGAATACGCTTATGACTTAACCATAAATAAATGTAGGTAACTTTTGCTTTTATGCTATTTTGAGTAACTTGCAATAAAGATAAGTTATGATCGAATTCAGCATGGAATCACGCATACAATTTGCAGGAATGACAATATTTTTCGGAAAATAAAGTCAATTCTCTTTGGTTTGTGTCAATATTCTGGGTATGCAATAATTGTTTGGCTGTTTTTTAAATTTTTTTAGTTCGCAAGGCGACCGAAAGATTTAATTTCAGATTTATATTTTATGGGAAAGATTTTTTTACTTGATCTTCAAAAAATAATTTGTGTCCTGTTTAAAGCTGTCTTGACAACTCCGTATCAATATTTTTTTTAACTTTTATCATTATTTGGCCCAAGCAAAATTACGACAAATCCAGCATAGTTTGACTTGCTGGAGTATTAACTAGGTTTGCAGGGCAAACAGGAAACAAAACAATCCGATGTCTATTATGGCACAATATTGTACAAAGAAGATGATTTGATTTAAATTACGTCATGACATGTCTGAGACATTTTAATAGGAACAACTGCACTTGCCATCAGCAAGCTACGTTTTTATTTTGCTCATTAATCGATATTGTTAGAGAAGTTTCGTGGTGACTGATCCCAATTTGTTTAATTTTTTTGTCAACTCAACATTCAGAAAGGTATCTGTTGTACACATAAATATTAACTTAGGCACATTGTCCTCGTGTTTTGCAATACTTCAATAATGAATTAAATACATAAATACTTTCAGTGTTTTTAGAAGCTTTTTCTGTCCCAATTTTTCAGAAGGTTTAAATTGAAACAAATATGCATTTTCATCAGAATGTGTCGGAGATTTGATAATTGAAATCGTGTGTTCCATAAACGCTTACAGATGTAACTGTACTGGTCCTGTTACTAAAAGCGAGATGGAAAATGCGAAAAACAAACTTAACAGTCTTAAAAGACGACATTTTGATGTGTGTGTTAGAGATAGCGAGTAAGACTTATTGTTTCAAAATTTTGCGAAACATAAATCACGCAAACTACTAGTGGGAGAAAATATGTCAACGATAGAATCAACAGCTAAAATGTTTAAATTAAATTTTGTTCGCAGGTTCATGGCCGTGCAATAATTACAATAATCGATGGAAATGAAGTGTAATTTTATTACCATGGGTGGAAATTTTTTTTGGTATATTTAAAATATAATGTTCGAATCTAAGTAATCACGTGGAAAGAATTAATTGCTTCATATTTAAATTCAACGTTTACTCTGTCTCCATTACTTTGTTCTAAACGGTCGTCATATGCCTATTCGCATATGTGGCGGAACAATCACTTTCAATTCCATTTCCCCATATTTTTGGATCAGCTGATGTACCCAAACGAATGGAAGACGGTTCTATATGCATGCTTTACGATTTTTTTATTTTCGCTAGCAAAAAGCCTTGCAATTTATCGTCAGCTCAAAATAAATTTGCATACAATGCCGAATCGGTCAGCGATTCTTGTTTTGCTAAGCTGACGGGCAACGTGAGAAAAAATTGGCGGTCGATGTATGAAAACAATTATATTGTTAAAATTGCAGCGAATGAGATGTATTTTTGTTTACAAACATCGGTTAAGGCTTACAATCGGGCTTTCTAAAAAAAAAGAAAAACAAGAATAAGAAAATGATATCTCTGAATATGTGTAAATAGAAATAGGAAAAGGATATGAAACGTAATGTGGAACTTCAGTTTTCGATCAGATATGGTTGATTAGAATTTGAACCTAATTGGATTATAGTAGTTTGTAAAAAGTGTCAATAAAAGTGTTTAAAAATGGTTGATTTGACCGCCGTTATTTTAGTTACAGTGTTATGAATATAATGCAATTTTTCAGTAAAAAGACGAGTCGGAATTTCGAAGGCCCGCACTACGCCTGCATTTAGTCTGCATTGTGGACAATCGCGCCCGCGCTGCGTTTGCACGGGGTCTGCAACATGCCTGCACTGTTCATCGCTTGTTCGAATGGGGTCTGCCACATTGGAATGATTGGTTCCCAATTTCAGTTTTTGTGAAAATAACAACAGAATTCATCATTTGATATCTCATTTGAAGATATTCACATTAAGAATGTATCTTTACTTTGGCCGAAAGCATCGAACTCAGTTGTAATGCTCCACCTCGATCATTCATGAAGATAAAAGTAAGTTCAAATGATACACCTAAGCTACGTGCAGAAGTTCGAATATCAACACAACTACAATACAATACTGTTAATGCGAAGAAATTCTTAGTTCTTTTGCCTATTTGCCCGCATGACACCCACAGCAGACCCGTGTTGGATAAAAGTCGTATTTTGTACAGATATGTTGCTGGTCTGTGCAGACGTTGTGCTGAAAAACTCAATGTCATCGACAAGGTACAGGCCTGTTGCCGGAAATCATTTTGTCTTGGGTATGCAGCGGGTGTATTGCAAGCGTTGAGCGCGTGATGTTGCTAAACTAAAAACTTTAAAGCATATAAGGTCTTCACATTAGTTTTAAGAATTAAGTTTTTAATCATAGCATAATGCATCCATTGAACACACCTCTGTAAATTTGAAAAAAAAAATTGACAATTTCAGTTCTCATTGAGTTTTGTCCTTGTTATTAAGAACAAACATCGGATACTTATAATTCTTTAATTTAATAGAAAAAGAAATAAACATGGTAAATGATTGCATAACTTAAACTTGTGTAACCACAAAACAAAGTTTCGTAAATATTAAACCAAACGAAGCGAAGGCACAATTAGGTGGAACCATTTATTGGTTCGCGAAAAATTTAACTAGAAATCAATTTTGTAAGCAGAATATCGACATCCAAACTACGAAATTTTTCAAAACAATGTCTTTTTAAAGTTGTCGAAATTAGAAGGCGTTTTATCTTCTAAGTATGTACGTGAAAAATGAATAATTTCACCATTAAAAATGAAACCATCCGAACAAAACGTCTCCGCCCTTCGACTCGGAACATTGAACGGAAACAGAATAACGACAGCAATCGTCCATTCATAAACGAAGCATTAATAGGCAGGTCAGGAAGATGACATCCAGATAATGATGGATGGCCGAATGCGTGTTAAATTCCGACACCGAATGTCCTGCAGAACTGACAGACGACATGCAATAAACAAGAGCTTCAAGCGGCAAGCATTGTGCCATATGGAAAAGTCATTAATTTCGATCATGCGTTGCATGGCCAATTGGGTGAGTGAAAGATAAGACCAACGGCTGCAATAAAAATGAAGAAGAAAGAGAACAAAACGTCGTAAATCGTGGCGATATAAATAAGTAATAAAGCAAAAGGAAAAAAAAACGTGGCGACTGAAAATGAAGTGTGCACATTGCACATAGATGCGAATGTGTCGCGGGCAACCAGGACGCGCAAGGTGGCGCCAACATTCCACTAAATCTCAACGCGCCGTTTATCAAAGCTGCAACTTACAGTCCTGAACCAACTGCCTGCAGCCCCAATCCACAAGTCTCGCCCGTCGCAGTTTGCTGCTGGTCTCTATTGCATTACGATAGTAGTACGACAGGGTTGCGAAAATAGCCCAACGAGTCGAGGTCATTCGAAAACGATGATTCACATTAAACATTAAACGATTGCTCGGATACCTCTGGCACCTAACGCGTGATTGGCAACTCGGAAAAGTATTGAGGAGGCAGGACATGAACCCGTCAATTGCTATCAAGAAGCATCCAGGGGAAATAATTTGGCATATCCAAGTGTGATTTGGATTAACTACCTCTGACTAAGGAGAGACCAAGTTGAGTGATGATTATAAATGGCACGGTTGCAGTGCTGCCGTATTCAAGGCACTTCCTACTGTTGAGTGGGTCAGAATGCTAACTATTTTACAAAGATAACATATACTCCATACACGAGTACCATTTCAGAATCTGTCTGATTCTCAAATTAAGGACAATTTAATGTAGTCTAATTTAGTCGTCGATTTTAGCTTGTCGCAGTATAACAAGCAACGAAACAAATGTTGCATCTGTATCCTTTTTGAAAATAGTGAATTGGTCAATTTTCGAAAAGTGCGATAGTACGGTATAAAGACAATTAGTAATGTATGCCTGAAAAGCTTTCTGTAGTGCTTTTAGTCGCTGCGTCAAAAATGTTTTTTTTGGGTTATTGCGTTTTGTGTTGATGTTTGGGTTTGCGCGTATCGATTCTGGAAATTTAAAAGATAAAATAAATTTCAGATGTGTTGAAAAGTGAAAAAAACGAATTCGAAAGGAAAAATTGCAACAAACGATAGCAGAATTTCGGTTACTATTTTAAGGGATCTGGTTTGTTTGAAAATATGCTTCAGGAAATTTTTACTAACTAATTTACACTGTCCTTAGGTCCAATTTGTTTTTTATTGATTTCAAAAACTGCATTTAACGAAATTTTACTCTAAAGCGATTATTTCAGAAAGTATGCAAACGGTAGTCTAATTGTGATGAATGGTGGAAAATCAATTTGATTTTTTTTGCATACGTGAGATCAATTTTTTTTGGATTTCAATATATGATTAGTAAAATCATAGAGCGTGGATAAATAATTTTATTCATGAAATTTTCCATTGAAAAACAATTCATTCATCGCAGCAGAAGGTGCAAATGAAATCGATTTGCATGTTTGTGACATTCGTGCAATAATTAAATATTCACCTACAAAATACAATAGTTTCATGAAACCAAATATTTGTTTTGTCAATAAAACATTACACCTGTTGCAACCCAGTAGCTGCTTGCATAGCAAATTTATCTAGAAAAATTGAACAAAGCACGACTTCCTTTTAATCGTCTGAATTCCTTTAATAAGCTGAGTATTAGCTCTTGGTGTCTCCAAGAGTTAGACTTATAGACAATGCACATTTACCTGAAATTAGTATTAATGACCATACATTTTTTTTGTATGCATGTGTCCAGTAATGAAAATAAAACACAAAATTCCTATTAATTATCCGTTTACATATCTTTTTAATCGAATCACGCATACGAAATGTTTTTCAAAGTTGCTAAATTATAATTAATATCTTATGAAAAAACTATGTGCCGATCTACTTTATTTTACACGTGTGTTGAAATCACGACACGAGAGTTATTTGACAGTAGCGTTTCGTTTCAGTTGTATCACTGCATTCGAAATATTCAAACATCCTAATTTAGGGCACTATCTGAAATAATGGTACTTTTCACTATCCATCCGTTGCCAACATATGAAAATCTGCGAGTCATGTGCTTAGGGTAAAATTTATCTGATGAGCGTAAAATGGAGCTTTATTAGAAGCTAAATGAGCTAGACCGTTTCTAAAATTATTGAAAACAACTGACACCTGTGAGAGCCGTTGGATCTGTCTACTTTTATATGCTAAGGAGTTATCGGGTATAAAAATCGGACTTCTATTTTATTTATCTGTATTTGATCCACTACCGCAACTTATAACGGACAGAAAAACTTACTTACACTTTTATGCAAATAATTGATTATTATGGATATATAGATTTCCTATCTTTAGAAGTTGATCTTCATTATTTTCAGGATGATCTGATAATTCAAAATAACGTTGTGCTTCACGATTCTTCGGTTCTGGCATAATTTACGTATTCATGTAATTTGCAGTATTCGTTGAACTTACTTTTTATCTCTCTACCGTGGTGTTGTGACTGAATTTTGCCTATTAAGTATAGGTACTCTCTCTAATCTGTTGAATTGACATCTTTTTTTCCAAATTAAACTCAATTGGTTCAATATTTTGCCGCAGAACCTATTGGTTTCATAAGTAAATTGCATTTAAAATACATAATTTCTATACTGAACGCAGTTCTGTAGCATGCGAGTAAAGGACAAATTATCCGATCACATAGCTTTCTCCTTAAGCTGATTTCGAAATTATCTAGATTATTTATTTGCATTGAAAAGCATGTAAACATAATGATGTTTTATATTTTTTACTCAAGCGGTCACCTACTAAAGCATCTCACCAATGAATGATTTAGCTTATATAAAGTGACAGAAACTCGCACTGACACATCTGTAATCATACTAACGTCTCCCTTACACCCAAGAAAATTCTTTTATTGAGTTTCAGTATCAGCATTCGAAATTGATAAAAACTCCTATGAGCGGTGCTTATTGAATTATTTTTGGGCCATCAAAGACTTTAACTACAAAGTAGATATGAAATTTCTGCAACTACCTTTCTGTTTTGTTTTCAAAAGTTTATTTTTGCACTAAAACAATTGTACATTTTTTATCTTTAACTTCACACCGAAATGTAATTCAAAAAGTTGCCTTTCCGTCTTCAGCATCGTCCGTATAGCTCGATTTGATTTTGTCGCGATGAAAATAATAGCTAGACCTTCTCTGCTCAATACTAGGAAGAAATCAAATCGTTTCCTTTCGGCATTAACTTATTGCCGATGGGATTGCACCATACAATAACCCTGACTATTCTTAACAACAACAAAAACAAAGAATTGCAAATCAGATGAACACTGTTGCATACAATGGCTAATTATGATTGAAAGTTTACGTTCCTTCGCATCCTCACCGGAATAAGCAGCTCGTTTAGCCATTAAGTCGCAAACGCTTGACGGCACCGATCACATGTTCAATTAAATCATTCATTATTCCGGGACACAAGTGCCTCGTTCAGAAAACGCACCCAAAATATCTTCCCAATAAGACGAAATCCACGGCCAACGATTGCCGGACGACATAGCACAGCAGATCGCAGCGGTGCAATCTGTCAGCCGCTGAATTGTTGACTGCCTGCCGAGAAATGTCCTTCATCTTCTTGGCCGCAGCATTCTGCCCGAGTGAAAAGTGCCGAAGAACAGGAATACACTGCCGTCGACCCTGCTCCTGGCTCGTCCTGCCTCCGCCAGGAATCAAAGTCGAGTCCTCGCACTTCACAGTCCGCACTCCATTCTCGTATATAAAACGCGCCATAAAATACATAAAACAAATCCAAACTGAGCGCACATAGTGCTGACGACGAACGGCGAGCGACAAACGACATCCATAATCGGAATGGGTGTAAGTGAAATAAAAGATTGCGCAAACCGCACCGATTCCGCGTGTCGACGGTCGGCAGCGGAGGGCGACGCAGCAGCGCGCTTGGCCTTCGGAAGGCGTCGAGCGCGAAGGCAACCACCCAGGCTGCGTGTGGGTGGTGGGAGCAAGTGGAGTCGCGTTGACGAATGGGCGGGAGTGGGCAGTTGGATGCGTTGTTGGAGTGTGTGTGCTGGATTGTTTTTGTTTCTGAAGGGGAATAGGGGAGCTGCAACGCGGCCGTTCGAATAACACAGCATAATCGGGTTCAGAGCACCCCTTCACACACCCCGCTCGGCGGGGGTATGTGTAAAGATACCGAGCGACGGACTCGCGGTGAGCTATGCAGCGCGACGCACAGCCCGAGCAACGAGCAGTGGAGCGCTGCGACGCGCAGCCAGAGCTCAGTTTCTGTGGCGTTCGTTCGTTCGTTCAGGCGGAATCTGCTGGGTTCGGAGAATCGAGTCGCCGAGCCAAGCGAGCATTCGTCCGTGGGCAACGGTTTAGTACAGGCGCGTAATTGCCAGAAGCCACAATAGAAATTCCCGTACATCGACGACGATTTCGAATCGCCTTGATTTTGCTCTTCAATTCGAGGTGACCCGATCGGGCGACTGGTGTTCAGCTCGCGCGTTTCTTTATCGTGCGGCAGTGCAAAGTGGATGTGGTCCCGTAATTGAGTATTGCAAATAATTATCCAAAACAATTGACTATCGTGGACTCCACCTCGGTCAGCGTGACCGACCGCCTCCTCCAGCAGCCGCGCGCCGAGCCCAGTGTCGCGAGTGTGTGGCGTGGCTTATCAGCGACTGATCACTTGTTTACATGCCTATAAAAATAATCGTAAAAATAATCGTAAAAATAATAATAAAAATTAATTTTATTGCGGCCGGGCGGTGCGGCAAACAAGTGTGAAGGCGCGAGCGAGCAGTGGCCGTGATTTTATTGCCTTTTTATGCACGACACCGACGACAGGTCGCAGCGTAAATAAATAACCAGATCATTGGATCGCTTTGCGCTCGAAATTTATCGGCTCTTGCTCGGGAGCATAAAACTGTTCTGGCTGGGGATTTACGATCCGCATTATCTGCGCTTAGGTCGAGTAGGTGCCGCATTGCTTTGCATTGTTTCGATCGGAACTGTAAACAACATTTTTTTACTGGTGAAGTTTGGCGCCCCGTTTTCACGAATTGGTAATTGTGGCGATCGCAAACTTAGAATACTGCACTCGGCAAGTGATTCTGACTTAAATTGTAATTGTTGCTCGTGATTGGATTTGCTCAGAAAATCGGAATGTGCCATTGAAGTCCGCCTACGAAGCCGGGCCAACCCACGATTAGGTAGACAGTGCAGTGACGCAGTTTGAGAGCAGCTGCCCGTGACCGCGAAGAACATCCTTTGATCGAGGTGTGAAAGTGGTAAATAGGTTGGCATCTTAGACGAAGTGCGTCTGCCCGAAAGTGTACATCGCCGAAGATAGAAAGGTGCTTGCAAGTTCTCGACTTGAGCTCGTTCGCTAGCAGACCCACCCGCCAAAATTCTCTCCACCGCCACAATGAACTCCTATTTTGAACAGACAGGCTTCTACGGCCACCCGCACCAGGCAACCGGGATGGGAATGGGCACGACAGGTCACCACGACCAGACCGCCACGGCAGCCGCCGCAGCCTATCGAGGATTCCCACTGTCGCTGGGCATGACTCCCTATGCCAACCACCACCTTCAGCGATCGACACAGGACTCGCCGTACGACGCCAGTATCACAGCCGCCTGCAGTAAAATCTACGGCGACGGATCGTACGGTAAAGATTGTACCAAAGCGAACTCCGTAGGCGACACTAACGGCTACAAGGACGTTGTCAGTGGCTGGAACACTGGATCAAGTGGCGCAGGAGGCGGCGGTGGTGCAGGACAAAATAATTCGGTGCCGGTGCGACCATCAGCCTGCACGCCTGATTCCCGCGTCGGCGGCTATTTGGACACGTCGGGCGGTAGTCCTGGATCGCGGGGCGGCTCAGCTGGCGGTGTCACAGGCACGGCCTGGAATGCAAATTGCACAATTTCGGGAGCGACAGCAGCACAAACGGCGGCCAGCGGTCTGCATCAGGCGAGCAACCACACCTTCTATCCATGGATGGCTATTGCAGGTAAGCGTTTGCCCTTGATGCGCCCCAATGCTAACTATCTTTCGAGGTCCTGAGCGCGTCCGAGCGAAGCAGTGCTCGCTCGGGGCAATTTGTTCAGCGATCTTGAAGGGTGGTTATGCGAAAAAAAATTATGTTGAAAACGATCACACGTTTCGAATGTGAGCATGTCGATCTTAGAAATTCTTTTGGCCGCGATGAAGTGCCACGCGTCTCAATATAAGCGTGTAAATACGAGCTTCGTCTCCACACTATCACCGCATATTCTATAATCTGAAACTCTGTTGAACCCCAGAAAATTTGTATGATATTTTCGTTAAGAGGTTATTTTTTATACCGCTGGGTGGAGTGATAAGAACTCCAAGTGTTTTTGATGTGAATATGGTTGCGGATAACTCGCCGAATTCATTTACGGTTTTTTTCGACCAAGCTTTCGTTCTTACACATTCAGCTCTATTGAGATAAACTACTTGAAATGAAAAAAAATGTAAAGGGCAAATAAATATATTGTTTGAAAATTATAAGGGCTTCTACTTGTGTAATCTAGGTAATTTATCACAAATGCACGATCTCTATGATGTTCCAATGTTGCTTTCCAGAGGAAAATTTCTTGAAGTTAAATTCAATAGCAAATATTAGCACATCATTTAACACTAATTTAAAAATTATTTTTCAACTCAATTGCCCATATTGTATTCTAGACTTATTCTTGGAATATAAAGAGAATTCGCCTTATGTTTCCATTCTTTCTTTTACGAGATACTTGCTAAGGTGAAAAAAGCCTTAAAGTTTGAAAATTTCAAAACACTGCAGGCATTTATAAAGTGTACCTAATGTATTTCACTATCTCATTTGCATAATATATCTAACTGTAAGTTCCAGAAGAAGAACCAAACCTTAAATAAACTATACTGCAACACGGTACAAAAGTATCATGCTTCAGTACCTTTCGAAATGTGAAGCCTTAAAAGTTTTGAACCAAATAAAACCATAGCTACTTAATGCTTATCAAAAAGCGACCGAAATCAAAAGGATAAAAATGCAGCTAACGTGATACTTTCACAACAACATCAACATGTTCGATAAATACTATCTATCCCTCAATAAGTGAATATTCAGTCAGTTCACCGAAAGTGTTTACTTATTTGCTTTTCAAATATAAGTGGAAAACACCCACCGGAAAACATATTGAAAATGCCTATGAAATAAAAGGACAATTGTTTTGTAAAAGTTTTTATTAATTGTAACTACTATAACCATCCTTGAAAAAGTTTCACGAATATATCGAAAAAAATCTATGGAATATGATGAATGACTCATTGAATTTTGTGATAGGAAAAGCTTAGACGAAAGGTTATGGAATTTGGTAAAATGTTTTTTTTTTTTTCAATTTATGGCTGTAAAAATAGTACAGTATTTTCAACTAACAAACTTTCATGCGAATATCTCTTAGAAATTAAAAATAACAAACATAAGACTCTAATCACACTCTTCGTTACTCCCACATTTCAACTGTTATAATAAAGCTACAGTCAACGCTCAATGTACTCTTCTTATGATACAAGAAGACTTGTGTAGTAAACAAGACTATCACTCTTATAATAGATCCCAGTTTGTTGTCATGTCATTTTCCCTGAGTCTCACAAAATGTGTTTACTTCTGAAAGAGTACAACTCAGAAAAGAAAGCTAAGTACTATAAGATTGTGTGTTTAAGATCACTTTTGAAATGATTTTACTAGCGCGATTTTGTTTGATAATTCTTAATAATATGTGTGAGGTTAACGTATAATTGTCGCTGAGCCAAAAAATGGAAACATTTGATTTGAGAAAAGTCAAGCTATCCGCAAATCACACAGATTGTCGAAGGGCGTCAAAAATAATGCGCGATCTCCACTACAAGACTTTGACTTATCGATGTCGCTTTTTTGTAACTAGAGTCTTTAAGTAGCATTAAACTTGAGTAAAAGTACTCAAACGCCGATAAGGAGAATAGTACTCATTATAATATGAGTTACATTCTTTCTACAAGACTTTTGCCCCCATTGAAGAAATAACAATCTTGTACGAAAAATATTGCTATTATAAGACTTTGTGTTTGATGAGAAGCGTAAAATCAAAAGTAACCTTATTTTTTAGAAATATCAGAATTCTCAACAAATGCCATTTTATTTTTCCAAGCCCATTTACATGCTTTTGTTGGCATATTGGAAATTGCTTTAATTGCCGAAAAGTATTAAAGCTTAGTTTAGAAACAATTTTATTAAAGAGTTCTTGTTCTTTTGCAATGCCAATATTCGTTTGGCAAAATATTTTCTTAACATGCTGAATCGATTGTTGAGAAAGACTTTCCGTGGATTTAATCGTTTCTAAAGTTTTCACTGGAAATTTTTTCGAACATCAATTTGTAGATTGATTCTCTAATATTTTTCAAAATAGTTCTCTAATTTACAGTTTCCTCAAAAATTCATTTGTAATTTTATAATGTAATGGAATTAATTTTAGTCATTACAATGGAATCATATGCAAAATGTCGATTTGATTGTCATGTTATTCAAACAGGAGGTAATGGTTTTAATTATTTTTTTGAAAAAAATCTCATAAAACTAAAGTGGGATGTTTAGTTTATCTACTTTAGCTATATTTTATTAAATTTTCGTTTCGTTGCACTTATGTCTAAAACGATTTTGAGTTACCGTAAGGAAAAGACTAAAAGCAAGTTCCAAAAATTTAGCTGTAATTTAATATGCAAACTTTGGTATGATTTGTATAAAAATAAAAGTATAAATCGTATAATGTTTTTTATGAACATAACTCATAAAAGAATGCATATAAATTTAATACGAAAGACGTAGATATACATTCAATTTATATACGAAACATAATATGAAAGAAGTATGAATCGACTTAAAATTTAAAAGGTTTTTTTATACCATCTATACTTGCAGATCTTAATATTTGTACATTAAATCTGAATGGATGGATGAAAATCGTACAATATTTGTACTTATATTCTAACCGTGCAAGACAAATAAAATATTGAATTGATCGTAATGTCATATTTAGCTCCAAACAAAGAAAAATCTACACATGGTCGTTTAACGTTCAGAAATTAAATTAAACGTTAAGATTACTATCAATGATATGCAATAAATATCACATTCAAGTGGCATCTATACAGCTGATAATAATGTTCACCAAAAGCAAAAATCGATTCGAATTCAAATTAGATAATAGATAACATTAATGAGCTTCATCGACTGCATACAGCGCACACGTGTTCCATCTTTCACCTGCGATCAGCGAATCAACATGCAACGACTTATTTGACTTAATTTGCAGAAGACGTGATTTTGATTATTTGCTATTATGTTCATTTAAAGAAAATACGTATTAATTCTGAGTCGTGCACTAGTCTGATCAATTTCTTTGCACAATGCATTTTCCAAATCAAGTTTAAGTTTGCGGAAATAAATTGATTGAATGAATCTCAATAGCAAGGCGATACATCACGCTGATTTCAGATAATTTATGCTTTGCCTCTGAACATACTCTTCTTTGTTTTCTATTTGCTTTTTTCTCCTCTTGAATGAAACGAGCAAACAAAAGGTAGATAATCGGCTGTATAATAGGTTGATGCTCTCTTTTAATTTCTGATTATCAGCTCTAGTTAGAAAGATTTAGACAAATTGAGTATTTTGATTTTGGTGAATGTTTGATAGGTCACATCATTTTGTTGGAAAGCTTTTTTTACAAATTTGCCATTTTCGGAACGATGGGTATGCATTTATTTTTACAGAAGATTGATAAAAAATGACTTATCTGAAAAGAAATAGCTACCACTATAGTATTGACAAGAAAATTTTGGGCACTTAAATTATAATGATTTAAAGTTTCTGTTCGTACTGGCCTATAACTTATTTCTAAGATTGAACAACCTTTAATGTTAAGGAACGGTTCAAAAATTATTTTTATCGAAAAATGGTAATGTGAAGAATGGCTAGGCAGCACATTAAATAGTGCTTTTAAAAGTTCAACTCAAATATGTCAAAAATAAATAAATATACAGGTGTGGAAACATCTGCGGCCACGAAAAGAATATGAAGAAAACTTCAAATGAAAATTTTATGATAATTTTCAAATGGTTCTGAAAAATCAAAATAATGTTTTCAGTCTAGAATTTCTTAGCAAGGAATGCTATAAACTTGTATTGATTAAAAGAACGAATTCATCTTTGAATCGACATACTGTAAATACGTTGAAATAGTAGATGAATGTTACCCAAGGCCAAATTAAACTTCACACGTAGACTTCAGCAGTTAAAATGTTAGAAAAAATCCATAAGCACATTTTGATCTAAAACTGCAACGCTGAAAGGCCAAATCGATCTGAGACGGTGGTGGTACGCAAATTCGGTTGCAACGATCATTCCAATAATTTTGTACACATTCACACTCACACATTGTCTTGAAAATTACTACCTATATAACATCGAACAAGGTAATTACATAATGTGCTATATATTGAGAATGTATAGCCAAAACTTCAATTATTAATGTGAATCCCACTGAAACAGTATCACGCTAAAAGTACAGTAACACCACAAAATACTTGCCTAGCTTGCTTATGCTTATCGCTTCAATTTAAATGAAACATACAAATAGTTTCATGTGTCCATCAGTCGCTGAATTATAATATTCTAAGGATACCACACAAATTTTCAGGGCGAAAAAATTTAATAAATTTCCCATTGATTTTTGTAAGCTTTGCAGTATGTATAAGCTAAGCATTTTTATTATGTTTCAACTCTTTTGATCAAAAACTTTCCAAATTTTACGACTAGCTTTGATTTTTGAAATGCCTTTCTTCGGTATCGCTGCAAGTAATTTTCGAGTTTAAAATCCTGTGCAAGTGCTGTTAACATCTGTCATAACACACGCCTAACACAAACCCACGAAGCCACACATCAAATCAAACTTCTTAATTTTTTTGATTTCTCTTTAAAAAATCCTTTAACCGTTAGAAAAAGCACGAGCAAGACTAGTAAATTTTGTTCTTCAACAAAACAGTGTAAACACAAGCTTTTGAAGCTTGACGTTAATATTAAAATATTAGTAGTAGTAGTAATAGTTTTAACACAAAAAATTGATATTCTTAAATTTTCCTTATTGGCGTGACTCACGTCACTTTCCAGTTGCGATTGCAATCGAAAATTTAAAAAATCAAAATGAATAATTTTCTATGAAAAGCGTACAGCATCATAGAGGTTAACGACGTTTGTTATCCATTTTTCCGTCAGGCTGTATTTCGCTGCCGCTGGCAAGTTTATGTGTGATCCAAATATCTTGTGGAATAACGATAAAAGCAAAGATTGAAAGATACCTACGCTTTTGTGTGATGGTCATTAGCTTATGCTTCATTTCCTATCTGAATTTTAATGATGTGTTGTTTGAAAACGTATTCACATCTTTGCCGTGAATGGCCGCAGTTTTTTGTTGACGTTTAGGCTGGAATTGGATTTTATTTTGAATCTAATTGTACATTTACAGGCAATATTCCTTGATCATTGGTAAGTTGCTTTTTGTTCAGGTACAACTGTACCAATTTTTGAAGTTTGCTTTGATACCCAAGACAGTAGCAATCACAGCTGGTCGATTTCGTAAATTACCATATTCGAATTCCGTGCAATTTAAGTGAAAAATTCGCACAACTTGATCAACTTTGCCGATGATATGGAACAAGTGCAAATAGAAATAAAATAAAAATGCAACAGTAGCCCCAAATTCATTTCATCAACTATCTACTCTAGTCATATGAGGAAAATTTTCTAAACATTTAAACGCATACTTTCAACTTTAAAACTTTGTGTGAATCCTAAATCATTAGCCAGAACAAGAATATATGAAACCAATTTTGCTGTTATGGTAGTTATAATGGCAAAAGATAATTCCAGGTCTTATTAATATTCGACATGATCGACACTCGCTTTTCTCGCAATCACAAATAGGCTTCAGTTTCGATTGAAAATTAAGCTTGATTTTTGCAGTTTTACCTGAAATGAAAAGCCGAGGTAAACTATATACCGGGTAAGTCAATAAACATATCAATCTTATCTAAACTACATCGAATTCTTTCTGAAATGTTAATTTCATAAAATATCGGTAAATGGTTCAAGATTTATGTAAGTAGACACAGACCATTGAACAGAAAAGTGCGCCTTGGGACACGTGTATAAAAGCGAAACTTAAGCCCAAGGCACACGGCGGCACTATACCCGTCGAATGTTACCTATTCAAACCTGGAACCTTAACCTTAAACCTTCTTTAAATATTTCATTCAAGTAAAAATTGAATGAAAGAATTTGACTTCCTTTAATGAAGCTGAGTGGTTTGTGTATCCGATATTTCCCTGCAATCTTAAATAACTCCATTAGGGTATTTTGAACGACGAATGTCCATTTTCAGCTTTAATTTTGAGTTCAGCGGAATTGGGATTTTGTTTCCAAGTAAATCAAAGTGATTTTTTTTGTTACACGTTCCTATATTTTGACATAACAAAGAACGTTCCTTCAAAATCTTGATCGCGTTACGAATTGTTCAAAGTCAAAGGTCAATGCAATCAGTTTTTTGCGAGTATCTAGCTTTCTATTACGCAAATTTTTGTTCGGGTACAAATTATCCCTTGCAACTTTGTCTACAGAAAAGTAATTTTTATTATTTTGTTATTTGCATGGATTGATGCAAACATTTTGAGTCCAAACAAATTGTTTACATGTCAAATAATTTTTCAAATTGTAAGAGATAGAATCAATACATTCAAATCACTAGAAAATAATAATTTTATTGTTTTGGCATGTTTATGTTTCCTTAATTTTGCTCAAAAAGCAAAGGCTTTGATTTAGTTTTCAATCAAAAAGATCTTAGATTTAAGAAAATTCGTTGACATTTGCAAGAGAGCGATAAAAATTCGAGCTGATAACTTCGTTTCGAATCAATATTTTTTGAAACTCAAAATATATTATAAAAAATTGATATATATTGTAAATAAGTGCAAAACTTTTTTTTAACAAAATGTATTTCGTCACTGACTAGCCTTAGCCTTTTAATATCTCGGAAACCATTGATCGTGCGTAAAATTGGACGCGAACATTTTCTGTAGACAATTTTGTGTGGATGCAAATTAGACTGACAAGGAGTTTAAGTTTGAAACAACCTTAGGAACAGTAGATTAGATACAAGTAGCACAAAAGTCGGATATATGGTTGGGTTTGCAATAATGCTTTCTACAAGGAACATAAAATAGAATCTAAAAAAGTATAATGCAACGGCTAAGCCTGTTTTGTGAAATCATTACGTTAACAAAATACTAATTGGGTAAAGCAACTCTGAATGAGTAATTTCGTAACAAACGACAGCATTCTTAAAACCAGCTGTGTAGTTTGAGTTTCTCTTGAATTAACAAAAAATGGAAATTAAAACAATATATTAACTTAGCTACGAAGATGCCTTCTTAAATTTTTCAAAGCTTTTTACAAAATCAGTGAATCAAGTATTAATATGTTAAACGCGACGGTTGACTTAAACTAGAAATAAATAACTCGAATAATTTGTTTCAACTGACTCGAATAGGTATGCACAAAACATTATATTCATGTATGCATACAAATCATCAATAGATCATCGCCATATAATGCTGAAGTTTTTTATTTTCACTTTTTCAACTTTGCTTGATCTATTTTCAACAGACTATTAAAAGCGACTTATCATAATTTTCCAGCGCCTTCATGTGAAATTGAGAAGGACCACGAATATTTCACGAAAAATTCTTTTATTATTATGAACAGCTCAAAATCCATGTGTATGGCTTTGTAGAGAGATGCACATGTGTTGTGTTGCGTGCAGGCACGTTTGTATATTTTATGGAAGTACTGGTCGTAATTGCGTTGCGATTCAAGTAGCACAACATTAATCATTTTAACAGGAAAACAAAATAAATCATAAAGACTAATTATGCATTTTTTTATTTAATGATGTGGCTGAGAGTGTACGGATAAACTCGGATATATTTTCAAACCATAATCACTGAACGCCTGCATATAATGGTAACTAGACAAGACTAGGCCATATTAACCCTCATCGGTTCTTTGTATACGATCGTATACAATTTTCGTATTTAAAATTGAATGTAGTGAAAAATTGATGTTTCAATCAGTATTTTTTCAAATATTTTTTTCAAATGTATGATCATAAATTTGCCTTATAATAATAATAAACACTTTGCAAATGACAAAAAACACAATACATTTGTTGGTTTTCATTTAGGTATCTTCTGTGCAGGTAAGAAGTCGTTGTGTATATGATCGTATACGCAAGAACCAATTCGACAATGTTTTGGAGGGACCGATGAGGGTTAAACATACATACCTACATATGTGAAAAATAAGTGAATGAGAAGATGACTGGGCCACCTGAAAACGTACGTCTTAAGTTATCGTTGCAGACTGTAAACGGACACACATTTGATGAGCTCGAAAGTCTTGTTAATTGTTTTTATGTGAAATTTTAATTATTTTCCGTATTGAATAATTCATGCACATCAGTGGGTTAATAAGGTGTGGGTTGAACGTTGCTTGACATTTGAAACTAGTAAAAGCAAAAGCAGAATCAGCGTTTTAGTTGATCTGACGAAATAGAAGCGCTACAGTGACTTTTAAACAGCTTCTGATTTGATCGCGAATCGTTTACAATGAGAAAAGAGCTTTGTTTCAGCCAAGAATGTCGATCGATTCATGTAATTAAACATGAAAAGTGGGAAATAGTTTATACTAAAGTCATAGACCATTTAGTCTTGCTTTTATTGTCTCTTGAATAAACAGACCAAAATTAGAAGTAAAACCCATGAAAGCTTTTTGATGATAAATATATAATTTTGAACTTTCCTTACAAAGCCTGTGATAATCCAAAAACTCGCAAACTATAACCTGTCCTTTCAAATGGTTACTTCATCTACACTTATGTTGTGTGTAAAATCTTCTATTATCGATATATGTGTGTACATAATTATTGCCAAATATTTGCGAAATGCATGGAAAATGGCTGAAATTGCGTTTGAAAACCCAATGCGCAGACATGATATTATTAAAGCTAATTGTGTGGTGTTCGTAATTTATGTTACATCTTGTACATATAATAATGTAATATCACATTTATGACGCGGGTGGTCTGTACGATCGTGTAAAATTATTTGCATAAAACTAGACTTGACGAATTCGCCAAAGATTAATTGAATTCTATCGCGCGATTTGATTTATGAGTGCGGCTGCTTGGTGAGTTTTTTTAAAAATTGTTTCACGGTTTCTTTTTGTTGTTGTTTTGGAGTGTATTCAACACGATGAAGATGAAACAACGCAAAATTGAAGTGATACAGGGTGTAAGTGCCTTTTTATGGTTATAATATTGAAGCTTTATAAATTTATTAACAAATAATGATCGCTTTTTGGTGATGCTTTTAAAATCGTCCACATTAATTGAAGGCTTAGAGTCAAAAAGGCAATGAGGTAAATTTTCTACACTTCATTTTTAATAGAAATGTTTCACTTTGACAGTTTAATTTGATAAATCTAAATAATATTTCGAAAATCCAATTTTATTAGAGAAGCTCATATTCATGCCAAACTAGGCTTTTTAGAATTACATCGAATTATCATTTACTTTCCATGATTTTCAAACATATTTTTAATTAATATTTTTGAAGTTTATTGACGGAAATTTGAAAATCTCGAAGAGGGAAATAAACAAAATAGTTTTCTCTTATTTCCATTTCCATATTCATGGCCCGTCAAATGTAATACCTATTGTTCTCTTACTGCGAAAATTTCATTGGTGGTAATATTATCAATGAAGCTAGATGATAATGCATAGCATCTATTTCTGGTTTCCTGGAGGTAAGTTTTAGTTATTTCGGCTTAAACCAGAACTCTACATTCAAAACAAAAACTATTATTAACATTTTGTTTTAGATCAGAGCTGTATAGCTTCATCACCCTGTACTGGTATCAAAGATACACTTTCGTCTTCCCCTCATCATAAGCAGTTTTGACTGCCATTATTCATTGTATCATACAAGAGGCAGTCAGAGAACTAAAATACGCAGGCAACACAGCAACACCAACGTCCTTAAAAGAGAGATGCAAATGGAGATTGATTTTCTTACGCATGGTCCAACAATTTCATTAAGGTGCATGCAACAATTTTGTACAGCAGATGAGGTGGAAATCGTACATGATTATGTAGTGGGTTACACTGATTTTCAACAGTTATGTCTGATGGTTATGATTGTTCATCCTGTACAGTGACGCATTTGATCATTGATCAGGTATAGGTATGCTTTGTATATCGAAGATGAAATCCCCACTAAGATATATAATAAATTCAATGTATGGCAATTCGTTATGCTTAAGCGTAAAAACGTTAAATTTTATAAGCTAAACGAAATAATCGAGCAAATAGGAAATTTTCCATTTATCGTGATGGAAATACTTGTCACCAAAGTTAATTTTGTAATTGACCTGCGCCAGAACCAAATGGTATTTATTTTCAATATTGCCTAACGAGCATATATAATATCAATATGTTAGGTTAGTTAAAACTGGCTATCAAAATGGTGGATAATTTCGAAAAATTTACACATGTTCGATTAAGATTTTTTTGATTGTGTGCCAAATTAGGGAAAGGGAACTGTGGGAGATATCAATCATTATATAGGTGTCATTCAAAAACCGGGTTATCATTGCTTACTAATATAATTCTTCTTCCTTATCCTTTTCTCCTCACTGCACTGGACCCTTTTTCATCTTTTCATTAGGAATTTTCAAATCAACCTATCTCCATCCCATGTATAATTCCTTAATCATATCATGTCACTGATTTCAAATCATTGATGTAGGCAAATAAAAATAACAGAAAAGTTGAAAACAGTTTCTGTTAAAAAATTTCTTTGTTATTTCTGGGTTCTCCAACTTTGCGGACTCATTCAAAAACATTTGACATTTCAAAATTTTACAAGGTATTATTGATTCCACATAGTTTTTTGGCAAGAAAGTGTTAAATGAATTTCTTGAACAGAATATATAAATTTCTAAAAAAACGTAAACCTGGTGAGTTTCATACAAATACATTCATACACTTTAAACATAAAGTATGTTGTGCAACAGAGTAATGCGTATTGTTATTACCCATATAAACTTTTTATTTGTTTCTGATGTTATTACTCATCAGAAACAAATTTATAATGTATGTATATGTATAATCTACGCAAATTAAATATCTGCACCTGTTAAGAGGTTACTTACATCACAATGTCTTAGAGGGTAACACCCATGCAGTATACAGTAGACCGTGTTGCAGTAGTACCGATAAAGTAATTTAACACAATTTGTAAGATTGTACGTGTACGTGAAAAACTCAATTTAGGAAGCAACACACACACATTTTGAACAATAGAATTATAATGCCCAATGAAACCTATAAACTCGAAAAACAATTATGTAAATAGTTAATAATTATTACATTGCAGAAATATCTTCCATAACTGAATGCAAGTGAAATATTTTTCAAGCGATTTAATATTTGAGATTTTGAAAAAAACTAAATAGTTTTCTCTCAACACGTGTTATATAATTTTGTAGATTATAAAACGCACTTTTTGGTGTCACTGCATATATACGTATGTTGGAAGTTATTAATTCTAAATATCCTAGATGTTTAGCCAGTGATTTTAAATTTTATAAGCATCGACGACGTGCTACAACGTTTACAAAAACGGATATAGATGCTGTCATGGATACATTTGTTATAACAGATTTCAATTTAGTTAACATATTAAAAATAATGAAAATAGACTCCCAACCCGACTACCAGTTGAACTGGCAACCCGATCTGTCCAACAGGACCACAACTTAACTTCAATAAATTTTTGATCCAAATATTCCTTTCTATCATATTTGATATGAACAAATTAAGAATTAAACCTGTTTATAAGGCTCTAATTAAAAAAAAAAAATATTAAATTTTATTTTTAAATTTAAATTTATTTAAAAATTTATTTTAAAAAATAAAACAAATTCTATTCTGGGACAGTTTTTTATAATAAAATTCCATCTGACGGTACTACAGCGTTGAGCGTTCGGCATACTCCGCGAACCATGACGTACCACGGTTAACTGAATTAAAACTACGCAATAGGCGTCCATTTTTAGAAAAAAATTACATCGTTACAAGAGGGACCGTCAGGTTCCTACGAAACCAGTTGAGAATTTATTATAATTAATTCATATAATATGTCGTAGCGATATTGTTAACAAAAGCAACGTCTCATCTGTTCTGAAGCGATGGTAGCCTTATATGGTAATAAAATCATTCAAAACCATTTTAAAATTTCCCTTTAACACGTTTAATGCTAGACTCAACACTCATTTCGTAAGACGCGCGACTGTGTATCGTGTTGCTAGATATCTAAGCTTAGCAATCAACTGGTTAAAATAAGAATTGAAACCTTACATTATCGATCACTTGCGATAATTTCTGATCATTTCTTACTATATATTTTTTAGGATTTTCCATAGTGTCGAACTCTCAGTGTGCCAGTTCGGGCAACATTTGGCAATTCGCATTTTCGAGTATTTCATATTGCAACGGTGTTCACAAAAAATTTAGTTTCCACCGTTCGTAACTATATATTTAGTAGAATATGTAAATTTATCCAAAACTCGTTCGTCTGAACGATGCACTAACTATTAAAGTTTTCATCGATGGATTTTTCGGCTTTTAGTCTTTATCAGACTCGAAAACTCGGTTTGCTGGTAGTAGCTCCCATTTCCGGCTTTTAAACATAAATTCTCTAAACAGTTCGATTGACAATTCTTCAAGTCGTACCTGCAACTCCGGTTCCATTTTCATTTTTTTGGTGACGATGGGGGCTCAAAACCATTTATGTCAGCCGAATTGTTGATTTTAATTTTTCTAGAAAATGTATTCATGATCAAAGAGAAGTTTTATCAATTTTGTTAATTTTGCTTATTCTAAAACTTGGAAAATTAATTGGTGCTGTTACTCAAACCGTGTTTCAATGTCAAACCATTTTTGTATTAGAAGGAAAATGATAGCAGTCAATTGAAATAGTCGGACTTTATGTAATGGTGATCTTTTAGTTTATAGTCCCAAATAATAGTATCTCCAGAAACAGTAAAACCAATACTTTAGGCTATTAGATCCAAACCATATTCCACACACTGACGGTACATACATGCATTAGTTTGGTTTGCATATCGATTGGGATTCGTCAGAAAAGTTAACTTATCACTATATTGAAACTCTTCCCATATCAAAACATCTTCATTTCAAATTGACATATTTTCTGGTCCGTAATCACATGAATCATTCTAATCATGACGTGACGTAACTACGTCATTTTCCCTCTATTTTTCCATCACTTAAATTTCCCACTTGTGCAGATTTGGCTTTGGTCGTCGAATATCTTTCCCAGTTTGTAAATGACATGGCCATGTGTGGTTGTGACCTTTAAAAATGATAAATTTTAATTATTATACATGCGGAAGAATGAATTTAGGCTTTTATTGCTTATTCATATATTCATTCACGACTTGATTCCACGCCGTTATTTTTTCTTCAATAATTGATTGTTGGACTAAAGTATGGTAAAGCATGAATAGTAAAAAACCGGATAGTGAAGCTAAGAGAAAAAATATTTTTTGTCACCTTAACCAAAATAGAATGCACACAGGAAATATCGAAAGCTGTTAGGATGGCATTTTTGGCTGTTTGGATGGCATTGTTTGATATTTCATTGATCTCGTGTAAAGTATTGATATATTTGACATCCAAACTGCATCAACTCATAGCTTTTGAATAGAGTTGTAACGAATACGCACGCTCTACTGGTCCATTTCTAAGGTTGCGTGTATCTACAGAAGACAATACCCAAGGATTCTTAAAAATGCTAGTAAGAATCGGGCTGAACAAACCACACAGTAGTTCTAATAGAAACCGTGGGAATCCTATAAAGACATTTGAATAATCCACGGCTTACTAAAGCATTTCCATAATTTATGTTCCTAAAAAGTGAAAACTATAGATATTTATGTGCTTTGTAAGTGTACGACCAAATAATCTACACAGTTCATTAAAACTTTTCAATCGTATTTGAATTGATTTTCGTAGAAGAGTATGAGTTCGCACTATATTGATTTCACTAATTTCGATGAGTGGTATAAATACAGTAGCGAAATTCAACTAGAACTACATCAGTTTTTTTGCTGAAATTAATCGTGTTACCTGAAATAATTTCATGAACGCTTCCACAGCTGGGCACTAGCCTGGAATTAATTCCTGCACGCATTGAATGACAGGTGATTATTAATTTCTTCTTGCGTTGCAAAATTTCGAAAAGTTTGGCTATAAGGGGTTAAATTCAATTAGACCCACTTAGATTTCCCACGTTGTCAAACAGCTCGATGTAAGCTAGCCATTTGGTTTTGCGTTACAAGTGATTGCGTGTTACTTACAAATATTCAAATTAAAAATAAACAAAATAGTAAGGATCAAGGGGCAATAAGACAGCAGCAAATCCTCGCAGTTGAAGAGCAAGGAAAAATTATTGGCTAAAACTAGCAAGGCCTTTTAGACTGGGAAAAAGGCAGGAAGATGTAATGAATGCGTTGGGTTTTATTTCAAACCAAAAATTGTATAAGAGAAGCTGTCGTTCAAAGGGAAGTAACAAAATATCAATAAAACGGAAACTGAATTTATGCGTTTCCGTTCGTAGAATCCAGCAAATTTCAGTGGCTTGAAATTGTGTCAAATGGAGTAAAAGTGCAAAAAAATATTGTTGATGGGACGTCATAGGACAAAACGGTTTCAGTTTGTTGAAAAGTATATAACTTTCGGAGAAATGTGTCAAACAGTGATTTTTTTCCGATGGAAAAGTTCAATTTAGATGGTTTTAAGTTTTATTGGCACGATGGTCGAAACTTAAGTGGGAACACAGTCGTGGTTTGAGCTGCTTTTCTTTTTTGATAAAACACCAATATGTTAGATAATGAACAAAATGAATAGTATGAAGTACATTGAACGGCTTTAATCGTCGAAATTGGAGGGCGCAACCTACAGAAGGGTGGACTTTCGCGCAAGGCAATGCTGCAATTAATAAAGCATCGATTGTGATGGACTGGTTCGAAGCTAAGAAAATAGTGGTTTTTGACTGGCAAGTTACTTAAATCCCTTAAAAAATCAATGGAGAATCCATTATTTAATGATAAATATGCTCTTAACAAGGATCTAATTGAGTTATGCTCTTTCTCAAAGTTTCAAACAACCGAAATACAATCACCTGCAATTCATACAGGTACTAATTACAGGCTAGAGCCCTGCTGTGGAGATCATTTAAGGTATCAGGACTATTTTAACAAAATGTATGATGAAGTGGTTCACAATGTATTTCGCACACTGTTGCAATCATCTGTATATTTTTCACTGCAGAGCCCGACACTAAATTGATGTTTTTGTGCATACTGTCAATTGCACTTCCCGCATCCACAATAAAAACTGCAAACCGCTGCAGTTTTCAGTAAATTAAAATATTCTCGTAAAATGTAACACAATGACGGTCGCTACTGTCTAATAATGCACAGTTTTTCCTGCAAAATCCGCTAGTGATAAATTGTTGTTAGCTTAAAATTTAATTAAAATATTTCGTAGCCAAGCGTTGTGAATGTATGCATACGAATTCAATAAGTTATAGCAGGCGTCGCCGTAATTTGTAAGTATGTTTTGCCAATATCATTTGCCAAAGGTTGCAGGTGTTTTCATTCGAAATTGAACAATTTTTTTGAGTGTTGTAATTTTTCTGCTATGCTAATTTGTATTCAATTTTCAAAAAAATCGTCACAGTCATTTGTCTCCATTTCAATATTTTAAAGTTGTCTTGGATTTAATACTTCAAAAATCGAATAAGCAATAAAAAACTCTCGTAATTAACTGCTTGAACGCTTTTTCGGAAGTAACTACAATATTTTTATCAAATTAAACATCCAAAATAGCGTGTCTTCAAATAGTTATACGTTTCAATGCCTAAAAATACAGCAATACATCGACCATTTTCCCGACACATTAGCCCAAATAAGTGGCAATACATTGATAAAACCTGCTATCCATTAATGACTTTTCATGAACGTAAACACATAATTTCATCATTTGTTTACATAATTAAAGCGGCCATCAAAATAAACCACAAAAGGTATTTTCCAGCTTATCTGTACGGTTGAGATTGCCCTTAAGAAAAGTGTTGGCGCCTAACTCCAGTGGGGAGTAGCAAACAATCACAACACAATGTGTTCACTATCTTCTTTATGATGCGATGGTTTGTCAATAAATAGTTGAATTGATTTTTTCCGTTTTGTAGGAAAGTGCAGTAATGAAAACGTTTTATTGTGTTGTTATTAGGCTATCCAAAGATATTTAAAGTATACTACTAAGTTTTTAGGCACGAAAACTTAATGTGCAATTCCGATTGAAATTATTTTGGTATATTAGAAGCGCGGAATTAAACTTAAGTTACTCGAGTTACGTGATTATTTCGTAATAACCATAAATAAATCTAAATGAATATATATGCACGTATGACGTTGTTTACCTTCTGGTAATAGCAGTGAAAAAATTGAAATGTTGATAGAAACGTTTTCAAATTTACTGATATCCTATTGAAAAGCCTTCAAATTTGAAAAGTCGCTTTATACGTGTTATATGAGCAAATGATCATGACTGGCATCCAATTATGCTAGCTAAGTTTTGGCCTGTTTACTTTTTAGTTTACGAATTGTAGTAGGTAGTCATAGGTTTAAGTTTTAAATGATTGAACATCATTGATGTGTTATTTTATAATAAGGAAAAAGTGTTATAATGTGGTCTGCATCCAGAAGAAGACAATTACAATTTGATGTTTCGTTATCTTTCCAAAATCTAATTCGATCTATATGGATTTTTTATGACAATGGTCCTCTCTTTTCTTGATACTTGCAAAATTCATAGGTATCGTGCAGATTATACTGACTTTAAAACAATTACGGAAATATATTTCTACAACATTGAACCAAACATTCACCGTTAATGGAGTAGTCGCAGGGTTCTAGAGAAAACTTATCATAACATACTTTCATAAAAAAACTCAAATGGTTGAAGAGCTATTTTTGCATCTCAATCATTCAAACTGCACATTAAAGTGCTTTTGAAATTTGAACATAGATAGTATTTTTTACTTTTCAAAAATTTCGATGATCTGCTCATAACGCTCCAATTTTTCCTTTTCATTCATTAATATTTTACCAAACAATTATTTACACAAAACAAATCGTTGCTCACATTTACAATAAACAACACTTAAAGCCCAAATATAATTTAAACGACGTTTTCTATTTCCAATTGTGAATCTTATAGCCTCGATCCTTACTATAGGCTGTAATAGTAATATCGGCGCTAAGAACCACAAGGATATTTAAATTAATTAAATTGTAATTTTCGTATAAATTGATACACCTTAGTAAATTGATAAGGCGATAAAATTTTTCCTCGACTTTATGTCAGGTTTCCTTGAGAAACATTGGCCGCGCAGCACGTACAATCGTTTCCATTCTGTCTATGATTGCTTTAATCTTCGTCCGAAGCACTTTATAGGATCTTGTAAACGTAGATAGTGATTTTCACGAAATACGTGAACGATTGGCGAGTCATTGATATAATGGTAAGTACATGGCTGGTAAACTAGAGAAAATTATTGTATTCAGAGCTGATATTTGGTTGGCTTTCATGTGAGCAGTACTGTAAACAAGCTAGCAGTGAGCGATTTGAAAATGAGATTCGATTGAAATTTATACTACCGACACACTAATGAAGTAGAAACTACATCAGCTACATTTGAAGTTTAATGAGGTTAAAAAATACTGTTGCGAGTGCCATCTATGGACAAAGCAAATGAATTAGATGCAATTAGATTTGTAAATTCGATATTTGCCAACGAATTTCAAACAATTTTAAGATAATTACTGGAACGGAGCTTTCGATAAACTGTCTGAGTTTGTTTCCGACGTGATTTAATCCATCCATAGTTAATTTTCTTGCATTAAAAGTTTTAAGACAGTTCAATTTTCAGTCACAGCTGTACACAACATGTTATGTCGAATAACAGTTGAACTGACAGAAAAAATTATCTACCCACAGTTTGTCACTACCATAGTCTATGTTTAAAATAGTCATTAAATCTAGAGTAAAAATTGGACTATCAATTCTCAAAGCCGTGGTCGTTCCGAGGAACTACTGCGGCTTAACACGTTTTTTTCTATAGTTATTTCGTTCTGATCTATGTTAAATTTCTCTTCAGTCTCTCTTTAATTTAGTTTTAAAGTTTTATTTCCCGAACAAGAGTTTTCCCACTGCTTACCGTATACACGGTGGTCAGTACTAAATTAGACCACACTAGAGCTCATTATGAGGTCTAGTGTCAGCTTTAATCTGTAGTATTCATCTGATCAGTAGCGCCTGATAAATATTGTTTTCGTTCAATAACGGCATAATTCTGGGTAGTGACTAAAAATTACTGAAGAATAACTACAAAAAGTATTTTTACTTCATTTCAGGTAAACTCAATGACAAATATGCTCATTTCCACTGGTTCAAGATAAGTTACAGTAAAACATGACTTTTGCAGTATTTCATCTACTGTAGGAACTTATAAATTTCAGAATGAGCTTATAATTATAATGAGCAGTGTGTTTCCAAGAAACTAGCTGAGCAAACTCAACTTTAGAAAACGAAAATGCACAATTAGAAAACGAAAATGCACAATTATTTCCACTATTTATATTATCTATCTTGTGGATTTAGTTCACCAATTTACTAATTTTACAGTTTTGCATTTCATTTCTTCAGCATCTAAATAAATAATTTAAATGCCAGGAATAAATCAATGGGGCAAAACATATCGATAAAACTATCAGCAATGTAATAAATAGCACCAAAAATAATGATATTTAAATTATGTGTCTCTAGTGTCCTTGAAATTGCTAAACCTTGAGTCGTAGAACACCTACAAATGACCCATTTCCACAAGTAATTACCGACATTCGTATCCTCCCTGCAGATTCACGTAGCACCTTGGTAAATCGGTCGGTGGTACCTACTGCTCAAATTACATTAGTAGGTATTATGTCATAAATTTCATGATGTGAAAGTTACGTGATCGCTACAATAAACATTGTATTTTTCCTGGACTCTGACCACCATTAAGTCATACTGAAAACGATATGTCCACTTGAATGTAGCCTGTGGAAAATTGAAAAGCAACTAGAGATGTATGTAGTGGTTTTTGTGTTATAAGGTGCAAGGCAAATTTAATTTATGAGCACTGGCATCGATAATGACGCGCCTGAAGGATCGACAATGTGTTTGGTGTGCTTGCAGTTACTGAATTTCGTGGTCGAGCGTCTCAGCGTATCTACAAAATGCGACAAGATATTTGGCAGAACATGTTATACCGTCTGGGAAGAAAGTTCAATCGCAATCAATATAAAAATAATAGCAGCATAATTGGAACGGTGTTCAAAATATAATCAAAATTTGAAAAATCTTATTCAAATTGAACTTCATAAAAACTTTCTCCTCTATCGTTTTCTATAGAGGGAAAAAGATGGAAAATGGTCACGAAACGAAGCCAAGAATAAATTCTCTTTTTTAGTTATGTTTGCCATGATTTTAACTACTTATTATGATATTGATTCAGAAGAGCGTTACTACAAGTACAGCAAAGCTCTTCTTCCTATTTAGACTTACGTTTCATGCACATATGTCCTCCAAAATAGTTTTCATTGTGTTTTTTAAGCAGTATCATTTGTTCACGCCTGCAAACAAATCTGCTTTAAAATTGTTTACACCATGCTAAGAAAATGTATCATAATTGAGTGAGTATTCTTCTGGAAGTTGCATCGATGAATGTAAGATTATTGTCTTAGGTTACGTATACATATGTAGGTCTTTTTTAAAAATGGCTCACTTAAAACTCTATAGAACAATATTATACTACAAGGAGGTATAGACGGCACTTGACGGATGCTGAGAAGCATTTGGATTCGTTTATGAATCTGGCTATACATTCATGTTGGATAGGTTTTCTAGAAATAGTGGTGGTATTTTTTCTAGAAAATGCTGCACATTCTGTTTGCAGCTTCTATGTAATGGTATTTAATACCTTATGGAAGCATAAAGATGGTCGGCTTTAAGGGCTCGTGTATTGTCCAGCCACTGTGCAGCTCTCGCCAAGGCATCTGTTTTGCAATTTCTAGCGATGCTACTATGGTCACTTCATTTTTTAATGTTTTTGTTACTAAGAAGTTGTTTGTGTAGACCTAAAGGGTCGCACCTCCGGACGTTTTTTTAATATTAAACCCAAATTATTGCCTTGTAGTGGCCATGACTTTTACTTGAAAAATGCATCATTTGTTTGGAAGTCAGAAGAATAGTTTTAGACTTACATAGCTGTTCCCTTGTGCCCATTTTTGATCCAGCCATGTATATTTCGATCGAATCCTGTGTCACAGACCATTCCTTGCTCCAGTTATGCCTGCTACGAATGATTGTCTTAATAGTACAGTCAAAGCGTCCGAATTTTGACGTAAACCGTGCATTTTGGGTAGACAAAAAAATTTAATTCTACGCAAGTTTGCCATACACAACTTTCTTGTGGGTTTTTTTGTTTGTTTTCAAGATGGAGCCCAGAGGTATTGTGCTGCGACCCAGAAACTTGGATTTAAGCTGCCAGTAAGGCATACCACACATTGCACTAAAAATTTGCTTGCCTACCAAAATGCTCCGCGAGTTTCGCAACGGGAGTTTGTCATCAAAAGCCGATTATTTGGCCTAAAAACGGGTTTTTCACGCGACTTTCTCCCCTTTGGGATGGAATAACTCCCGCCAATGTGCAGTGATTGCAACAATGAATACCGCAAACGATTTGTGACAAAATTATCTTGGAATAGTATCACAATGTGTTTCGCGTTAAACGTGAAATTAAGAAAGTTGTGGCGCCTGAAAGATGTTCCCTCTTTTTGTGTGTGGTTTTTGGCTTGTAACTTTTTATTATTGACCCAACGTAAAAGTGATGTATGAACGACTTGCTAAACATTTAATTTTACGCAAGTTTGTCATACACAACTTTCTTGTGGGAGCCATAATTTCGGAGATATGAGGGTGCCCCAAATTCTTTTGTTTTGAATATGGAGCCCAAAGGACAGGAGCTGGGACCCAGAAACTTGAACTTAAGCTATCTATACTATTGCCCACGCATTGCATTAAAAAAAATCTGCCTACCCAAAATACACGGTCAAACTCCCAATTGACTGGACTATAAAGCTATTACAGAAACAAGAGATCGGAGAAACATAGTCTGTACTTCTCTCATATTACCAGGAAAGGGAAATGGAATAGCAGATCATTTGTCCCGCTTTCTTGAAAGAAGATCAAACGGGAGCCAATTTAGCAGCATAAATTGTACCTTTGTCGAGGAAGTACGAAGGGCCCCAGGATCTGCTGCGATTTTCTGACTTTATTTAGTTGGTTTTGATTGGATAGCTTTGTTAGCTTTTAATAGCTGACAGTTAAATGATTACTATACACAGATGGATACGGTTTTCGGTTTCAATTCTCATCTTTCAACGAAGATTATCTTAGGTTAGACCATTTGTCGGCCTCTCTTCCTGGAAGAGAGGCCTTCCTGGAGAGTATCTGGGTACTTTCCAAAGATTCATGGAATAAAAATGAAATAATATAAAGACAGAAGCAATACTGTATCCAATTAAGACCAAAATGTCAAAGTAGATGAGTAATGACAAGTGTGTGAAATTCCCAATCCAGATCAAAAAATGCAGCACTAATACATTTCTCGAAATTGTGAAATCTGGTATTTGACATATATTCTAGTTAAAATTTAAAATGGTTTATTTTGAACCACCCTGTGTTCATAAACGAGCTACATTATAAAGCAAGAGATTAGAGGAGAATCCAGCCACACCATTTATTCGCTGTCGACCGATTACCGATTTGAATTCTCCTGATTCAGAACCTCTCAAATTATTTAAATATTGTTCAGCGCAGCAAAGCGGATCGCCCAAGTCAATAAATTTAAAAATTCTCACATTAATAAAATGCGCTCGGTTTCTTTTTGTTCTTATCTTTAAATTGATCGTTTTTCTTTCTTCTTTTTTTACTTCAAAAAGCAGTGCCGTGTGCTCTTGACTCCGAAATATTTTTGGCTCACCTTACGAATGGTCTTAGTTTCGTTTTTGTTTTTATTTTAATTTTGACCCGCTACATTGCTTCTATCCTCTTACCCTCGCGGTTATAATATAGACTTATTATTGATCTTGTTCCTCTGCATCCATAAACGCAGATGAATAGAGGGAGGACAATATCCATCATGGGCCAAAGCTGCTGTGGTGTTGTAAAACTTTCTTCGCTTTTAAGTCGATTTCTTGAACTAATGTGGCCACCATCAACGGCTGGTTAAAAGATTAATCAGACGGAGACGAGAGGAAAAATGAATAATGTGAAGGTGCTTCGTTGGCAGCGTTGGTCGCTTGGATCGGCAAAGTGAAAAACAAAAGGGTGTTGATATAAGACAAGGCAATGGTAACATATCCTTGATCCGGTTATCTGGCTATCTAAAGCGATTTGTTGAGAATTTTTGTGTCTCCAAGACAGGACTAAGATAAATGGCAAATGCTCGCGATTTTGTGTTAATAGCTCATGAATTAGAATGGGCACTTGTAAGAACTTATCAGTGATAAACACAGCGAATTGGGCTTCGCAAGGGTTGTAATTAAGAAATGTTACAATTAAAACTTATTTGATGATCAAAACTTAAAATTTATAATGCGATTTGGTAAACATTAATAAGTAGTAAGTTTTAAGGATGAACTAATCAAGCTTAGCTCTATTTCATGCTAGTATAAAAGGCTGTTACCTTTCAAGAGGCCTCAGATGAAATTTGTTTGGCTAAGCTCATTTTACTTGACAAAATTTCCCTCTTGAACGTAGCTTTTCGTGATGTGTGTTGTTTGTTGAATGAATTGCGTGTGCTAACCCCATATGTATCGCGTGATATATTATCCACCAGAAACTGAGCTATTAGCTGATATCCTTTGAGAAAGTCAACAATGCAATGAAATATTGGAGCAAAGCCATAGAACAAAAGGCACAAAAATTGTAGCAGTGAGCTACTCCATCATTTTTTATGTGCGAAAATCAAGGTTTAACAAATTGTTGCAGATAATACTCTACAATTAAATAATTAGAAAACTATGTGAAATATATGATAATTATATGAATTATATGCTAACAAAGTGTATTGAAACTGATTAATTCCAGCAATTAACGAAAAGTTGGAGTTATTGACTGAAGTGAATTATTTATAACATCTAGCTTGAAAATACGAAACATCCCCTTCGAGTGGTTTTTATTTCGAAAACTAAAAACGAAATCGTTAATGACGTTCCACGTTGGTTTTTGGACATCTTCAAATATTGTTTCTTTTATAATCGAGAACGATATTTTCTTGATGAATTTTACCATTCTGTTAAATTTTGAAGCTTTTTTCTTATTTAACACTTGGTTTTATCTACGACAAAAAGAATTTTCTTATTGAAATACTGCTACTTTAAAATCCTGCAGTGCAAGGTGAGTACTACTACTACATAATTATCATCCTTTAAGATGGTAGGTACGTGTTTCTGCCTTTATCATCCGTCGTCTGGCTGTTTCAGGTCGTTGTAAAAGAAAGGGGATGAAAACAGCGATACGCCATAGTAGTAACTCAAAATGATTTAATGATAGTGATAAACCACGTGTGAATTTAAATATCGGGCGCCTGGGTAAACTTAATTTCAAAACTCCGACTCTGTTTACATTCTGGATGGTAAATGAAACCTGAACACTTTCATACCATCCTGATAAGAAGCGAACTCTATGGATGGTGTGACTCTTCTTGGAGCTCCAAAAGCATCACCAACATTCTGTTCTTGCTTTAATATTTTCGTTTTGATCAGCACCTATTCCTTGCAAGAAGGACTTTATAAATGCTGGGCAAATAATAAAATTTATTGTACTTTGTGGTGAATTCTTGGCGTTTAGCAGATAGGATAAACATGTTGATGTTTTTAAAAATGTTTTGAACTGGTGCCAGATTGATTAAAATGGAACTATTTGCTAATTTTTTTGATGGCAGGGTTAGATGAAACTTTAACCACCGTGAGAATTTCGAGTTGAAATTAAATGTGTTGGATTTAACAACAGTTAATACTTGTTGCAAAAAACTTTCTATTCCAATTTTTTCGTAAAAATCTGAAGTCTTGATAAGTTTGTTTAATCACGTTTGCTTTGTATTATGATATTTTTAAAGCCATGGAAGTTTTATAGTTTTTTTTATTATAATAACATTTTTTATGATTAACATGTATACCAGAAATTGGGATTTTGTTATTTATTTATTGCAGCTGTTCTTGATTTAATAAAAGAAAATAATGTTTCCTCTGATTTATTTTTGATGTGAGCTTGATTTACTATTGTGAAATAAACAACGAAAGTGATAGTAATTTTTATAAAATTTGCTCAATCATTAGCTTTAGCTTCTAAATCAAAAAACCCAGTGTATTCTATTTATTGAAAATTTGATCATATTGTTGATTGACACCACAACAACGGTATTTGTGACTATTTTTCATTTGAGAAGAACCATTTTAAGCATCTGATTTTTAAAGCATTTTTTGATAGACGTGCAAATTAAATCCAAACGTTTTTTTCTAGAAAACAAACCTAATTTGTTGCAGTTGTTTTGATAAACAAAAAACGGCTTTAATGAAATTTTATGAAATTTTATAGAATAACAAAAATGATGTTTTGCTTCGATTGACACCTTAAAACGCCAATACAAGGTTTCATTCGCGAGATAAAATGCTTAACCTAAATGAACTTGGATGTGCAAAAACTAAAAACTGTCAATTCGAAATTTACCAAAATTCAATCGACGCGTCTTACAATTAATACATTTCGGTTGACATCTTCATAAAGTCAATTGTCGTGGATAAATGAGGAAAGTATGTGCCTTCATGTATGTAGCAAATACTTTCCTATGTTTTCACACCCACACAAACAAAAATATAAATACTTTAAAGTTATTCCAGAAATTTTAAAACGTTAAGATTTGTTGCAAATTTCGATCTAAATTTTTTGGCAGAATAGAAGTTAAAACTATATTGTAAAAACTATGAAATAAATGGTGGAAATGAGCAAGCCATCCTATAAAGTAACCTTGACTACATTTCACTACATTAATCAATACCTTTCCAATGATATTTTTACCTATTTACTTTCCGGGAAAGATATATTCACAAGACGCTACACGAATAACTAGCGGATACATATGCAGAACCTAAAAAAACCGTTGAGAGACACAAGAAACTTTGTCTGACATAGTGAAGAGGCAAGTCAAAACTTTCAACATTTGCCTACACACCTCCAAGAATCTATTCAAGCAACTTAGTTGCATAATTTTTTGAAAATATTGCCTTGATGAGCACACTTCTCTTCACAAACATGTTTAAATGTTCTTGCAATAGCAGAAACAAGTTTCCTAGAGTTGAGAATATGAAAATAAATGACTACTTTCGAGCTCGCTTTCGAATGTAAATGATCCACAAAAAAAGCCTCAGTGTAGAGCGTCCATCGCAATCTTCCTGATCGTCCATGATTGCTACACCTTCCCACCTTCAATTCGACGAAACAGCAAACCTCATTAATCATTTTTAGGAGCGAAAGAGCTCACTGGGCACAATTTCTGTATTGCCAATTCTAATTTTTTCCCTTGGATTTAATTTAACTCTATGTGGCACTGATTTCTAAACATGTTATCTATCGGCCAGATATTATGCTCTAAATGTGCATTGGGATTATTTCCACAAGTGACTGAAGTAAAAAAATATTCAAAAAAAATTGTAAAAGGATCATTTGTGTTAAACATATAAGCAAAATATTTTGCTTAAAGGTGCATACCTTTGCTCCATTCCCAATCCATATTACTAAAGTTTTTTATACTTGCTCAGCAATCGTAAAATATCCTTTCCGTTTGAATACGAAAACATGAATGGTATTTTGTAAGTAATTTTTTATACCTTCACAATGAACAAATACTAGGATCAAAATGATGATGAGGAGAATACGCAGGGTGATGGTTTGCCGGTCATTACAATCGTAACAAGGACATTCAGACGATTCGCGTCCGGGGTGCCAAGAAACAAGCTTTCGAGTGCCGAACCTTTCCTGCAAGCGGGTACATCGAGCGTTAAGGGTTCGTCGTTAAAAGGATGATACATGCGTCCATGAAAATTTTCAAGTTTATTAAACTTCAATTAAGGGCGTGCTAATGTCCTCTCAAGAGCCTTTTCATTATTTGTTTATGTAAGGGATGTCCCGGATTATTGTTGTTGAAAAATTTAGATTGGGTCACTTGCATTGAAACGAGGACTCTTTGAGGTTTGTAGGAAATTACAGGTCAGTGCTTCTTAGTTTATTGATCAAAAATGTTTACAAGGCAAAGTCAATTTGTTAATGTTAAGATGTGTAAAATGCATTGGTTTTATTCTAAATATCTAAAATGAATTCGCTTAGTTTGAAAGCAAGAAATTTACACTTATGCCAGCGCTTCTTATGATCTTAATTACTTTAACTTAACTCAAAAAACTTTATTGCCAAACTGCACTTGAAACTTCACTTTAACACAAACGTAGATTGGTATTGTATCATTTACAATGAAAATGCTGTAAAGATGTGACTAAACGAAACATTTCTGACATTTATTCCGGCAAACATTTTTATAAAGTAGAGGTGTCTTCATAATGACCTTCATTTTTCTTACACAAATGCTGGTCACTAGACAGTTGCACAGAAGAAGAACGCATAAATCTAAGAAGGACATCCCATGAAGATTTATCTTTACATTAGCAGCAGTATTCTCATTATGCTCGTAAATAGAAGAGATGTTGATATATGAAGATATATCTTTATTATGTTATGTAAGTTGCAGCGTATTTTCTTGAAGAGAATACAAATAAATACGGAAATGCATAGTGACTTATTGCATTGTCTGTAAAAAGTTTGTTTGAACGTGGCACATTTTACCGTTCGAAGAATTTCTTTTATAAACAAATGCTATTAAAACATTGAACAGCCTAATTTTAATTTACGATTTTATCAGATTTTATTCAACGTATGCGATTTTCTGCAGATCAAACTTATAAAATATATTGAAAAGTAATTTAAAAAAATTTTAAATCGTATGTGATAGAAAAATGACAATATTAATGTTTATTTTTTTGCTGTGTCATTGTGTTGCATGATTTATGTAACGTTTTTTGAAGCCTTCCACTCAATTTGCTGGAAATTTCTAAAGCTCTTTTGTGTGTTTTATAATTTAATTAACCATTTTTCTAACATAAGCTTAACTGAAAATTATTATACACAGTTTATACCTGATTCAATATTATTCTGAAAATCTTAAGCTTGAAATGTAAAGCAATCGCAAATATAAATACGAAGGTATTTTCTATATGGCAATCATTTAAAGTTGCGAGGCACCTTATTAAAATTTTTTTTTGGGTTGCTGATTTCCTAAAGAAAAATGTAAGCATAGTTGAAAATTTTCCTGTCAAAGTAATCTGAGTAACAAATAATTTTGAGTTGTTTTTCAGCATAATACATGTTGTCAGTATTTTCAATTTTTCACTAAAGATTTGCCAGAAACTTAAGTTATTACCATTAATTTGTTTTTTGGCACTTACATCACTTTGCCATGGAACGCTTCAGTTATAAGATCTTTGCCTATATGAAGACTTAAAGTTTTCATATGGGTGAACTCCGTACATATTTTCGCACGCGTCTTTTTAGAAAAAAAATCTGTTATTCACTTTGTGCCCATCAGGAGCTACTTGCCATTTGAGTTAAACATATCATTTTATTAAAATCGATCATGGGCTCGAAATTTATTGACTTTATTTTGAATATGCAAAAGCCGTGTTGTGTCTACATTAGTGATGGCACATAACGACTGGAAAAGTGCAACCCTAATCGAGTTTCCTACCAATCTTCAACTTTTTTTGTTTTTCCAAGAAAAAAATCTTCCTCAAAACTGAAATGGTCATCTGCTCTACCCACAACAATCCCAATAAACAAATATATCACTAGCACAGCATGATCTGGATCTTTTTCTCTTTTCTAATCAAGTATTTGAAGTAATGAAACACTGTGCACATGCTACGCACGGTACTCCATCGCTAAACGCCAACAATACAAACAAGAGCTACCGATCGGTATTGATTCATTCCGTCGATTCCATTTCATTCTCGGCAATGGAAATTTAATCAAAAACCAAGCACAGAAAAAATCGATTTAATTAGATATAATAATAGCGGAATTGGAATAGTGCAATGTTTTATAAAATGCTCGTAGGAAATATACAACCCGTAATAGAACGATAATTGGAGAATCAAAGCGATGAAATAAAGATGTTAATTACTCTAGGAAATTCTTTGCTGAAAGGTGCCTGTGGTGTTTGGATGGTAAATCGGAGTTGTACCATTTATGGAGATTAAAAGATTTTTCGTGTCAGAATAAGTGGTGTCGAAGAAGAAAATAAATAGTTCTAGATCAACTTTTGAGAATGAATAGGATGAATAGAAAACGGAACAATTTGATTTTAGCTAACAGACTTTGATGACAATACGCTGGGACAGGATGCAAAAATATTAATGTTCGGGGTTAAATGTGAAGGCACACACGCTATGCAATCGGAGAATTACAAGTTTCATCCATCAGTGTGGTGTTGTTTGTGAGTCTATTTGTTAGTATCGAAGAAAAAAATATCTAGGCGCCAATGGATAAACATATGCTTTAATAGCTTCAAATCTTTCCCAATTGTCCATCGAACGTTATGTGATTTGGTCTAGTTTCGAGTGTAGAGCCCACCGGTCTTCCTGCATCAACCAAATTCCGTTCAAAAAACATTGAAAACATAAAATATGCACCGTTTTTTAATATGCTTAACGACATTAGAAATGACTAAGTTATGCAAAACAAAAACGTCCACAATTTATGGCGAGCATATTCATGCATACATATGTTACATATTTTCACGTGAGGTTTACTGTAACACGATTTTGATGAGCTTTTATTTATGTCCTGTGGCGAGCACCTGACAGAGGAACCTCTTTAATCGTTTTCAACGTAAAATGATGGACTAAGTGTCGCACGATGTATGCTATTCATGTACCTACTTGTGTGGCCACTTTGGAATCGCGCATTCAGAGGCTCTTTTAGAAATAACACAACTTGCATCCACACCCGTCAAACACTCACGTGCTTATACGTATAGATTTGGGTAGAGCTTGAAAAAGCACAATCCAAATTGTCGTTAATGTAAAACTGTATGTCTCAGAGAGTATTCTTCTTGATAAAGTGAATAGAACGGAGGCTAGGACGCAAAAAAATCATCTGAACGCACACATACCGAGCAAATCCAAATCTTTCCACAAAACGATGCGTAAATTTTGTTAGCATATACAAACATACATTTACCAAACGTATAGCAACCCAAAACTGAAATTAGTCATAGGAATTCGACAACTATTTAAACTATTAATTCGTTTTACTTTTAAGTTATGTAAAACGCACGGTTTATTCTGTCTGAACCTTTAGTCTTCACTTTTCGGGTTGACTTTGAGAATAGTAATTTTGCGCAACAAAAACGCTATTAACATTGACCCTTCGAAAAAAAGCATTGTGGCTGCCACTATATAATTAGATTAAGACACTAAGTGAACAAATAAAGCCAACGTGCGTCAAATTAGGAGGTCGAACTAGCATTTAATTAGAATATGACGATTGAAGTTAATCTAGCATTGATTGTATGCCAATATTCATGGCTGTTCAGTGCAATTTTAAACGGAATGAAATTTTATAGTTTGAATTCGGTATCTAATTTTACAGGAAGGTTACAATCTTGAAACTGGTTTAACTATTTTAAATGAAATAATCTTAGTTTGTTTTTGCCATTTCTATGTCTGACAAAAATTGCGTTATCTATCTGAATGACGATGCTGAACTTGATACTAAGATGCATTGAGGAAAGTTATATTTCGAGAGACAGAAAATTTATGAAACCATGCTCTATTGAAAAGCTAGAAAAAAATCTAAAAAATATGCTGAAAAATTTTTCATGCAAGATTTCATCTAAATTAGATGATTATAGATATTTTTTATTTTAGTCGACAAAAGTTTTACAATTTCCAACTTGGATGGCCTTTCGAATTTTTTTTTTGTTTATTTTCGAAGTTCTTTTACCAAACCTCATTTCAGAGTATACATACATATATGTATAATGATACGCAAATAATCAAAAATTGTGGTAAATATTGATAATTTTTTTAAATTTTTCTAGCTTTAGTATGCAGTAGATTCCTTACAGCTCTGCAATTGCAATGATAGGATTATTGTAGAAATATCTTGAATTTGTAGCGTGTAGCGTTATGACTAAGGAGTTTATCTCCATCAAACGATTTCAGGTCATTTAGGGACAGCCATTGTGGTATGCATACTTTTGTTTTTTTCTACAGAGAAACGTTTCAAAGGTTTATTCAATTGATTGTAAGTAAAAGTGAATAAATACACTAGCCATCCTAACGGGTTACTCTAAAGTTCTTTTTCTTTCAAAAGTATTCACGGTAATTTTGCTATCGACATATAGTATCTATGATAATTCACAAATTGTTACGGTGTTATTAAAAATGTATTTAAATACCAGTCAGAAATTGAGCTCATCTTTTAAATTTGACGGAAATAGCTAGTGGGTTCTATTAATCCCAAATTGAACAGCGGAAAACTAATTCATGTCTGATTTGGAAACTCTACAAAGTCGACGTATGCTTACTTGTTATTTCTTTATTTAAGTAATTTGAATTGGACTGCTATATAATGCATAGTTGATTTGAATCAATGTTTGGATTTACTGAGTAATCAATACATTTGCGCGCTATTGACCAAAAGAAATGGAGAATAGAGAGCTATTATAAAAGTGTATTTAATTTTGAATTCATTTCAAGTTATTTAGTTACTAAATATTGGCTGCTGATCATCTCTATGTTTTGTGCTGAAGCAAAGAACAAACTCCATTTGGAAAAACTTGCCCTTAATTTATGCACAAAAAAATTATGCAGAATTATTAACTTTTATAAATAAATTGTCATAAAATTTTCCTTGTGAAATGTTTCACGAGTAAGCGAACGCACGGAATATTTAGGCAATACGTATCGGTAATTCATTTTTCACCTGCAGTTTAACCAATGCTCTTCAAAATATTCATTTACTGTAACAGAAAACTATAGTCAGGCTAAATATTATTTTCTTTCGTTTTGATTTATTTGTTTTTTTCCGGGTATTGCGTGAATTCAATGTGGCAAATTAGTTTTTTCTGAACATTTTTGTGACAGTGCCATTATTACTGAGTTGCGTGCGTGAGCACAGTAAAAATTATTAGAATATTTGGCACCAAATTTTTAATGTTCAAACCTTGCAAATTTCTTACATTTGGCTCTACAAATTGTACTGCCGAACTTGATTCATTTCATAATATAATGATATATTTATTTTTGGAAACATTTTTAAAAGAAAATTTATGTCTTTCCGTTATCATTTCATCTTTAGGTGCTCGAAGCAAACTTCTATTAAATTTTTGGATGCTAACTTTTACGTGCTGTCTCCTTTGAACACAATCTGAATAATAAGTTAATAACGGCTGCAATATATCACTCACAACTTCACAATACTCGCCACGTGCCGAAAGCCATATTTTTTATCTTTAACTGGAAGTTACATCCAATCCAGCGACTCGAAAGAGTTCGACTAGCCGTGATTAGTGAGCGGAGCACAATGTAATAAGCGTGGAGTAAATATCACTTTCTGAGCCACCGTCATTACAAATAACAGTCGTCGCGCCTAAACAGCACCAAGCAACCGGCAAAAATGTAAAATGTGTTAACACTGCAATCTGCAACTCGTGGTACTTGATGGCCACTTACGGCAAATGCGCTACTGCTGCGGCGTTTCGTGCGAGAGCTCTTCGCCGTGCAAATAAACCTTCGCAACGGGCGGAGGAGCAGCTCGTAGACCATGCATTAGCAAAGCAAACATTCCGGTACAAGGTGTGCTAATGTTCGTCCGAGTACTTGTCGGGTCGGATGGGGTGGGTCGCTGCTGGGACGGTGCGACAATTATTGCGAGTATTTGCGATTCACGCCTGCTTGATTATGTGTCGGCGGGTGATGAGCGGCAACGCGATGTTAATACACGGGCAATTGGTGTACTCAATCATAATTGCGCACTCCTCGCAGCTCAGTGATTGCAAATTAACCGCCGCAATAGAAATCACTGGCTAATCCGTAGCTTGAATGTAGGTATTCCTCGAAGCCACCGCAGAGCCACTAATTGCCGCCTGGACTTCGCGAGATTGATCGTGTGAAGTAGTTATGATACACTTTCTATCTTGGGACCGGGACTGTGTGCATTCTAGGCGATTTATTTAACTGTTGCACGTCAACCGTTTTAGATAAGCACTTTTCGTGTAATTAGCGCCAGTACGTTGAGTTACAGACTGCAGTTACCACCTGGGCTCAAGTCGATTGGAAACTGAGATGCGCTGCAATACCGTTTGCCTGCCTACCTACCTGATGAGAAGGCCGTCCTTCAAAAGCATGCGTAACACCCAAAAACCTGGTCAATCGTTTTCATCATTGTTTACAGTCTGTGGCCGAACAACTTACCATAATAATAATCAATTGAACTGTTTTAGATTGTCGGCTATATATTTTTTAGTCGAGATACGCATGTATTCATAGAGACTACACATTCGGGTGTGTTTTAAAAGATTGATTCCGTGATCAACCATTTACGTAATCAAGGGTTTAGTTGAAGATAATTCTCTATTTGGTCACGCCACAATGACACTTTTTCCATCGATGATTAGATATCTAGTATAATTTGGATACACAAGTTGAGATAACTTTTAGGTGTTTTTCTGCTAAATCATTTTGTGTTCTTTTACTGCCACCCACTGTAAATATAATTTATTGCATTGATGGCCGGCAAGCTATAACCGCCATTAAAACTATTTCTGCCATTAACAACTAGCCCTCCTCAGTTGTATTTCGTGCACCCTATTATCATCTGGCGGCACTCACCATTCATACCTGATTCGTGGCATAGTAACCTACCTGTAGACTATAACGCTGTTGGACTGAAGAGCAACAGGTAGTGCGGGGATCGCCGACCGGTAAGTAATAATCAACGAACCTTTATTATCTTCCCTGCTTTTGGACTTGTCAGCACAGTGACGTGCCCACAAATTTGAAAGTGTCTTCAGAGCGTGCTGATCGGGGTTTTCTTGGCGTGGCCGCGCTAAAGACTGGACAACAGCACGGTGCTTACCTGGTTGTGAACTAATCGGTGTGTGGAATTTTCTTACCTATAAGCAGCTGTTTAGTGTCGGCAGCGAGCAGAAGTGAGTCAGTACTCAAACCATAAGTGGAACGAACCATATACGATGTTGCGGCCAATGTAACGATTTTTGCTGAATATGCACAAAAACTGAAATCAGCTAATAATCAAATTATTCTTCAAAGATTTGACCGAAAGTCGGGAAAATTTTTACCGGAACATACAATGGAGTTCATCTTTAGTCCAAATAAATTATTACGGAATTCATAAAGTCAGTAGATACTAAATGAGATTCAAGAATGCATCATTATGGTAATGTTGAACAGGTTTATGAGATTTCGACGTGAAAAACACTTTTTAAAGGAAAGTTGGTGCCATCTACAGAAGGTCATTTGCGGTGCACTAAAGTATTCCTCTATGCAGCTGTGTAAATTACGCATACGTTTTCATATATACAGTTCGTACTGTAGAAAATCAATGTTTTTTGTTATAAGTTTTGTATTTTTGTTGACATTTTCAAAATTTCCGCTTTATGCTGTGGATCGCGTCTTGTTATAGCTTTGAGTTGGGCCTGGCTATCACTGTTTTAACATCCAGTTAAGCTATCAGAAACTCAGCTTTTCTCAACGAATTAACAACAAATTTCAGTAGATGAACAGAGAAAGTCCAATGAATTATCTTGTTCAGTACTAGAGACTGATAAAAATGATATTCCACCACAAATAGCAACCAAAATTTAGCTTTTAATTATGTGTCAGCACATTTTTACATGGTAACTTATGAAATATATTGAATAGTATCTATAAGTTACCATTTTCTTAGGAAAAAATATGTAAAAATAAGTCAACATTCTTTAGTGTATAATAAAGATTCTTATGGAAAATGTGTGATTAAATTAAATAAAAAAATTTGGACACTGAAAATCGTTCAACGGGCCAAAACACTAAGAAAAATCTTTATAAACAAATTGGAAACTATAAAATCAGCACATGAATAATTATATAATTGATTCTTGTTACATATGAAACCTCTTCTTCCCCCGTACATAGTGCATTTGCATTATTCTTCAAAATCTTAATTCTGTACAATGATTTTCAATTTAGTAAAAACAGTGCAACAAATTTTATTTTTATTTAAGAAAGGTTCCACTTGAATATTGCACCTTAATTTTTCGATGCTAGTAAAAATCAGATACTACAAACAGTTTTTGTCAAAAAAATAGCCATACCTACAGGAAGGATGATATTTGCAGCTTCACTATCAAATGCACGAACCTTCATCGAGTTTAAGTCGTATATGCAGGAATCGAAAAGGAAAATTATACTTGTCGTAAAGTAAAATTAATGGAAATTTGATTTCCGTCACCGAAAAGTTTTACACTTAATATTACACAGATTTGACAAAACTATAATTTTGAGGCGAAATTTTTGCTTTGACAGAAGTGCGACCCTCATTTTGGTCGCCCCATGCGAACCGTATTCGGCTAGCATCTCAAATTCTACTCGGAATGCGATTCGCATTAGGCAAACCCCATTCCAACTTTATGCGACCTGCAAACCGCGACTACCACGAACCAAATTATAACACTATGCCGGACTAACGCAAAATGTGGCATGTTGTATCAAGATTCTTCACGAGAGGTCCTCTTGTTTACGGCACTGGTTTGATCGGCCCTTAATCTTTGTAGTTGTATAAAAACTTGCGATGCTTGGACATTCTCTAGGCCCATCATCAAGCTTTCGTCATCGATTCGGAATAGGAATTTTTTTTCAATCTTTCCGAAATTCTCAGTTAAACATATTTTGAAACACTACTTGTACCCTATACGGCATGAATATGCATAAAATCTTATTTTTCTGGGACCATTAAAAATTGTGCTTTGGCTTGACATATACAAAATATTGGCAGTTACAATGAAAGTTGGAATGCGTCATTTCATTATTTAAGTATTAATAAATGAACTCCTGTTCTAAGCATCAAATTATGCCCAGTTCCCTAAAATTTCCTGAAATTCTACAAATTGCATAAGTGCTGATGGTTGGTGTTGCAAGGGGCTTAAGACAAAAGTCATATAAAAACTGTCAGTATGATAGTTCAATAATGAAAAAGGAGCAAATCTTCGAGCACTGAATAGCACATCATCATTATGAAAGTCGTTCTGGGTGGGGAATACAAAAATAATAGATACAGCTGTAAAAAAACTCAAAAACCGCACCATGAAAAATAGGGTCTTCATCCATTTATCTAAGTCCTTCAAACCAAATGTAACATCAATGACATTTGCCATGTCGTTTTCCATGTTTCGCTTTGATGAGTAACTGAATCTCATTTATTCAGGTTTAAATATCCGCCCCTATCATTGTTTTGATATTTCTATGTTGAGATATTCCATAAAGCGACACACCATTGAGTCATCTTAAACTAAACCCATAATCTTACATGATGAATATGCTGCCATATCATAGCCTATCTGATTTGACTATCATTTTGTCCCACTCACCAAACCATCTTGAATTCCTGACAGAAAAAAAACGTGATTTAAATGAAAATTAAGTATGCATCCAAAATGGCCACAAAGTCCCACATTATTTTAAAGCTTCACAATTTCAAGATCAAATCAGATGTGTGATATTCTTTGCATGTAAGCAAATATGGCCGAGATTATAATAATAGATGAATAAAAGCTACAGCCATAAATCTTTCGAATGTTTTTTATGGCGTGTCGTGGTTTGAATGAAGACGAAATTTTGGGTGAAGTTTTATTAAATAGCATGTCGTTTAGAAGATTGCCCGATTCAATTATCAAAACAAAAAGAAATAAGACAAAATCGTGATTAACAATATCCAAGCGAAATATCGCAAACCATTTGTGAAACCTCTAAATTATAAGAAATGAAACCCTTTTTCAGTTAAAAGTAAAACAGTCGTAATCGTAGCAGTGTATTTGCCTATTAAATTATTGTTTGAACGCCAAACACACTGCCAGACAATATAAATTATTCAATATCCGAAAGATTTGTCAAAATTGCTTGTGAAAAACTTGATTTTGAAATATTTAACTATGAATTTAGTGGGTGGTTCGTCTTTCATGAAATTAAAATTTTCTGTAAAACAAAACATGGACAGCATTTCAAATATTGAAAACATGAAATAAGGTGTGAAAACAAAAATTGACTTTTATTAAACAGCTTCTTGGAAAAAGTGAACCAACATATAATGAAAAACTTACCATTTGAACACAATTAGACGTAACACTCTAGTTGCTGAAGAGATAAATTACTAAAGTAAAAAAGCAGGCAACTGTTTGATAAAGTAGGTATTATATTGATGTGTTTAGTAATATGACTTTAATAAGTTGAACATTTAGAACTTACACTTACTTGAGTTTTACTTAGAAGATATATTGAGAATTTTATTTGCTTGCCGGAAAACGCTTTAAGAAAATTGTGCTTATTCATTTCCGTTTGCTTCAAGCAAAGCAACAATGAGAAACTGATTAGATTCAAATAAATAATCATTTTTGAGCATGTGGATGTAATGATACGTGTTTAACTTCCACTTCTAACTACTTGCTTTGTCATCCAAAACGCATAGCGTGCTGCTTATAAACATGTATTCCGGGAAGCTAATTTCAAAATCAAAACCCTTAAATTAGTCGTAGTCAAATTATTTAAATAGTAGCCGACTGTACCATGTAAACAAAAATTAATCGTATCTTATACATAAGTATGATTCTAGCTTCTTGTTCATCGAGAGAGATATTATCTAAACATTGTGTGTTGAGTGCTACTGGGGCCCTAAGAAACCCTCTTCCTGCTACGAAAAAATGTCTAACAGTGACCTTGCGCCCGATGTAATTAATCTACTCTGCTTCTGATATTCATGCGAAGTCCGAAAAAATCAGCCCGGCAAAAGTAAAGCCGGCTATATTGCAAGTGCATCCACCATGAAGCTCTTATATGCAAGTTGGTAAACATACATACTATATGTTGGCGTATAAGAATATCCGCTCAGATACTCTGCAACTTTGGAACGACGTATTAACACAACAGCAATCCGATGTTAAAGGCTTGCTGCAATAAATTTTCCACATTTCACATAAATCACTCCAAGTCCGCATTTCTTCTTATTATTTAGTCATCGAGACATGCCATGGCCATTGCAGCATTATGCCATTTCTACTGGTATGCTATTTGCTCCTTATGCACAAGTTCAAGCACAAAAACATGGCTTGTGTGTGGAAAGTTTTCATTTAGCGTTACTCTACATATAAAATGCATGTAAGTACATTGGCTTGGGGGTTTCTGACATTGTACCTATACGAATACCAGATAATGTGGCGAGGTGTGAGAAAAAAGTAGGTACCAATGTCATTGATACATACATGCCTGAAAAGCTATACGGCTTTTGATTTATGTGACGTCATTGTGCAATTGTTAGAAAAGGACTGTGTTTCCACCTCACTTTCTAGGTGACTGAACAATTGAAAGGATGGTGAAGGAGGATCTACTTAAATGAAGCTTATCGTTCATTCTATGAGTTGATGGTGAGTTTTTTTTACGACGAAAGAGTCGCAGCACTGGGGTTGGAGCTTCACAAGGATTTGATTGGATAGTTTTGACATTTTGTAGAATGGCGTGTATAATCATAATCCATGACATGTCATGCTATATTTCCTCATTCAGTGTTATCTGCACAGTAATTTGTTTAATTTTAAGGTTTCATTTAAAAATTGACTTCAGGTTCATCAAAAATGAAGCTACGTGCCAGAAAAGAGCATTCGATTCGAACGGATTGACAGTTCAAATAAGCATTAGCATTGATGGTTATTTTTTTCAGCCATACCATCTTTATTTTTTATACAGATCCAAATTTAATCAATCTTAAAATCACACACCTGGATACGTTTTAAAATCATTCCTCAAGCTGGTCAACAGAAATTAAGCTAATTTCATCGGGTTAAGCAACAATTTTGATACCAAATTTTGGTACCTGTAACTTGTTGCATTCCTTGAATTCACTCTACGATATTTTGCCAGTGAATACTGAATGCAAATGAAACAGCGTCAGATGAATCGTCGAATCGCCCAATATAACAAGAAATAAAATGCAAAACTTCGCCCATGGCAATGTCCTATCACTCATGATACTATTATTTTATCTCCAAACTATCGTTATAGTAAAAAGCCAATTAAGAAAAAGAAAACGCTTACACGTCAAAATGATTTTTTTATTGAGCTGTGCAGATTTACATGTACATTTTGCAGAAACTTTGAAACCCAGCATTTTTTAGTGGGTCAAATTTTTTTTAGTGCGGATTGATGTTGGATATTTTTACACATATTTTCAATTAAGTGTTGTAATAATTTAAAACATGTTATGCACGTTATAAGTATATATTTAATTGAGCAGTGTTGATGCGACCAAATCAAATGCTGATGGAAAGAAATTCATGAAAGCGTGAAGAAGTCTCTAGCATATCGACTTTAACATTGAATATAACTCTCAAATCAGAATGAAGTCAAGTAAATTTTCTTTGAATGTATAAGGTACTACCTCATATAAAATTTCATTAAAATTGTTACAAGATTCTATTCCTTTAGCATACACATTTTCTATTGGAGTATCGTTGAAATATAAATAAAAATGTGGTCTTAGTGCGATCCTTGAGCTATAATCTGTTTTTTTTTATTAATTACTATTATTAACAAGCCGCAAGGTGCGACCCTTGAGGTCCACACGGTCAACTTCCCAGTAATATTTACATAAATATTAAAAATACTAAACAAAATAATAATTATGAAAATACTACTACTTTAAATAATAATAATGTACCTCTCATAACAGTAACTGGAATGACTTAATATTAATCGTTTCATCTACGGGAGCGTCAATTGATTACGTAAGGTTTTTGGTCGATGGGGACAGATTGATTTGATTGAATATTCACGCGGATCAATGGGGGGGGGGGGTTCTACGTTATTTGTTATTTTCATATTGATCAAAGCTTTTTTTATAGCATATGATCTAGCAAAGTATTGACTACGAAACATTTTACCATTCAAAGCGTTCATTGCGACAAATGCAAATTTGATTAATTTTTTTTGATTTTCAAAATTTAAGCAGTTTTGATATAAAAATTAAAACACGGTGCTATGAAGACTATTAAAAATCTGCTTAAATTATGCAAATATTAATAAACTGTGATTGGCTTAACAACAATGTCTTCAGAATAAGAGTAGTCGGGTAAAATCATTCATATGAACACTTTTTACATGGCGACTTCCCGAGCAGGGTTTGATGGCAGTGGAAACAACGCCAAGCGTCGGCCAAGCATTGGCGTACAACGAACGGCCAACGGTCAGCTGCCAGTGCTGGCCCAGTACTGGCTGAGTGCTGGCTGACTACTGGCCCAGTAGTGCATTCGAGTGCTGGCCCAGTGCTGGGGGTTGGCACTGCGTGAGCACTGGCGATCGGCACTGCCCCAATGCTGGAAGCCATGAGTGAAATATAACAATTTATGATACAAGCAGAATGTTAAACGATTTGGAGGAAGTTCCCAAGTGAGCTTCAGTGCAAGTTCGTTATATTAATAAGTTCTAATGCGCGAATTTATAGTATTGCATTAATATTGAAATGTAAAGTGAATGGCAAAGAAAACATGTCAGAAATCACTGCATTATTTGCAATTCTTGTTGAACTCATAGTTAATTCTGATTGAACGCATAAACGATCATTCTGCGGGTGTAGGCTGTACAGTATTCCTTTTCGTAGTCGTCGATATTTTGAAGAAATGTGTTGCAGGCGAAGGTAAATGGCACGAAAGTCACACTATTATTTGTTCTTAGAACGAACACACTAGTATACAATTTTTCATTATTGATTTTTACACCCGAATTGCTTTTTACAAGAACTAGAAGTGTCCCTTGAAAACAAATGAGTATGTTTTCAAGAGTGTTTTAAAACTTTTTAAACGTAGTAATAGATTTTGGATGTCGTAGCAAGTTTTTCTTCCAAACTAAATTGAATAGTTTTTAACAAAACCAGAAAACGTTTAAGATGATTTTGAAATCTTTTTGAAGCGTAAATACAGCGTTTTCTGACGTAAAAAGTTTTGTTCGATTAAATCAAATTTCGTCAATCGAAAAAGTTAACCGTATTTTTTTCTGATAGAAATATTTGTTGAATACTAATTGACCATTTTTCGACCAAATTAATTTTCCTGATAATTTTTTAACAACACTTAATTTTGCTTGCAAAAAAAATGTGACGAGGAATCTTTCATCAAGCTTTCATTGAAACATTTTATGTGGACTAAAAAGCAATTTTTTGATTTAGTTTGATATGAATATTTTTTTCTTAATGCAAAGCTAACTAACTTAGGCTGAAAAGATTTTTTGAATTAACAGATTTGTGAACAATCATAGCTTTTTGTTGATGTAGAAATACGAACGAGCTACGAGAAACTGGCAAAAAAGCAATTCTGAATGCAGAAGCTTTTTTCATTTGCACTTCAGCAATTGTTCCTCATACAATGCAATTAATTGCAACGCAGTCGACTTTGAAGAAGAGACTTTTTGTTTTATTCTTGGAATTTTGAATTCTATTCTTATTTATTTAATAGAAGTTCAACTGATAGACGTCCCATCGCAACAGTGCGGCGGCAGTTTTATTGATTTTGTCCTTGGCGCCATCATTAAATAAAATAAATTTAGATGGATGATCCAGAATTTTATAAAACTGCATTTTGACCATGTTTGCTGGACATCACATCTTCGTGCGAGTCGTGCTTTTCGAGATATTGATAAAAATGTCTTCTTTTCCACATTGCATTCATATCCGCCACTATACGGACGACTGGCAAATTTCATATCTCGAATTAGCAACATAAACGACTATTTGCAATGCAAATGCCACATTACAACGCTCAGTGCTATTTCGTAGCACTCCCCCATTGCTGGCAAGTTGCTACGTTACAATACTCAGCCGACGCTCACCCGTCGCACAGCGACGGAGAGTCGCCGACGGCGGCCCACTCACTCTCTCATCGATGCTCGGCTGACGGCTTGCTTTCCAATGTGTTCGAATGTGTGCACGTAAATTCTTAACTGTCTCTATGGCTTCGACGCTACAGCGCTTGTTTCGTGCGATAGACGTCGCGGGTTCAATTCTCAGTGGCAAAGGCGATACATCACTCACTCATCATTTGGATGCCGGCGTCTTCTTCACATGCCGGGCGACGAATATCATGTGAGAATGATATTTTCATACAAATTTCCGTGGCTATTGCCGCCGCCGATTCATTTTGCCATTTGAGTGCTGTCGTAGTAACAAATTCGTTGTATGCCAGTACTGGGCCAGTAGTGCGCCAGTACTGGGCCTGTACTGGGCCAATGCTGTTTGTGGATCTTGGTCCAGTACTGGCATACAACGTCCGCCCGTAGTTATCATCCAGCACTGATATGTTACTGGGCCAGCACTGGCGAACGAGACTCAGCGAGCGTAATGTGGTGCTCAGCCAGCAATGGCTTAGCACTGGGCCAGTTGTGCGACCGTGTTCGGGTTTGAACGATTTTTTATTTTTAATTTAATTTTTTAAACATCATGGAAAAGGATTTTACTGGTTTGACCCCAAAAATTGATAAGGATTTATAAATTTTATAAACATTTATTTCCATGTTGTGCATATCTGGTTAACAAATTTATTTTTTATGAAAAAATCCTAAATTTTTACATTTTTTTGTTAAATTAAAAAACGCCTCCAACGATTTTTTTAAATATAAAAACATTACAAAAATGTTAATACACGTCGATTGACACCTCAGTGATGCAAATATTATATTTGGTTCGTGAGATATAGTGAATGGCAGAAATGACCTTGAAATCATGATGACTTTTAATGATTTTTAATTTTTAATTTAATTTTTTTTGTCATCATGAGAGAAAGTTTTGTTGATATTTGCACAAAAACTGTTTGGAGTATATAAATTTTATAAATATTGATTACTGTGTTTCGAAAATCAGGTGAAAAATTTACTGTTTATGAAAAAAAAACCTAATTTTTCGCACTTTTTTCAAAAAAATTAAAAAACGCCTCCATGAATTTTTTTAAAAACTTGATAGAATCACATAAATGTTAATACGCGTCAATTGACACCTTAATGATGATAATCGCATGTTTGGTTCGGGAGATATAACGCATGACAGAAATGACCTTCAAACGGGCAAAACAACAAACCCCCCCGACCGAAGTGTCCCAAAAACTAATCAGCTCTTAAGATTGCAGAAACGCTTCGATTGACACCTCAACAAAGTCGATACAACTTTGTTTACGTGAGTTATGCTCGTAGAAAAACTGTCCACGAACGCACATACGTACGTACGTACATACACACACACACATACATACTTCTTTCTAAAAAAACACTTAAAATATACTCGTAAGACCTCAAAACGTAAAGAAATGTTGAAAATTTCAATTTCGATTTTCGAGGCGATTACAAGAACTTCCCATATACTGGGAAGTTAATAATTACTATTATTAAACATTATTATTCTAAATTATTATAATTACTTTTATTATTTTTATCAATTTTTTATCTAACCATAAAAGCTTTGGTAGAGGAAGACGTCTCCACCACCTGTTCATCCTCTACCAAAACCTCGGCAACCTCGTCCTCATCATCCTTCTTGTCCTCCTCTTCGTCCTCAACCTCTTTCTCCATCTCGGCCTCGGAATCCACAAATATTATTGAGGTTATTTAATCATTATTTACAATAATCATTCGTTATTAAGACATTTTGACCGTTACTGAATAATTATAATTGACTTTATATGTACAATATCAAATTATAACTAATATTATTTGATTGTTTTTACCAATATTAAATTATTTATAACAATATCCAATTGTTAACTGCATTAGCGTCTCTACTCCCATTCACTCAAAACTGATAATATACTACAAGTTTGGAATTTTTTAAATTAATTTTTTTTGAAACAACATTTTTTACAAATTTGATCACAATTTTGCTAAAACGCACAATAATAACAACATTACTATAAAGGTATTTGGTATCTGCACGAATTAAAAGTGCGTATCAACAGTTTAAAAATAAGCAATTTTTAATCGTTTTTTCATCCTAAATAAAAAACAGCTTAACCGATTAAAGTCATTCAGTTTTAAGTTACCTAATTACGCGTCAAATGAAACCGGTCCCACGTCAATACGATCTTTGGTTCTCGAGATAGTTGAGACGAAAAATAATTCCGAACGCACATACGCACATCCGCACCTACGTACGTCCACACATATGTACACACACACAGACATCTCTCTAAAAACGATGGATTTGGATTCTAGAGACCTTAAAACGTTGAGATATATCAAAATTTGGGATTCGCGAAATCGACCCCATTACAATAACTTCCCATAGGGAACTGGGAAGTTAAAAATATTCGTTACATTGTTATAGATTTTCATAGTTCGATTGAAATCATATTAAAAAGCAATTTCGCTTCGTATGTATTATTTTTTTAATAAAACTTAGGCCCTGCTTGCTTTCTATTATAAAGGATGAACACTTTTAGTTTCAATTTAAATTTGGGTGAAAGAATAGCCATGCGCCTATGTCTATTTGACTTCCAAATCTATACAACAGCGAAAACAATAGCCAATTTTCCTATCCCCAATTTGAGTAAAAATCGATAGGATAAAATCAACTCTTTCTTTTGTTTATTACATTGTATACAATAAATTGAGTGTACAACCTTTTACAAGGGTTGAATGCGGACACAATGAATTCCCGTTCCATGTTCCAAACTATTTTATGTGCGACAATATATTTCAGTAAGGGATGCTGCTTGTAGTTTATTGTGCGGAATATAGCAACATATATCTGGCTGCTGGCATCCAATATCATGTGTATACTCGTAAATTTATAGGTGCGCATGTATGTATATCGATGAATTTTCTATAAATAAGTAGGTACCACCCTCACACGTTAGATTATAGTTGCTAGTATCTGCATATATTGATATCTTTGATGCTTCAAAGAAAATTCAATTCCCACATTGTGGCAATTGATCCGAGGAATGTTTTAAGACGCAGTGAGTTACTTGATTTTAACCTTTAATTCGGTCCAAGTTAACAAGGGAAAATAAGTCTTCAGCAACAAAAAAACAACCATGAATACAAAAATCGCTGCCCATCACGTTTGGAAACATCGGTAGTCTGTCCCAGTGCATCTAAGTCTTTTCCAACAAACACCAGTCATATTGAAACCCAAGCAAAAACTATTACATGAATTCATTCCTGAACGCCACCAAAAAGATAAACAATCCGACTGGACTTATATTGTGTACCGCCACACCATATATGCAAAGAATAACTGAAATTTGTTTGCAAATTTAACACAAAATTGCGTTCAGCAAATTTATTTACATTTAGGACTTAAATATGTTTACCCGAGAACGTATGGCTTGAAAGCCACTAAAGCTAGAAGTGTGCTTGCTGCACATCGCCAGTCAAAACAAAGATAGGACGACAATTAAAGCACCGAAAACGCAATGTCGCTTTTGGCCTACCCCATTCTTTCTCCATTGCTTTTTGCCCTTGCGCATCCCAACCTCATCCCAAGCGATAGTATTTATCTGCCGTAAAAACATATCTCAAAAATTATTCAACATGTTCGAGAGGAAAACAGTTTCCAAACCATTTTCAACCATAATGTTTGTTTACAGTATTTTGCCCGTATAAATTGTATGCATATGTGAATGTATCTGAAATAATTACCATTCGACAGTCGAATTGTAGCAGAAAAATTATACTTAAAAATTATCCTAGACACCACGCTAATGTTTGCAAATGGTTGTATGAAAAAAAATACAAACCAGTACTCATAGTTATATAACATGTTGCTATTTTCACGTGTGAGGCTCAATTGGTGCGAAGAGGACTGGAAGTATAAAAACTGTTTTAAATGCATTTAGCGAATGCAATAAATGTGTGTGTGCGACAATTTTCGTTCATGGAAAAATGAAAAAATAATTGAATAAGCTGAATTTTTATTGTCGACAGTTATTTGGCAAGAATCAAAGCAATTACAAGTTGGAAGCTTAATTTTGTGATGATAAAATTTATTGGACATGACGCATCGCGTATAGGAATCTCACAACAAATAATATTTCAAGTTTTAACGTGAAACAATTTGATAAGATATATGATGCCCTTACTCTCCCTTAAATTGCTTATAAAGTTCTCAAAATCAATTTCCAAATTCGTTGTCCCGCCAGGATCTAGAAGTGAAACCTTCAAAACATTTTTCCCAAATAGAATTGATAAGGCGTGGTAGCAATGCTGTATCCGATCAAAAGTTAAATCAGGTGAAAAGATTAACTACTGACCCTATAGAGTCTCCCCTATAACTAAAAGTAAACTATTTGTGATCAGATGCAAATGTATATCAAGAGAATGGGTCATGTTTGGACACAAAAAAGAAGAAAAAGATTTGGATAGTAAAAAGGCAAGAAGTTTATGTTATTTCCAAAGACATCTCACAGAAATAGGTATTCCTATATCACAAGTCTGTTACATTATTCCTAAAAGGACGAAAAAAAGCAAAGAAAAATTGAAACAAAACTGAAAGACATACAAAACGAAAAAAAACCTAAGAAGTCCAAGAGATTGGTGTTCATAATGTCAAGATGGCTTTTTGTTCGATTTTATCTTGAATGTGATTTATGGGGAATTTCGTACCCAGACCCATATCCAACGTACAGATGATATATCAAGGAATTTTAGAGTGTGAACGAGATGAATTAAGTGACCAAGTGACTAACGAATGGTTAAACATAAAGAAATGATACAAATGATATATTCGGATGTGTCCAGGATATTTGAATGCTTAAAATCACATGAGTGGGTTAAACGAGACTCGTTTTTGGATTGAATCCAAACGGCATTATTGATCACAATAGTAAGGATGCATTTGAATAATATGTTTAACTAACATAAGACACTCCGGGAGTTTTTAAAACTCAATTGAAGATATACTGAAGGAAGTTACTCACAAACAAAAAATAAATCAGAACACAATCGAGGATATTTTTTATCCATTTTAGAATTTTTGAAAGTTTGATCCAATCTAGAATTGTTTTAAAAATTTCTTATGGAAAATTGATGAATAAATAAATTTTCTTCTTCTTTTCGACGATATTTGTTTCAAAAGAAAGACATTACAACTGATGATTGATTCGAAAAACACTTATTTTGAAAAATATTTCTTATTCCATTTTGTGTTATTTGTCTCGAATAAAACATATTATAATATAGTTTTCGTGTGAAAGAGCAGAACGTAGCATGAAGTTTTGAGATAACGAATTCTCAAATGTTTCAGTCACAATTATTTCTCCAACAAGACTCAATGCTGCTTGTTTGTTGGCTGCTTTATTGTTGCTGGTCACAAATTTTGGGCGTGATCAAGAAAAACGTGCAACAAAAAAAAACATAAATCTTGAGGACACGACTCTTTAGTGGTTGAAATGAAATGTACCAGTTTTTATGGTAAAAGAAAATAAAAATATTTTTACCAAATTATGGAGGTTGACAAGATAGTTCTTCTTTGCGTCTACTTTACAGGCCGATTATAATATACTTTTCGAGGTAGTGACAGCAAAGTTGTTCCAGCGGTAGTAATAGTGGTCACGGTCAATAGAGAACCTTAACAGATTTCTTGGGATTTTCTTGTGGAATGTGGTGTTGTTCAAGTTGTCAAGATGGTCGACTACTTATGGAAATATTCATGAAGCATAGAAGAGCGTATAGTGTTAGACTTTTGAGAGATATTTCAAGCAAGACGAATACTGATAAACGACATTATGTAAACTAGATTTGTTTCAATAATATTTCATATGCCTACAATCAGGCAGAAAATATAAAAAACCAGTAATCAAAAGTTTTTAGCTCCTTGCTTTGTAAGAAAACATGGATTGCAATCAAATTCTGTATGGTCCAGGACTGAAAACTTAAATGATTTCCACGTATGTTCTTGAAACCATTGAGTTTAGGCACTAAAGTACGAAAAATGGCTTAAACATTTTCTTTGCCTAGCGTGATGTTTGCGGATTTCTTGTTGTCTCTATCCAAAAATTATGAACTGTTGGCCTAAATAACAATTCACAAAAGTTAAAATAATCTGCATAAATGATTAGCTTACATAAAAGCTAATCTCTTTTAAAACTCGAAACAAAGATGTCACTTACAGGGAACTATGCGCACCGAAACGTAATGCGACACTTTTAACGAATTAAATGTTTGTTGCATTATTCATGTCGGTATGTCACCATATATTATTATTTTCATTATCAGTTGAGTGACTGGACACATCAACTGTTTCACACAAATCACATCATGTTTTGTGTGTGCAAAGAGAGTGAAGTTGGGAGTAGTACCTCTACCTGGATAACAATCCATTTAACTGTCTGCAGTCTGATACACGGATGCCTGCAAAACATCTGAAAAAGATTGCATTAGGCATTCAAATGGCGTTTTGGTTTGAACATGTGTCTGAAAGTAATCTCCTCCTACAAATGATTAGAGAAATTTATGTGGGGAAAATTTGCAGTGTCGATTAGTGTGGAAGGTAGACGCAGAGATAAACATCGACGATAAGCAATAATATAAATATTTTTTTGCCGGTGGAGTACGGATGACGCCAACAAGAGAGGCTAAAGTTATGGTATATGGGATCAGATACAATGCATTCATGGCACGCCGTAAAAAATAATACTGTCTAAGAAACGGGTCAAACCATGAGAATCGCACTGGTATCTGTATTTGGAGGTGATAGAAAACAGTTTAAAATGAACTATGCGAATGACAACCATCGAAGTTTTGGCCTTTTGAGTGGCTGCAATGCATTAAATTAAGGTAAAACCAATTCACAATAGTCGTATTTTTTCTTGATTTTTTTCTGCAATCATGTAACTTTGTTTGTTGTTCATAAACTGCTTGTGCTAGTGAGAATCTGTCATATTAGGGCAACGGAATCACTAGTCATCTCATCAAATCAGCGGTTCCTTTTGCTGCGCATATTTTTAATTCTTCTTAATTTTAGATATGAACCTTTCCTATACAGTAATTGTTCCAACGTATAGTGTGTACTATGGTGAAATTTATACGATCCATTATTGAAAAGTCAATAAAATGACACTGCGTATTTTTGAGTCTTACAAATTGATTAGCAATCACAATTAATTGGTTTGCTTTTCGAGACAACCGATCCTTTTTAAAGTGGAGAGATGGTACTTTAAGGATATAAATACCCAATATTTTTACAATTATTAACGCATTTATTCATATAGTTTGTAAGTCGTAGTTGTCAAGTCTGTTGAGAGTAGGTACATATATGCAATTTAGCAAAAGCGTCAACAATCGAAAACATTAGAAAATACGGTTCTCGTGGCATAAATCCAAACTTTTGATTTTTAAGTATTTACCACAAAAATGGTTATGCAAAGTAATATTATAAACCATTTTTTTTTCGAAACTATCATAATGCGTGTATGAAAGGAAAATATGGGTTGCGTTAAAATTATGAATGATATTTTTTTACTAAAGAGCAAACTATACAGAAATTGTTTTTCAACATCCCCATTAGTACTGCATTCAAACGGTTTGATACTGATTACTAAACCCATGATTTTTTTCGTTTCCTTCATTTAAACAGATTGTGTATTAGCAAAAGCGTGCAATGAAAAATAAAACAATATGCTAGTCAGTAGTCAAGTAGTCAAATTGACAAAAAAAAATCACAACATTGTTTCAATGTCGCCAATTTGAGGAGACATCTCATGCTTTCACTATTGAACATCCCTGTTCAGAGTTTGAGATGGACACACTTAATGCCTCATGAATCAATCGGGTTGGGTTGTCATTGAATAAATTTTCTTCCGAGAAAATAAAATACACATGGAGCAACGTGTCACAGATCGAGTAAAGCAGGGTGGTTTATTAGCAGCAATTCCAAATAATTTATTCTTCCATTTGAACCCCATTGGTTACAGCAGTCAGCCGGGGAAGTGAATTTGCTTAAAAGTGAGTGTGTAATTGTGTATTTATTTGCATTGACAAATGCCAGCATGCCGAACATGTCGGTAGATGGCTGTAAAATATCGGACAAGCAACTTGCAGTCGCATAACGTGTTTCTATATTCGAACCACCACTAAACAACCCGTTAGTTACCTTGTGTGCCTGCCGGTGCTCCCCCACACAAATGAGCTCGCCATTCATGCATCTTTGCCGGTCAGCAAAACAGCTACGACACATGGCCAAAAAGGGTGGTGCAAATAAACGGCCTTAAATACCCGATAGGGGTACTTTCGACGACGGCCACTGTAGAACAAGAAGCCTCGTATAACATATGCACTCAAGTGGAATCGAAAATCTTATTGCCCGATGCTCAACACGTGAGCTCTCTCTACTATCCATCGTCCTGTTTAATACAACGTTCAGCCACCCACAGCTCCACGCCCCGTTTGACACCCGGCATATGGAAAAACGAAATCGAGTCCCTATACATAGTAACCGGATACTCGAAACACGACCCATACTTGCTTGACACCGGGGTTGGACGTGCCGTGCGGAACCAACAAACCACCCCTTTTTGAACTTGTGCTTTATCTTTCATCCCCGTCGGATGTAATTTATATATTGACAAATGAATACATTACTTGTTAATTGATCAATGTATGGATGTATTACATTACGTAATTTTAAAGTAAATTACACGTTAGCATAGGATAGCCTTAGCACAGCTATGATGGTGGTGGGGATTGGCTTTAAATGGTGATATGTGTTTGGGATCAAGAAATGATACAGCTTACAAAAGACACGAAGAGCTAAGCTACGGATTTGAAGCATACACAACTTTGGTCGTAATCTTTGAAGGAATTTAACTTAAAAGATTTCACATTCCATTTTGTCTAGAAAATTGGTGCGAAACCTCATTACCAAATTGATCTAAATTTTAAAGTAATTAAAAATATAGACGGTGACTTTGAACGCCATGTTTTTCAATGCATGTTATATATATTTTTATATTTTTGTGACTGCATTTTAGCTTAAAAAATTGAATTTTTGAGGCTTATAGAAAGTAAACAAATCAGTTCAATTCTATCGTACTCAAATGTTTCAAACTTCTTTTGATTTCTATTGCAGAGTAACAATATTTTTTGAGCATCAAGTACTTTCAAATGAAATTTATTGCAATGAATATTTTCTGAACAAAGTTTTCATAGCTATATCTAACGTCTGTCAAAAGACACAAATTCTTTCAGATATTTCGTTCGATGGGAGTACTAAATCCTATTATGTTATCGATGCAAAAAACTTGAATTGTGGTTTTCGGTAAAATTTAACCAATATTATAAGCATCGTTCAAAAATTAACCCGATTATTTCATAACTCTTTTGACATTAAATAAAGTAATATATTCATTAAAACTAAATGATTCGAACTTCATAAAACAAAAATAACTCTTCTTTTCAATTTTTACTTACTTATCAATATTTAATTTCTGAAAAAATCAACTAAAGGCTTTCAAACTTTGTTTCAGGTAAGAGATACTCAGAATCTCTTGCGGGCTCGTTACTTCCAGATTGGCTAGGTAAGTGTCGTTTTTTCTTATTTATTCATTTCAATTAAGTTTAAGTATTTTTTTGAAAATCTTATTATTTACAATTTATTTCGTTTGCTTTTCAAATTTTAATTTGAAAATTATACAACACTATAAATACAAAATCAAAAGTTGCATAAAATCGTTCATAACATGTTTTCAAAGCTTAACAAGGTTCTCATTTTTTCAGTTAGTCGTGAGATTTTCAAATCATATCATTGTTCAAAAAACAATGGAAATGTTTGGCATACATATTTTGATTCAAACCACCCATACAAAGAAAAACCAAAAATACACATTTCAATCATTTATCGTTTGTTTTGCAATTCACGAAATAAATTTTTAACTATGATTTTAAGTTTTGAACAACTTCATGATTCGTTTCGTTCTGTTATCTGATTTGATTTGATTTAAATTTGAAAATATGTTTTGAGTTTCTAGACCCAATCACTCCGAATAGTTATTAGTAAGACAACTAATAGAATGGGACAAGGTAAATATGTTTTCTTATTCAATGGATTGCAGACAAAAGTGCCAAAGAAACGCTTACACCTTAAACCTATTTAGTATTATTACCCTGTACTACCCAGCATGTTTATGTAATCAGCCTGCCAGCCTTACTCAGAATGATAGTGTTCAGCTTATTTTGCTTGGTGTATCTATCAATACTCAGCACTGAAAAAATTTTAAACGAACTTATCTAGATATCATTTGTTTCACAAAAGCAGACTATACTAAGGTTTAAGCTACTTATAATTATTCTATAAATGTATAAATAGCTATGCATGAGAAAAAATTAAATGAATCCCAAAAATCAAATGAAACTCCGAGTTTTTCATCATCATTTGTGTTGACTTATTCTTTAAAATTGATCATACAGTTACCAAAGTTGATAAATTCGCATGTTGCGATGTTAACGAGTGTATTTCTTCGTGAATTGTTCTTTTTTATATTCGCGATCTAGCAAAGACGTATTACCGTATTCATCTTTTTTGGAGCTTATGAAGAAGACTCCGTTCTTAAGCCAAATAGTTTCTGTTTTACATAGCCATCGTGACTAACTATTCAAAAGATTCCGACTAAATCTGCCCGTGCAAAAACCTATTCATCCATTTTGTAGCGACAAGTCGTAACCATCCTTGCAAGTAATGTTGATACTTTAGCTTGTCAACATTTCAAAGAACATAATCGTCCAAGTTAATTTCTTAATGGATAAAAGCGCGTTTGCGTTTTTACTATCAGCGTTTTAGCTGCCAATAAATTGCTGATGATAGTCGGAATAGTCGTTCTTCTAGTCATTTTCGTTTGCCTCAATTTTTCGGAGGGGCTCTGAAAAGTCCAACTACTACTATTTCACTCCTTGCTAATAAATTATTGTGGTTTTTGTGACACCATTATACTTGGCTCCGGGAAAGTTGCGAAATCAATATTTGGATTTAGTGAGATTTTGCTATGGAAAGAAATTTATAGCGATGTAGCTTTTGTAAAGATACGGCAACTACGTCTCGAAGCGACATCCTTAAGAAGTTTCTTTTTAAGTATTATTTGTTTGTCTGTTGATAAGTCAAGAATGTTATTTTTTTTAAATTTTGGGTGTACTAAGCGAAATGAATCAATAATTGAAATCTAAACTGTGGCAACTGATGGAGTATGTTAACAGAAATATGATAGTTTTCCGTGTCAATTGTATTCGAAATCCGTTGCAGAAACAAATAATTCCCTCGACTTATTGTTAATAGCTGCGACAGCAAGTCTTCCCAATCAAAAATAAGGTTCTGTTTCCCTCTACGCTCACATTTTTCTATCTTTCAAACATGTATAATCATATGTGTACCTTTCTTTTTAATTGCAAAAGTTGCTTAACTTTCTTTCATCTCGAAACATTATAAAATACTAGCGATTAAAACGTTCCCAGCAAACATTGTTGGACCGCGATTAAAGAAGAAATCGACAAGCACTTGAGGTACACGGTAGCATGTGTTATGCCAGGCGACATTAGTTTGTACCATGCCAGTATGTTAAGTCGCACGGCTATTCAGAATGGTAGTGCAACTGCGCGATAAGTCCGTACGTAAGCTGGATGGGAACTTCTGCAAACTCGTTTGCGAGATGCGCTCGTAGCGATTGTACCTTAGTTTGGAACACCTAACTAAGTATTGTTCTGGTGCAGTTATTATGGAATTGGATGGCAGAAAGGTTGGAAAAGCCGAAGTATGCTTATGTAAAGAGATTTGCCAAACTGCGATAACACTTTTGTGTAAGTGTGCTGTGCAGGCTGATATGAGATACGCACTTGTGAGAAAGCTTAGATGTTTTAATGGGTACATCATTAATGGCGGCAACTTTAAAGTATTATGCTTTGTTATTGATCAGGTTTACATCAAAACGCTTATGTATGCAAGTTAAACTGTATGTTGTCAATCAAGTCAGTTGAAAATCCGTGTCTCATGCTCAAGATCATTTTTGTATTCACTGCAATGGTATTTATCATTGAAATGTTGTCAACAAAATAATTCCATTATATGGCGGACTTTAGACCTTGCTTTAAATTCAAATTATTTGCCTTAATATGGAAATAATGTTGGCGCTTGGTAATGTGAATATCGAAAAATGTGAAATCTAGTAACGGAAACACACATTTTGCGTGAACTGGTTTGAAAATATATTCTGTAATGTGAATTTCAAATGTTCTCATGATCAATGCACAGTTTCTCATAGATTCCAATAAGTGTAGGACTCATCTAGTCCTTCTTGTTCTTATAAATTTTATATTTTGAATTGAATAAAATATTATTTTGTTACTTTTGTACCCAATATACCAGAGTTATCTTGGTTAGCCTGGTAAATCTGCAAATATCAACTTTTCCAAAATGCGAATTCGGTTGGTTTTAATTACTTCACATTATCGAGTGACGACAATTTTATTTACAGTGCTCGGTTGTGTACACACCTAGAAAAAAGAGATAGACAGAGATTGTGAAGGGCATCGAAATAAAAATTCATAATACCACATGACTGTCAAAATTCATAGGTACATGTTTTTGCATGAAGTTTACAGCTAAATCATAAGCCGATAACATCAAAAAATTTTGAGTTTGGGTCAAGTAAACATTTTAACAGGCTTATTGTGTTTTAATCATATTTATCATCAGTGCATACTGCTACATAATTTGAGTTAATTTATTAGATAAAACCCGTCGATACGTAAACTGAATTTACACCATTCGGAAGAATTGTTTCTTAAAAATGTTTATATTTTTTAATGCTCACGAACAACAACTGATGCGGTGAAAATCAATTCACAAAACATTCAAACAGATTTAATAGCTAGTTTCTAGTATCGACTTGAATTTCAAAAGCCAAAATAACACAACATTTCGTAAATCTCAATAATTGACTCGCTTAGTTTCCGAACTACGGTACAAAAGAGTCACAACAATCTTATTGTATCGAATCAACGTATGTATCTATGTGAGTCGAGCACGTTTGTGGGGTTATATAAGTGCCCATAATAGGTTGTAACCATACCTACATGTGCTTGCTCACAGCGATGCCACATATTCGTATTCTTTTTGATTTCTCAAGCGCTAAGCCTCCAACTACGGTGACTGTGTCAGATACAAGTATCTGCTAGAAGCACAAGTAAAAGTCTACGACATGCTCCCAAAACGGCGATAAATAACATCCTCTAGAGTGTTTATAATCGCATTTAGTAATCTTAAATCTCGAAGTTTAATCAATTTGGAGCGTACGTAGCTCAGATATACATAGTATCAAACTAGTTAAGGTTGCAGGGGCAGGCACGATGTCTTTCTTGGTCTTATGAAGACATTGCTACCGCACTTACCAACTACCTCATTAATTAATTTATTTTATCCGCCGAGGGTTGTAGTGTGGGACCGACAAATGTCATGTGAAGCATACATATGACATTTGGGGTAGTTTCAAGTATTCTCATACGTGAGGATTTTGTTTATAGTTATCATATGTAATGAGTGAAATTGCCGGATGAATTGAGCTCAATAATTCAAATTTCCATTCAGAACGTATCATGTTTGAGTGAAAGACACATAAACGCGCTTTGATTACAGAATCATATAATGTTGTTTGCTTACCAATGAGCAGCTATTTAAACGTACATATGCTCCCTAGAAAATTTGTTTGATAATATTCTCGACAATTGTAGTCCAAAATTAGGCATTGTTTCCATGAAAGAAATTCTAAGTTGACAAATATAGCTATGTTTCGCTTTTCAGACTACAGTCATTAGGCGATTTTTTTTTGTTTAACTCGAAACCGTATACACAAGAGCTGGGTCTACTATCTTTGGAAGCATGTTGAAACAGTTGTACAGTTTTTCATTAGTGCAATCCAAAATTCAGTTCAAAGCGTTGCCGTTGTATTGTGATGACAGTTTTACTGCGTTTAATTGCTACTGAAAGATTTTTAAAGTTACAAACAGACGTCACTCGTATAACAAATAGATGTAAATAGAAAGTGTAATCGAAAACATAAAAGCAAAGGGTAAGGTGGCGATCAACATGTTGTCGATTTTTTCTCGGCCGAGACTAAACAATCAAAATGAAAATCTATTCCAAAACAATGATCGAACCGGCCTCTTCTCAGAATATCTGTGTTATTGTATGATTAGGTAGTAGATTAAACCACATCACGTCTTTCACCGCTATCGAAAATAAGAACAGGCGCCATTTGTTTGCTTAATGCAACTGCCTGGTTGCTTGCACTTTGCTGTTTCGGTTGTACCCCAAATGTTTGGAGCTGGCACAAGTCAACGTTTCTGTTCGTGCCGCCCTCGATGGAATAAAGTCGGGCTAACAATTTATAATTTATGGGTTTGAAAAGAAGGTTGCAAGCGAGAATCTGCTTTGAATGAGGCTCTGCATCTTGAGATGTCTAGGCTAAGTACATAAATAATTGAAAGGTCAAGTAAAATGATCCATTGCCACGGAGAAATACCAGAAGACTAGCCCGTCGGCTGAGAGACTTCGACACGAAAAGGGGGATCAAGCTGCTCTGTTGGAATCTCATGTGAATGTTTAGCATATGATCTGATAAATGGACAGTGCCAGATTTCAAGGCGTCGCGCCGCGTCGCGTCATTTTGGTATATGACGGTCAGTTGGAAAACCTGGACGACGCGATATTTCATTCATTATTTCGAAGAAGACGTGTGTTGCAGACGTTCCAAACTTATGACATCTTAGCTTCTCACTCAAGCAAATTTCATGTGACGGCAATGGCATTGATCGTTGTTATATTGTATTTTTATAAACTGAGTTTAAACCCTAAAAAAATAAGTGTCTTTGTTAATATTTTTAAATGCTTGAAAGTAGATTAAATAAAAATATTTATGAATTTTCAACCAAGGTACCTTATTCAACTCTATGAAGGTACATTCAGTAGTGAAGGTGAAAATATCATCCCTGCTTTAGATATGTAAAACATGATGCAATCATGTTGATCAACACATGTATGTATGTAGAAATAATAGTGGCAAAATTTTTATGTCTACATCAATAAACACGCTCGCATTTACATGTGTAGTATAGTTTTGATGCGAAATTTGTGGTGCGGCCAAATGCGGCAAACCCCATGTGGTACGCGTTGAGTGCAGGAAACTTTATGCAAGCCTAACGCGGGTCGCATTTTAATTTTCTACTTGGGTCAAATTGTTTGATGACTTACTGATAAATTAGGAAATTGCTGTTTTGAAGAAATAGAATAGAGAGTCGAAATAAATGATTTAGGTAGTTGAATTAGTGAAATCGTGTAAGCCTTTTGAATTTTCGGAGCAAACTAACATATTTTGTATAGGTCATGGGAATAAAATATTATATATAAGTATATATAAGATGGGTTAATCGTTCTTCTGAAAGAACATGTTATGAAATGGTTGAAATTTTTGAGGGAAAGAAAAATAGATAATAATAGTGTTCACTACCAACAACTTTAGGAATGATAGTTGGCAAGAGATTTGGGAGAAACTGTGATACCTAAATAATGGCATAACGGTATAAGGTTATCTACATTTTGATGAACATTTCAGGAGCAAATTACCACATTCGTTTTTTCCCATTGAATTGAGTGCTTTGATTAAAAAGAACTCTTCTGCGTGAATATTAATATGTTTGTTTCTTAAAAATATTAAATTTGCGATTAACAACAATTTTACAGATTTTTGATACAGTTTTGAACACATTGTAGTATTGACTTATAGTTTTCAACTATACAATGTTGGTTTGGAATCAGAGTTAGGGCTTAAGGTCATCAATTATTTTGAATATGATTTTTTTTAAAAGCGTGTTGCTATTGGTTTAGATGCCTTACGTTAAAAGCAAAGGAAACATAAAGTAGAAGTAGGTAATAAACTTCAAAGACATTGGTCTTTAAGTTATATGTACTTTTAAAACACAGGGGAAAGTGACCAGTATAAAATACTTGCATAATATGAGACACCTCTTTATATTATTTATACGTAGGCTATATTGGTTGCAAGTGATATTAACTATTGAACCAGCAGTTTTTGGAACCACCAATAACATAAACTTGCTCATTGTAAACCAAATTGCAGTTTCAAAGTATACTTTACAGCGCAGGCTCCATGAAAGTTTTAGGCACAAATTTTTGACGGGCTGTACAACGTTCAAATCTTTTTTAAACCCCTTGTAATGGTCGCTACTTAAGTTTACAAGTATTTTGATAATTATGTATCACTTCTTCTATCGTGCCAATTGTTTCTCGATTTATTCGAGAAAGCTTTTGTGCCTAATATGAAATACAACAACATGTATCGGGTATTTCATATTAAAATCTCATTTTGAAGCTAACATTTAATGTTAGATTGTGTTAGTTTTAGAGGACAAATCGATTAGTTCCTTCAACGGTACCTCCCACACCTCGCCGGTCACCCAATTGTCAAAAACTTCTATGATCAAATAGTGACACTATTTCATATTAGGCTCACACAGTGAGTCTCATTTTGAGGAACCTGTTGAATCCTAAAAGGCCAATTTACGTCGAATTGGCTTACAAACCAACGAGTTTTCGCTATTTCATCCAATATGATTGGGCTTTAAGGGTTAAAAACACCAGATCCGACAATTTCAATTAAATTATTTTTTGACTACACTTGTAACATGTTAACTTATAAATACGAAGGATATTTAGAATCGGGTATCCTTAAAGTTTTTAAAATGGATTTTAAAATTACTAAATTACTCAGCAGTTAAGCCATTAAGCAGTTTTAGAAAAGTATCTCATATGTATTAGGTAACTTTCCATCTTACATAGGTATATTATATAATTGTCAAGTTTTTTGTTGAATAATTGAAAATGTTATTAGCATGACCTGTTTGTTTCACGGAAGGCTCCTCTATTTTATTTTCCGTCAATTGATTATAGATATAATTTAAGGTATTTCCTTTTTATTCCTATTAAATTCAATGTCAAGAAAACAAGCCCATTCTTAAACAAATTTTTTTCAGTGAATTTTGAATCAATTCTTGTCAAAAGGAAACTTTTACGAAAGGTATTTATTTTAGGTGAATTCATATAATTTATGAAACGTTTGTGTTTTTGATCAGCTTTTCCAATCGAATATTCCGTGGTCATTTGCTTGACAACCTTCACCGTGAAATGTTCGTTTAATCAAGTAAATTCTTTGTTAAACTGAATAGATTAGAATTTGAGCTTCAATATACAATGTATGAATACAAAATAACGAAAATAAAAAATGCCGCACCAGCCATTTCCTTTTTTATAAATGTTATGATTGTCGAACTCATAGTGAGTTTCGAATCAAGCAGAATTTCAAGCTGTATAAAATTACTTTTATTCATATTCAGCTACCCGCCTAGCAGCTTTCCTACATATTTCCATATACTCCTGCTCAACAAGACATGCCACCTTGTGCAAGTTTCTAAATCACTGAACATTATTGGATTTCAATTGAGCTGAATAATTTAATGGTGCGTGATTTGATTAGTTTTGATTCACGCCTCACATGAACCCAACAAGTCAAGGTTGTCGTGTGCTTCCCACCAGATTTATAACTAGCCGAATTTTCAGCCTGACAGTGCATCGACCACCGCGGGTTGTCTGTAGCTTACAAGCTAGCTCTGCAGGGGGTTATAAGCATAGTGCAACATTTTTTTTTCTCCATTAATGTTCCAGAATTGCTCATTGTAACTTTTTTTTAAGGAGAAAAACATTTCAATGTACTGTTTGTTTAAAATTTGACCTTGTCGAATTTATTCCAGTTCGCTCACTCAGTGAAGTCGCAACTTTCACCGTTAAAGCCTTTAAACCATTTCAGATTTATCCTGATCACGTGATCCAATTAAGTAATTCGGTTGTGCAATTATCAACAAACTGCACAAGCTTTAAGGCTCGAAGGTGAAGTTATCGGAAGACGAGATAGTTGCCTTGTTAAAAATTTAGGAAGCAATTAAAATACCATTAACGTTTCTTATACTAAGCAAAAGTGAATTTAACGAAGCATGGAGCTATAGGTGAATTCATTGTAAGTTATTTAGTCCAATGGCTGCTACTTTTCAAGTGTTTGCAAAAATTGTGAGAAAGTTTTGAATTTAAAGGCTATTTTCTTTAAAGAATGTAATAGTTTTCTTGCCCATATATCATTCTTTATATTTTGACTTGCTTTGATCTAAACCATTTTGCTTTGTTGTAGATACGCATCAAAACAACTGTTTTAAGGAATCTGACAGAGGATTTCATATAAACTTTTAAATTATTGTTTATTTTTTGAAAATTGGACAATTACATAGAGATTGTTTTGGAATAAAAAGATAAAATTAATAAAAAAAACTGCTTGTATGTAAATAAATAGCTCAGATACAGTAAATATATTCATACTAAACCAATAAACAGTTAATATTTATACTGAATAGGTGGTTGATATGAATAATATCGCTCAATTCCACTTCCTCTAATGACGTCGTTGTGGTATCGGCCAGTTCGTATTATTATTATGATTTCGTACAATTTTCGATAAATTCAGCGTAGCTGTGTTTTGATTTGATTAAAAATTGCAAAAATAAATAAATGTTATTTCTAAAAGAAAATTCTATCTACTTTGCACTTCTGGTAACTAATGCTTTACAATATTAGATGGAGAGTTTGAATTAAAGAAAAAATCAAAGTTTCAATATAGTTGCCAAATTGTTTTACATGAATATATGTAATCCAATTAACTATGGATAGTTGTAATGAATAGTGTAAGGTTAATTTGTGAAATTTTTGAGTTTATTCATTGTAAGGGTGCGCAAGATTTCGTTTGCCTACGTTTTACGTAAGATTTTATGTGTTTTAAATATAATCAGACTTCAAAGTTTTCTTGCATATTAGATGTTGATTTGAGATCAACTGCAAAATATAAAATACACTAACGTGAAACAAATACAAAGTCTATGCACCACTTATGGAAATTTTAAATGCCACAAATGATCATCACACGACAAAAACTGCATTCAATAACCAACCCTTAAGTTTTAGTTTCATCAAAATGTTCGCTTAACACCGTCTTGTCTTTAAAGTGTGGATGTGGGAATAGTCACTTCAGAGAAAAAAGCTTTGTGACCAATATCTGTGTCATTATTTCCCCTCTCCAAAGGCTTTACTTACTTACTGAACGCTCCCTAAGCTGATATGGTTAATAAAAACACATTTTACATACTGTAATAAGTTGTTATCAGCATTTTTATTTGAAGTGTGTTATTTCTTCAATGATATTCTTAACCTCCCAGTATATGGGAATTTGTTGTAATCGCCTCGAAAATCGAAATTGAAATTTTCAACATTTCTTTACGTTTTGAGGTCTATAGAGTATATATAAAGTGTTTTTAGAAAGGGAGATGTATGTGTGTGTGTACGTACGTACGTACGTACGTCTGTACGTTCGTGGACAGTTTTTTCTACGAGCATAACTTACGTAAACAAAATCGTATCGACTTCGTTGAGGTATCAATCGAAGCTTCTTTGCAATTTTAAGAGCTGATTGATTTTTGGGAAACTTGGCCCTTTGAAGGTCATTTCTGTCTTGCGTTATATCTCGCGAACCAAACATACGATTTGCATTGTTAAGAAGTCAATCGACGCGTATTAACATTTGTGTAAATCTGTAAAATTTTGAAAAAAATGTAGGAGCCGTTTTTTAATGTAAGAAAAAAAAGTGCAAAAAATTAGGTTCTTTTTCATAAACAATAAATTTTTAACCTGATTTGCGAAAGACAGTAATCAATGTTTATAAAAGTTTCATACTTCAAGCAGTGTTTGTTAAAAATAATATCAAAACTTTTCTCATGATTACAAAAAATTAAATACAAAATAAAAAATCATTAACAGTTATCATGGTCTTTAAGGTCATTTCTGTCATTCACTATATATCACGAACCAGATATAATATTTGCATCATTAAAGTTTCTGTTGACGTGTATTAACATCATTGTGAAGTTTTCAACATTATAAAAATTCGTTTCAGCCGTTTTTTAATTTAATAAAAGAAAATGCGAAAAATTTCGGTTTTTTTCATAAAAAATATTTTTTAAACCTGATTTGCACAACACAGTAATAAATGTTTATAAAATTTATACATTCTTATCAGTTTTTGAAGAGAGACCAGCACAATTTTCTTCCATGATTATGAAAAAAAACTAAATTAAAAATATAAAATCATTTAAAGTTACCATGTAAAGAGGGTTCATTCGAATGATATTACTTTATATTTTTTATTCTAAAAAAATTGTTGTAAATTCAATCAAAGTTTTAAGATATTTGCGTAATTTGAGCAGATTTTTAATAGTTTTTATAGTCTTTTAATTAGAAAAACTGCTTAAATTTTGAAAATCAACAAAATTTCAATCAAATTTGCATTTGCGATAATCAAAGCTTTGTAGTCAATACTTTGCAAGATCGTAATCTTTAAATTGTAATCTTTAGTATATTTATTCTTTAATAATCGTAAGATTTCAGTTACTTCCTCCATCATCATCTGTAATACATTTTACTTGTTACATGCAATTGAACCTATTTTTGACTGCATATACAAAATTTTTCAAGACCAATAGGAAATACATAGGTATATAGTAATTTATAATTTGATTCAAGTAAAATCGTGGAAAATTATAAATTCAGTGATTATGCCGAAGTCATGGCAATTTTGAACGAAACTATTCAAAATGGCCATCACGCGACAAAATATCTTGAGTGGGCGTAATAACAAAAACTGCATTCATTTTTGCTAGCGCTCTTTTATCCTTCAAGCATCGATATGAAAATAACAAATAACGTAGAAAAGGCCCTCACCGATTGATCCGCGTGAATATTCAATCAAATCAATCTGTCCATATCCACCAAAAACCTTACGTAATCAATGGAACATTCGTAGATGATCTGATTAATATTAATTTATTCCTGTTAATGCTATGAATATCCTTCATTATCATTATTTAAAGTATTATTATTTTCAAAATTATTATTGTGTTTAATGTTTTTGATGTTTATATAGATATTACTGGGAAGTTAACCGTGTGGACCTCAAGGGTCATACCTCGCGGCTTGTTGTGTTTAATATTTATGTAGATATTACTGAGAAGTGGACCTCAAAGGTCGCATCGAGCGGCTTGATTATTTATCAAATTTATCTTTTCAAAGATAAGATGAGTAGTTCCTATCAACGGTCTGTATACCCATCGTTCGCTTGCTTTCCCTAATAATAAAAAACCGTTTGAGATGTTACAGAAATCTTGAACGAGAACCGCCGCTAGATGAAATCAAAGCAGATGGAAACGACCATATGCTATCCTGGCCGGTCTGTTGCAGTTTTGGGCACCGTGTGGCAGCTCTAAGCTTTATTTTGGAATGAAAGGCACTGTGAGCATCACCTGAGAGAGAAAATTCATTTAAATTAAATTACGACCCACATTTCACATCGAGCAGGAGTCGTTCACACCAATCCATGTCGCTAAAACATTTCTGTCTATTCATCCGTTGATTGCTACATATGGATAGAAAAGACTCTTACCGTGTGCAAATGATTTCCACTGCTAGATAAAAAGGTTCTTTTCGCGAAGAACCTTAATAGGCCCGACGTTGAATTATATCAACCAAGTGGATCGTCTGCGATCACAGCCTCATTGTATGGACAATTGTCAGATTATCAGATAAGTTGATGATAGCATTAGGGCGTGGCTAGGAAGCTGCCAACACCCTCTTGGAAC